>OY728120.1:801965247-802415241 GCA_963277665.1 Viscum album | reverse complement strand
TGTGTGTATGTGGATATGGGTCAAGGTTTTCCTTCATCAACAAGAAGGTAACCCTTGTAATACAGGATATAATTTCCCAGAGGAGGGTTCATTCGATCACTCAATAGTTGGCTTTCCTCACCTCGGTGAAGAGGATGAGAGGAGTCCCAGATTTCCTATAGTGGTGGATGAGTATGAGGATGTTTTTTCTAAGGGTATTCAGGGACTACCACCTCTAAGGTAATTAGTCTTGTGCATCCTATACCCCGGGATGGGATCTATATCCACACCGGCATATTGGATGGCTCTCGAAGTTCTTTGTGAGCTGAGGGTATAGCTAGAGGACTTATAGGAGAAGGGGTTCATAAGGCCCATCGTTTCACCATGAGCATCACTACAATTTTTTCCACGAAGGAAGACATGAGTTTGAGGTTGTGCATTGACTTTTAGCACCTAAACTAGGTGACCATGAAGAACAAGTATCCATTAATGATGATCGATGACCCCTTTGACTAGATGAATGGGGAGAAGTGGTTCTCAATGTTAGACCTCATATCACGCTATCACTAGCTTCATTTGTGAGATGCAGATGCAACGAAGATATCCTTTAGGTGCTGATATGGACACTATGAGTTCTTGGAGATGCCTTTCTATGTGAATAATTCCCCAACAGTGTTCATGGGACTCATGAACATGATCTTCCAGCCTTACCTTGATCGGTTTGTTGTGGTCATCATTGATGACATCTTCTTGTACTCTATGTCGGAGGAAGAGAATGATACACACCTATAGATAGTCCTAGATACACTATGAGAGCATGAGGGTTATGTTAATCTCTAAAAATGTCAGTTATAGATTCGGTAAGTCAAATTTCATGGACACATCTTCTCAAAGGCTGGTGTTGCAGTGGATCCGGCGAAGATAGAGGTGGTGCTTGCTTGGGATCCACTGAGGAGTGAGACTATGGTGAGAAGATTCTTGGGATTGGTTGGTTACTATCATAGGTTTGTTCCCGAATTTTCTAGATTTTCAGTACCCTTATCAGATCTGACATTAAAGGGAAAACCCTTTGTGTGGGAAGATAAATGTCTGCAGAGATTCCAGGAGATAAGGAAGAGACTGACTAGTTCCCCCATCTGGAGACTACCAGAGGAGGGCATTGGGTATGTAGTTTACTGCGACATATCAGGGACCAGACAAGCTTGTGACTGGATGCAAAAACGTGCATTGATCACCTATGGCTCCTGATAGTTGAGACACGATAGGAAGAACTATGCAATCTATGACCTAGAGTTAACAACAGTGGTTTTTTCCTTGAAAATGTGGCAACACTACATGATGGGAGAATGGTTTACGGTTTAATCCAACCACAAGAGTCTCAGTTATATCTTATCCCAGGAGAACCTGTAACTATTAAAGTGGTAATAGATAGAGTTCCTCCAGGACTATGATTTTGACATAGTCTATACTATTGGAAAGGGGAACATGGTGGCAAACGTGCTCAATAGGAGGACTGATTGGTAGCTACTGAGTTAGGTGATAGAGTAGTTAGCCACGATGTGAATATCCTTCATGGATGATGGTGTATCTTCTTACCTTCAGTCGATGACTGTTACTCAACCATTTTTATAGCGATTTAGGGATCCTTAGCTAGTGAATGTTGACTGCGAGGCCCAACATGCTCAGTTATCCTCGGGACAGGCTTCTGATGGATTTTCAATAGGTGGGGAGAACATCATCATTTTCAGAGGGAGAACCATAGTTCCAGTGATATTGCAAGAGAAGGATTTGAGGGAGTTACATTCATCCCCTTTGGCGGTACATCCTGGAGTGGCGAAGATGTACCTGTAACTCTGACGTTAGTACTAGTTGTCAGGGATAAAGAAAGCGGTGGTCGAGTTTGTTTCATGACGTCACACTTGTCAGAAAGTGAATATTGAGTATCAGGTTCCAGCAGGCATGGACTAGCCACTCAAGGTACCATAGTGGAAATGGTATGGTATATCAATAGACATTGTTATTGGGTTACCATGTACCACCAGGTCCATGAATCTAGCTGGGTGATCGTTGACTGATTCACATAGTTGGCTCACTTTCTACCCATCTGGGAGTAGGGAATGGTAAAGAGATTGGGGTGCCTCTACATCCAAGAGATAGTGCGGCTTCAGGGGGTCCATTCGACGATCATCTCAGATCTTGACGCTCTCTTTACATCCTGGCAGTTTACAATATTATAGGAGGTGTTTGGGAAATTTATGTGCTTGAGAACAACTTTTCATCCCCAGACATTTGGTCAGATGTATCTGACCATACAAACCTTAGAGGACATGCTACCTGATTGCGTCATAGATTTTTTTCATAGTTGGGTGGACCACCTACCATGGGTGGAGTTTTCATAAACCAAATTTTATCACTCCACCATTGGCATGCCACCATTTGAGGCATTGTACGAGCGGCCATGCAGATCACCCCTATGCTGGACAGACCAAGGGTTGTCTGCACGAATGGGTCTGGAGTTGGTATGGTCTACCACCGAGAAGGTGTAGATTGTCTAGGAGCAGATTATGACTGCACAACTTAGGAATAAGACTTAAGTTGACAGGATATGAAGACACTAGGAGTTCTAGGAGGACGATCATGTATTCCTTCAGGTGTCACCCTGATGAGGATTATAGAGATTTGGTCGTGGAAGCATGTTATCTCTAAGGTTCATCAGATCATTTCAGAAACTGAGCTGTATTGGTAAGGTGACATACTACCCAGATCTTCCCCCAAATATGCACTTGGTGCATGATGATTTCCACATGTCATAGTTGAGGAGATACTTTCATGATTATATGAACATTATAGACTTGGGAGAGGTGGACATTGACAATGGGGAGACATTTGAAGAGTTATCAGAGGAGATATATTATCAATAGGAGTGGGTCCTATAGGGGCGATCGATTACACTGGTTCAACTTCAGTGGCAACATGAGAATCTCTAGGAGAGAACATGAGAGTGGGAGGCTCAGATTTGTGCAAAGTCACCCCTATCTTTTTGGTTATTTTTGTTTTGAATTTAGAAGACGTAAATAACTACAGTGGGGAGAATTTAATTTCCAGAAAAATTTAGTGTAATTTTTTAAATTATATGGAATTATTCTGAGACCTCATTTCGAGACGGCACCTGATTCTGAGGACTAGTGATCCCAAAACGGAATTATGAATATTATTTAAGGTACTCCCAGTAAAGGTGTGATCAGGTTTTTTTAACATTTGAACAAGTCCTCAGATCAAAAATCCGACGGAAATTTTGAATTAATAACCTCTTGATTCTTCTAGAAGGGTATTAACATTGAACGTCAAGGGAAGAATAGAAAATTTAATTTTCATACATTTCAAAAAATTATAAAGTAACTTTAAAATGTTATTTTCTTTTCTTTTCTCATCCGTTCAGCGGCAAATGGCGACGCTACGGTGCATTGATGAGGCTCATTAATGGATCATTAACTCACAACGTAATGACACTTTAATAACGTATAACAAAAATGTTATTTCATAAATGAATTAGAGTAATGACATAATCTCACGGTGAAACTGAAACAATGTTCCATGTTTTCTTATTATTTTGTTTGACATGTTAGTGGAAGGAGGATCTAAACTGCAAGGATTCGATATTGATCCTCTGATGAACTTCCTCTCCAATTAATAATGAAAAATGCCGATGAATGTCAAATATTTTGGACGCACCTCAAAGAATGGTGTCGAATGTGAAAAACAATGTCAACATCCTGAAACCTCGAGGTATAAATGTTGTTACATTGAGAATCAATGAGATAGGTTTTATTTGATTTTAAATTTCTTCCCCATTATTATTCTAGAAATGATGAATGCAGATCAAACCACGAACAGTTTGATCCATGAATCGTGCGTTTATGAGGGAGGGTAACATTATTTTGGGTTTTTCATTATCAGTGAATTGAAATTATCATTTTTTATTTAATTGGAATCCCCGGACCTCCCATGTTTATAAACCTCTAACACAGAGGGCATGGGATGACATGAAAAAAGAATGAGAACATCCTCTATGTGAAATCTTTATGGTCGCACCCTCAAATTGTAGGTAAGATGATCTTGAGAACTTTTTAGTGAAGAAGACGTTACCCAAGATCCAGACACATGCTGCGAAAAGAACAGGCCAATAGAGCTTGTTTGGTGGATCATAGAAGATATGTCGACGACCCACGATAGCGAACACATGTAGTGGGGGAGGCGTGCTCATAATTGAACTGTAGAGGCAGGAGGCCACAACAAAATGGTCGCGACTGTAGTGGGGAGACAAGACGCCATCTTGGCACCGAATGAAGGGAGGACCTGCATCTGGGCTGTTCGGGTGGTTCAGTGATCCGTGATCGCTCAACTATAGAAGGAGGGCATCATACATCCTTAGGGACAGTGGAGGCCACATGTGGCATCCTCCCTCATCCTAGCTAGGTGACGCACCACCATCCCTCACCGCGCGGGCTGGGATTCATGCTGGTGGGCCAAGCCACCAGCCAGCAGACCGGATCCACCCTAGTGGGATGGACCCATGTCGACAAGTTAGACCTGCACATGCATGCTAGATCCTTGCTCGTCAGGCCAGGTGGGATGAGAACAGGTAACCAAGAGACTCGGCAGGCTGGACCCTTGGCCAAACCAGGCTAGGCCCGGCGAAGCCCTTCGGGCCTGGCCCACTTGCCATGCTTGACCGAACATACCAAGACCAAAACCAGGTCATGTCAAATTAGTCAGAACTAAAGAAGGGTATGTGGGACCCCTGGGTAGGGATGGTCGGGTCGGTCTGACCGGGTCAAACCGGAGGCAGACAAAACCGAACCCTATTTACTAAAATGCTAACAACTTGCAAAGAAGTTATCTGATTGATGAGACATTTGTAGATTTGGGACTCTATTGATGTGAAGGATCTTTTGGAATTCCATGAGGAGTATATCATGGATGTTGATATGTGAAGAATGGATTGAGGATCAGTTCTTCCAGGTGTGCTATGTATGAAACCCTGTGGTTAGATGAGACCTGAAGACTATTGACTTTTGACTCAGTGAGACTCGACTATGGCCATGTAGAAAGAACTTCTACGTGAATTTGAAGTCCTGCGGTGGGAATATATTTTGCGGGACATTGAAGTAGCACATAATGCAACGTGGAGGAGTAACTCAATTGTCCAAGATTGGTGGGAAGCACTTCTGTATGTCTTTGTGGGCCCGCGATACATGATGAAGAGGTGTACCTAATTAGTCCAAGGTTAGTGGGAAGCACTTATGTGTGACTTGGTAGGCCCACTATACTCGATATGAGAGGATTTCTCGAACACCCAAGGTGTTCTATGATGTGAAAGACGATTCTTTTATCACTACCCTAAATATATACCTGGTGTGGGTTGTCTTGTGCTTCTTGATTCACTTTGAAGATTTTTGTTTGATATTTATTTTTATTTTGGGGTCCCTAATGAAATTTTTTTTACTCACCCCTCTATGGGCTTCTTCCACATATGTTGTGTCTAGTACATATGATCGACGTTTTGACGGAGACATTGGTGGACCATGACCTAGAGGTGCTCAGGGAGACTGAACAGACGAATGCTATGACAATGGACTTTTTGGCCTATGACAAGGTGGGGCCTAGTAGGATCGTTTAGACATGACATTCTACTTCGGATTCTAGTAGCTACACTACTATCCTGATCATGTGGGGTTTTCCAGGGATAGCCATCAGAGTTCCCTTTTTTTACTTTTCTGTTTTCAGTTCCTTTATTGGGTTTGTATTCTGGTACACTTGTATTAGTTTTTACTTGTACTCTACTTTGTTTTAGTGATACTTGTTTTATTTATAGTGTGTGGGACATGGATATGAATGTGTGTGAATACATGTACTCATTAAAATTCCTCCTACTTGCAGGTTTATTCCTTCAGCTATAGTCTCCAGCCCCTGGACTTCATGAGGAGAGCTTGGGGAAGTCCTGACAAGAGCCCTAGGGGACCGGTCGTGACACATAATAGAAGGGTGAAAAGGTTTCATCACCTAACACAAGATGACATAATGTATTATTTTATATGAAGTTTTTTTAATTAAGATTTTTTACAAAGAAAAAATATGTTGATTTTGGGAAACAAATCATATGATCATGTATTTTTTTTATTTTTAAGTATTTTGAGGTCATTAATAATATTTTGGGAAATGTTTCATTGGGAAGAGTTATATATAACCCTTAGGAATAAAAAGTGATTTAACATGAAATATTATTTTGGAGGAACATAATTAATTTTCCCAAATTTTATATTATATAGGATGTTGTGTTTCTTATTTATGCAATTATTTATGTTGATATTTTTTATTAAGATTTTAATTTGAAGGTGTATTCATTTTGGTAATTATTTTACCATGTGATAATTTTTTTTGGTTTTTTGTTAATGTATAAATATTATAAGTTTATATTGATATCATTTTGTGTAATGTTTGGATCTATTAGAATTTTATTTTACTAAATATGATATGAGAAATCCAACCTAAATACTCATCCATTGGAATAAATGATGAGGTTTTAGTTGAAATTGGTTAAAGGATGAAATTATATTTGTTAGTAATGTTCATTTAGTTAAATTATTATTTTAGGTAGTACTGGATTCCTTAAATCATGGAAATAGATCCTAAAAAAGTAATTGTATTCTATTACATCATATATATATGAGTATGTGGTCATTAAATTTCTCTTGACCATGTTTTATATCACATTGTATTAGTTTTTTGGAACAGGTTTTCTCCGCCATGTCCATAATTTAACTTCCCATTACTATTATACTACTTGGAAACACAGTTTTGTGTTATTCTATATGAACTTTTTATTTACATTTCCCTATTTTTAGAGGATTTTTTATTCACCATTTTATATATTGGTTTTCCAAAAATGAATTTTCAAATGAAAACCATTGATTTTTGAGTCTATGTTCAAATTGTGAGGACCCGATTTATTGATGATGGGGATAACATACCTCCCAGTTATTTTAAATGTAGAATATATATATATCTCTATGTGTGTGTCTGATAATGTATATGATAGGAAACATCGAGCTTAAAAAATAATGAAATATATTTTTTAAATCTGACTGTTATAACTAATCCATTGAACTGGAAGGTATAAATTGGCTTCATCACATTATGAAATATATATAAGGTTCTTAATCAATATAAATTTATAGATTAATTCTTTGTGAATAAGCACATACATTTCAATAAAATCATTTTATGCTTCAAAATTATGTTTTCGTAAAAAAAATATTTCATTATATTCAGGGATAGAAAAATTAATTTTATCCACTTTTAGTAAATGTATTTTATAAAAAGGATAACATTTTAATAAAAAATTAATTTATTTACATTAAATGATGTAATATATAGTGAAATTCTATTTTTTGGTCATAATGTAAAATGTGATAAATTTTATTTATAATAATATAATTAATTTCATGTTATTATTTTTTTATTTTGGTATAAATCCATTTTTATGGATAAAAACCCAATTTTTAAAAATAGATTTTACGTGGTTATTATTTTTTTACATATTAATTAATTAGTATAACTCTTAACAGTGAATTTTTTGAATGAAATTTATATACTTTATTTATATTTATATGAATTTAATTTCCTATAATGATGATTAGAAGTCATAGAGTTAATGAAAAATCTTTCCGTCATTTTAAAATGTAGATTCCTAGAAAACCACTTTCTTTACATTTTACGAGTTTATTTTTAAATGAAATTACACCAATTATATGAATTGAATCATGAAAAGTGGAATCCATATTTTTAATCATGAGGTTCAAATTTTTTAAATAATCCCCTTTTATTTTAAGTCATTATGAATAATATATATAGCTAATTGTTATCAACATGCTAAAGGAAAATTAGGTGGTTGATGTTAAAAATAATATGGTAAGGACAAAAAATTACCTTGAAAACCTTCTTTAATTTTATTTTTTGATTATTATTGTCCCATAACCATCCAATATTATGATATGTGGGATTTTATATCCATTTCACCGTGATTTTTATCTTATAATTATTTTATATAAATAAATGAAAAAATGTCACATTATTGATTATAATTTCTATAATATTTTTTGATAGGTATAAAGAAAAAATATGTTCAATTATAAATAATTATTTTAATTAATTATTTTTACTTATAACATTAATTTACTATTAATTATTAGGAATGATAAAATTGCCTTAAATGCTTGTGAAACTCTAACACAATATTTATTCAATGAAAAGAAAAATAAAATAAATGAATTTTGAAATGTTAAAAGTAATATAATTTGATTGAATTATTTTAATTCATGATTTTGAATATAGATATAAAATTTTACGGAAATTTTTATATGATTAGATTTTAATTCTGTTTCTTATTTGATTTTTATAAAGATAAAGTAAATGATTCGTTTGGTGAATGGATGTAATGACATTTTTAAAAAAATAATATTTTGAAAAAAAAATTAAATTTATAAAAATAATATATCTGCTAAAGTGATTGATATATGGTTTAAAATAACAACTTTCATCCATTTATTTTCCAATTTATTAATTATATGTATTATCTTGACCCTAAAATAGTATTGAACGTGTTTTATGGTAATTAACAATAACTATTTATGCCAATCAAGATACATTAGAATAAAAAACTAATCTGAACTTGTATAAATTTTATTGAAAGATAAAATTGAACACATGTTAATAATATTTTCTAAATACATAATTTAAGATCCATTCAACAATGAGTAATCCATTATATTAATTTAACAATTTTATAAATTCCTAAAGATCCTCTCCCCTCACTTTTAAAAGGGCGCCTCTTCTCATTTTTTCTTAAAACATAAACATATTTTTTGGTTCACTCAATACCATCTAAAATACCTTCCCTTTTTATATCATCACGTTATAGAGGCCTTGAGTTGATTATAAAACCATCCACTGAGGGTTTTTTATGTAATTATGAAGAGGTTTTCCCAAGAAGTGCTATCACTCATAACTAAGATTTTTTTGTTTGTTTTATCTATTCTTCTACATCCTTCAAAAATTATTCAACGATGTTGATATAAAAACATATATATCTCCTATATATTTAGATGTTGTTATGTTAATTTATTACCCGATATACATATCCTACTCATTAATATAGGAATAAAAAACTATCATTCGTGTGTATAGAAGACTACCACCTCACGAAGTGATGTAATTTATTTTCCATGACCACCACTCCGGGTTGGAATTAATGATGGATTTAATATATATTTATGTATATAATATTAATAACGTATTTATAATTAAAAAAAATTATATAATATTATTTTTTACATTCCCATTCGTTTAATAATGACATTGTCTTTTATGCATATGTATGGATTCCCACCTCAACAAAGTGATGAAATTCATTATTCATAACCACATCCAATGAAAAAAATATGTAAATGTATTTAAAAAAATAATCTGAAATTTTTATTACACATAAAATAATTCCTTCATTATTATTATTTTTTATATTATGGAATAATTTCCTCTTTTAACAAAGTCAAACTACAGAAGTCATTTTGGACTTATGAAATGAAAAACATCAAAACATCGAATGTGAATAGAAACGATAAAGTAAATAAATATAACATGGTATTAAATAAAATAAAATGAAAAAACAGGAATAATTTTCTTGAGAAAATAAATAATAAACATATGTAAATTATTTATAAGGTAATGAATATATGTGATGAGTCAGACCGGACATAAGGGGTTTATTAACTCAATTTCACATAATTAAGTTATTCTTCTACATAATTGATTATGTTATGTGATGATTACGATTAAAATGACCTTCTAATTATATTAGTTTTTATTTAATTTTTTGTATGGATTTATATTTGTTACACATAATAACTTCAATGATTAAATTCTCATGACATTGATCTGATTTTTTAGAGTGATTTAATCTCAATTTCCTTTCACTAAGTAATATACTAATGATATCCACATAATATCTTTATGATAGTCTATATTTTTTCCATTTATGAAATTTATATCTTTACTCCTTCATAAGTCAGGGTATTTTAAAATTCAATTGAAATTAATTCATCTAAGGAGAATTGACTTGAATTTCACTAAGTGGTAAGTGCTTCATAACTCAATTTACATTAAATGGTTTATATGACTTCTAGATTGGTTATATTATGTTAATATTATGTTTTAAATGATATTTTCATTATTTATATTTTATTTACACTTATTTTTGTCGATATATTATTTTTTATAGATAATCATTTATTTTTAAATTTTCACTTCCACTTTATGATTATTTTATGTGTTCTTCGTCTCAAATTGTATTAGTTGAGTCATATCTTATGTTATAAATATAGATTTATTTATAAGGTTTGTCTACTTCTCTTTTGTTATGATATATCAATACTCTCATTATATTAATTGTATTTATGTTTCATTTGATGTTATTTCATTCAAGGATTATTATTAAATAGTTAGCAAAGCGTTAAGGATTTATTTCCCAATCTCATCATTTTTTGGGATTGTTAATGTTTATGTATCCATTCCAAAAATTAGTTTATCTTTCAATATCAAACCCAATATAATTTACTCTAATATTTTTATTTCTTTAAATTATTTATTCCATGGAATTTTTCACTTTTATGTACTCAAGAGGATGAATGAATTTTGTTATAAAAAACGTACATAGTTTTCTACTCGGGAGAGAATATTTTCCTTAATTTCCCATTTTTTTGTTAAAATGATTTAATTTATGTTTTAATATTATAAAATGATTTATTAAAGAAACTTTTACACATTTTTTCATATTTTGTTTTTTAAAATGAATCTTCTTATCCTTTTCTGAACAATGTAGTTTTTCTCTCTTACAAAAAATGTGTATGCAATATTTGTTTTACCATGCTCTCAAGGAGTGGAATTTTTGGCCATCATAACCACTCGGTGATTTTAAGATTCATTTATATGTTCCCATTATCATTTTTAAATAACCAATTCTCTTGAATATTCATGAAAATTTATGTATTTAAAAGTGGATTTCAAATTTATAATTTTATTTTCCACATGATTATTATAGTTTTATTTTTGTGGTATTAATATTCATAAAAAAATTACAATTTTATTCTCCAATGGTGATATCTTTTCAAAATTCCATCCTTATTCTTTCCCTATATAGTTTATGATTTATATAACTGGGGAAGGTATTGAAATTTTTTATGATAGTTCTTCTAATATGAATAGTTTTTGAATAAGGAATGTTGATTGAGATTTATTATTATTTCATATGATGAATTAATTAGACTTATTAAAAGATAGGTGGGTTATAGAATTATATATCTCTTCAATGCATCAATAGCTCTAATGAGACAAATAAGTATGCTAGTATTAAATGGGTTTCTGGTACATACCTACCCATCGACTAAACAACCTTCTCACAGGGCATTCATAGAATAGATATCATGATGTATGAAATACTTATGTCCATTATAAAGCATTTTATTCATTGTGAATTTAGATATTACTATCCATGAGATATATGCATTGATTTGGATATAATTATTTGATTAGTTATTGTATACATTGATAAGTTTCAAGGCCATGTGATTATTTATAATCCATTATTTTATCTTTATTTACTCTTTCCATATTATTCATCATGCTCGTGTTATTTATTAAATTTCATATATTTTTAGTTATTTAACTCCCCATATTTATAATGACTTATTTACTCCAAATGTAATCCTCTGTATGAAACAATTATTGATCATATGAGCCGACCCTTTAATTTTTTCCTTTCTCTTGGATATGAAGAATAAATATTTGGACCAGTTCAAGGATATAGAATATTTATTTTCACAATGTTTTTAAATTTATGTTCTTAAATATAATGTGAGATTCAATTATATATCTAGTTTACAAAGAATACTAAACTACAAAATCATTTTGTATAACACTACTTGTATCTAGTGAAAAATTAATTATGTATCTATTAGATCTGGGCTACTAAGGTTACGATATTTATAGTCAAAACCTGGTGGAATACTCATTCCAAATAAATAATGGTTCTCTACCACATGGGGGCCTATATCACCATGATACCTTGGGGGAATCGATCTCTAAAACTCATGAATAACCCCCATCCTGAATATGTCATCAAATTGGGTTTTTTAGACCACTTTTTTATCAACCAAATAAGGATCCCCAACCAATACCATTGGGATTGGGTTAATAGGATACTCAATGGGTGGAGGCACCAATAATTATCCACTCAGTGGGGTCATCATAGGATCAATCCCCATAATTGATGTCTCATTGCTAAGAGGGTCATAATTGTGAACCTAATGTGCTATCCATCACCACCTATCAGCATGTTTCAGTATTTTGGCTTAATTAGATGTACCAAGATCAATGAACATATATTTAGAGATGACTCAAGAAGGATATGAGACCAAAAACTATTCGTATATGATTAATTCTACAAATATTCCCTAATTCCTATGTCTACAAATTCCTAGTAAATAGGTAGCTTATCAGAGTCTTAGTGAATAGATACATCAACCACGACACCATTAAAGGGGTCCCTATCTGGAGATCCAAACATGAGAAATTTTAAGACCATTTTCCTAGTTCCTAATTTAATCCACATAGTAAGGTTATCTCTAATCTATTTCCCTAATATAGCATTCTTTGATACTATTCTATCATGCCTAGACCCATGAAGGCCCACCTGGAATATAGTATGCCATGATTGACACCTATGGTGACATCTAATTGGCTAAGGTAAAGACACTAGCACCGATTATTAATACCACACACATGAGAGGACTTATCCAAAATTACCTTAATATATGTACACATCCTTATACATGGTATAATGTAGAAAATATTAATAAATCATACTATAAATTCATGGGTATCAATTAGTCCAACATATTTGTGTTAAAAATATTACCAAAAAGAAGAAGGCCTTATGAAATCCCACCATAAATGTATAAATATCCAAAACATCTAATAAAAGGGGATTATTTAAATGTACAACTCAAGGACCATCCATGATCCATCTATGAAAACTAATCTAAAACTACTCTAGTTACCCATAGGACTCTATCAAAAGTCTCATTTTCTATATAGTACATGGAATGTGCAGGACTATCTTATATAGGGGTCAGTATAAAACTAGAGTGTCCAAGGTAACTATAATTTCAGATAACTCACTCATCGGGTCTCTTAATTTGGATGGTACTAATCCGAGTGGTCTTACATGTCAGGTATCATCAAGAAGAAGTGTGAATTAACTGATATGGATCAAATGAAAGAATGAATTGATCAGAGTAAACCTCACTAGAACAAAAAATATATTAGTCCACTAAGAAAAACTTCACATGAATAAAAATAGAGAGCTTGTTCCTCAATACTACACTTTACAAATATTGGATTACAATCTCTAATAGAGGAACCCCTCCACAAAAGAGCTTAATGATAGAGGAGATCTAATCTATAGATATAGGTATCATTCCATATATAGTATGGGGGAGTAAAGAATATATTTATATATCATATTTGTGGGGACCATCACCCATGTGAGTCTGGGGAGTACTAACCATTACATCATTCTAATGATTAAATTGAACACTCCCACATGCCAAGCATTTCCAGAAGAATCATACTACTCTTTTTAAAACCCATCATATAGATATTGTAGAATAAAATGACACCATAATTTCATATCATTATTTATAATCAAAATATTCTACTATCAACCCAAATTTGATCCCTTGATATGGTGATACACAATTTAGAAAGCTCTAGGGAAAGTATATGGTGTCTTTAATGGGGTATATGGCATTTCACACAAATTCTAGTCCATCCCATATCCCACAATTTTTTATGTAATGTTCCTCTATATACTTGGTGTATAATGATCAGGCCCACAGTCGACCGTATGTCATATCCCCATGCCCATGACCTTTCTGAAGAATCTGGAGTGTGCCCTTACTAACATGATGTGTGGGGACATGCAGATTCCTAGGATGGTACTCCCTGTACACAATGATCAGGAAAGATAGAGTTCACATTGTGTGTGGTCCTGCATATAGTCTAGGATATATAACTCACCATGTAAACCCTAGAGGTATCAAAGAGGGGTCAATAAGAGATGTGTTCTTCTAAACTACAAGCTTTTTATATCGAAATTTCATAGAAATTTCATATTGATATCATATCTTCACTGACACTGTTGTAACATTTGGTTCTATTTTCAGGCCTATAATACTTAGAAACAGATTGTCTAGAATCACATTGTCACTAGTGGGGAGATTATAGCCACCCAATACTCTATAATATCTCTTCCTCATACCTATGTAGATACCCTCTCTCCCCACCTCATTGAACCACCATTTAATATACCATAACATAATTTTTTTCAACGTCACTAGGCCTCAAAAAATATTAAATTTAAAAATATAACCCATAGCGATAATCCATTGCATAAATAGGAGATTATATGATGATAGGTTTCTAAATAATAGTTGAATCATAATCCAATTGAAACACTGATGGTGAACATTGAATAAAAGGGGAGAAGAGTCCTGAAAAACAAAAGAGAGAATCCAATGAATGGTGTTCATTCATTATCCCTATTGGAATTAATGTAAATAATAGAGAGGATAATCAAATAAAATAATTAATAAAAATAATATAGGTAAAATTTATTATTCTAAAAAGATAATAATAATTGGTGGATAAATTGAAAAAAAATAATCTATGAATTAATTCATATTCATCTCAACTATAAGAAACCAGTTCTTATATGACATTAAAATTATTCTTTTCATCAATTATTAGTTTAAATATTGAAATATGAAGAAATATAAATTCCCTTTGAGTTCATGGAGGTTTTGGGGGTGTACGTTATTTTTCCGAAGCCCGGAAACCATGTTTTATGATAAATATGGCCTGACACACAGTTAATAGAAGTTGTGTGGGGGAGGACGACATAGTTTATTCAAACAGTTCAATGATATATAGTGGAAGTATACATGATACATGGTTTGAGTAAACCGTGCAAGATGAGGCACATAGTCATGTGGCCAGGTCTACAGTTTTAGCATAACTTGAAAGTGGATTATCACATAGTTTTTGCGTAGTTAGTAAATCATGTAGGTAAACCATGTGTGTTCCCCTTGGACTACAATAACCTGCACATGTTTTTCCAAACTGAGCCAAAAAACCATGAGACCATGCTATTTTTTTGTGAATTTTATAATTTTAATTAAATTAAAATCATTTTATAAGCATAAAATGAGTTTATTCATCAATACAGAATAAATAAGGTTTTTGAGAGATTATTGGGAATCCTAAACCTAGGATTGATCTAACTCCTCTTACCCAGATCATATTTTACGGCCATCTATCTCATAAGATATATATCGATGAGTTGTTAATTAAATTTTGGATCTTTTGTCATTCTTATATATATATATATCAGATTCCCTATTTGGATTTATGGTCATATACACTAAGTTTATGTTCTTCTTCTTTTCATCATATTTCTCTTAATCTGGTGTGAATTAAGATATGATACATGATTATTTATCTTGTATGGGCCTATGTTAGGTGGTCTCATGAATTTCGCTAAATGTCAGGCCGTTTATATATGTCGTTGTGAAAGACACCCAATTTGTGAGGCTCTATTGAAATAAAATTATGCCCTTAGAATTAGTAGGCAGGTTATTAGTTATTAAAGATACTTTTTATGTTTGTTATAGGTTGAGAACCTTGAATGAAAAACCCCTTTGGGTGTGTTGTCTTGAATGGCTATTTTAATGATTTGTATTTTGACCTCCCTTGAAGTGTTCCCCTTTCCCCCTATCATGGGATGTTAAAAATTGAATTGAATTTAAATATGATTGAATTGTAATTAAATGGATTTAAGGTAAGGGATATATTACATGAGCTTTTTCCTTTTCATGAAACTTTTTTTAACATGAATTTCCTCAAAAGTTATTTTCCAATGTGAGCTACATAGATACCATGTTATGTAATGATTTGATTAAGTCTAAGAAAATTGTAACAATGTTTTACCATGTGAGGATAATGATGTTAACACTGTGAAATGTCTTTTTATAGATATGATTCATGTTATATTGAATATTACCATTTAAAAACTGAACGGAGAGCTTTATAGACTTGGCCAATGGCTTGGAAAACGTTTTGAGGTGAGTTACAATTGGATGTCATTATTTTTTGCCCTGAAATGTTAAATGAAATTGAATACGAAATTTTTAATTGATTAAATTTTTATGAGCCTTGGGTGATATCTGGATTCACATTGGAATTACATGGATGGACACAAGTTCCTTGAACCTTATTTATTCTATGGGTGAAACATGGATCCAGATGAGGGATGCCATGGTCAAACTCATTAATGAGAGAATTTTATATTGAGTGATACATTGATTGTTATGAGAATTATATTGATATACTCATGGGGACTTTTATCTTTATTCCATGGGTGATACTCAAGATTCCATAGAGAAGCGCTGAGGATGGACTCGACTAGATGTACTTTATACTACACCTAGAGAGATATCAGGTTTCTATAGGGAAGGGATTATAGGGTGTTATTCAATATTAAATTTAGAGATGTACTTTAATCCCATCATTGGAATTTCAGGGATGGGATTAAGTTCAGTATTAAATTATAAATGAAAATACCATTGTGATGAATCTTCCAATCCAAAGATCATTCATAGATTCAGTCTTGACATTTACCTTTATAGATGGCATGTTGAGGCTTCTATTTTTCTTGTGAATATAAAGGGGAGGTCATGCTTGTTTTGGATCTCAAGACATGAAAAATATAATGAATTTTAATTATTAAATGTTATCAATTTAATGAAATAGATATTAAATGAGTACCTTTATATAAGGTATTTTTACTGTTGAGTTCTTCCTTTCTTACAACTATACAAAGAGTACATTTCTAATTGTATATATATTCATTGACTGATTGACATAGACCTTGGGTGGTAACCTAATTGGATTATATCTCAAACACAATATGGGTCACCTTTTTTGGAACGCAAAATAATATTTAATTACATGTAATGGTAAGGGTAAGAGCCCACCTTTAGGTTCTTGATTTTTATTTTAGGAGAAGGAGAGCATGGGACTATGTTGAGGCTTGAGATGCTACAAGGATACTTAATGATATTTTTTTACTTTTTTAAAGTATTTTACATCTTCCTTGTGATCCTATTTTGGCCATTTTATAGAATCATATGACATGTATCATCATTTTGGATATGATATGTCTTTGGGAACTGTTTATTTATATTAATCTTCTGTGGTTTACTTCTGTTTGTACGGATTAATACTTCTCCAACATGAATGATATTGATATCCATTGTGTTACACTATGTTGATGAGGTAATTGTATCCCCATTGACACACCTAGGCCCTTGCTGCTAGTCAGTAGCCTCTGGTGTTTGGGGAGATGTTCTTGAGGCCATGTGACCCATCAGGCTTGGGGCACCTTGGAGTGGCATCCGGATTTGGGAGATTAAAAAGTGGTATTAGAGCATCTTTTATGGGTTTTATTACTATTTTATGATAGTGGAATAATACAAGTAATAAATGGGATTTGGTAATGAGTTTTTCCCTGGCATAACTATCCCACATATAGAAAAACAATTCCATGAATTGAACTATTGCATTCTGGATTTTCACTATTACACTTGAGGTAATTTCACTATTGGGTGACATAACTGATATATAATATTATTATTGATATTATTATGGATTTATATTATGTTTAACTTAGATGATATGAGGGAGTTCCATCTCTTTTATCATATTAAGAACTTTTCTAAAATTTCAAGTAATTCATTATTCCCAGGCCATTTAGAGAGAATTACTTATTACATGATGTTGTGAATGATGTCAAGATAGATATATATGTTGTATTGATATGTATATTGTGATGCATTGAGGTATGGATTGGATGGATGCTATGATTTGGTCCTTGGGTAGTATGGCCCCTCATGGATTAGAATTGGCAAACCACGGTTCAACTATGAAAATTGATTTTTTTTTAAAACATGAATAAACATAAATTAAAATGGGAAATTAGAATGAGTATATGAATTCAATGGAACATGAATTCTGGTAAAATGAAGTGTAACTTGAGTTTCTTATAGTAGAAAACCTGACTATACCCGACCATTGTAGTTGGTTGATACTAGTGTCTCTCGTTTATATTTGATCTATACGTCACTCATAAATGACTCTTGGAGTAGGCAGAGGGCTGTGTTCTTATAGAGAAAGGACTTTACCTATCCTGCATAAATTATCTTTAATTTTGAGGTGTGAAATTTGATAATGATCATGAAAAGAGGTGTGTGTTTGGAACTGTAGATACATGCCACCATGACATCCTTCAGCAGTATTCCAGGATGGTGGTGATGATCATACTCTAGAAGTAGCTGACCTTGGGCTACCAGATCCTCCAATCATTACATTTAAGACAACAAAAATTATACCAGACAAAAGTGCAGACTGAGAGTTCATCAAATGCGATATGTGGTTCACGTGGAACATTCATTGAGCACCACAATATTCCATAACTATGGTAGAGTTGATGTGTGAGTTTCCGCAGCAGCATCTGCCCATGTTTTCGAGGGATGGAGGACCATAGGAAATAGAGTCATGGATTGACGCCATGTTTTCTATCTTCAAGTACATAGAGATGCCTCCTAAAAGGATGTTAAATCTCTCAATGTATATAATATGTGATTCTAAAATGATATTATTGGATGATATCACATATATGGATTTCCATCATGAGATGGTCTAGATGGTGTTTCACATGGAATTATAAGATTATTTATATCCTGAGATGTTGAATACCAATAGATCCTGGGAGTTCATATATCAAGAGAAGGGTTCATTAATAATGATGGATTACTCGGCGCATTTTACTGATCTCCAATTCCTCACACCTATTCTTCTTGGTGATGAGATATTGAAAGCTTGGAAATTTGAGGATGGTCTTAGGTTCGACATTTGATTTCATGTAAATGGCTTCTGAATGACTACTATATCTTGGATAGTGAATTAGTAATTGATCACATAGCATAACCTAAGGGACTCTAGAGGTGTGAGTCAAGGTGGTTCCTCACCTAGGTATTGCACTTCCTCGACCAGTACTACAAGTCGTCATCTAGAGCATCCATGTAGTGATATTTTAAGTCAAAAAATATCTTATGGTAGCATGGTCAGGTGATACTAGTGAGGTAGGTTAGGATATATGAGGACACAGTGTAAAAGGGACCTAGTTGATTTCCGAAGATGTGGAAAATTATCCATCTACATCTTTTCTATAGATCCTTTCTTCCTATAGGAATTCATTGAGGGCCTTCCCTGACTCCACATTCACGAGTTGGGTGATCATATTCTCACCAATTAGGGAGTTGGGGTATAGTTGGATGATCAGGCCAAGGTAGTATTCATTAATTTGGTTGTTAGAAAACATACATATAGAGACATTAGGGTTGATTAACACAAGGTATCCATGAAGTGTCATAGGGTTGCGGTAATAGTTTTTGATGCACAATGAGATATAACCGTGGAGAGTAGGATCCCATAACTTCTAATGTCCCACATAATATATAGAATCCTGCATTTTATCTTCTTTACTTTTTGATACATCATCATCACATAGATTTTATATTTGTGCCAATTATAGATTGTTGTTTTCTTGGTGTTTATACGATTGACATTTTTTTTTGATGCTAAACACTCTGTTGGGGATCAGAACGGAAGGTGTGTGTCTGTGTAGGGAGTGTTCCATGAGGTTGGTGGGTTTTAGTTCTTATGATACCTCTACATTTTTTATATAACAGGTTTTGAAATCATTCATTGAATTGATTTTTTTGTTCATTTTCATGTTTTTGATTATTTATATCATCATAGGGTGAGATTTATGTCACCATAGGGTGGAATGTTTCATCAAAAAGATTAATGGGATGTCAATGAGAGAAAGGATGGACCCGATAATCATGTAATGGGAAATATGATTGATCATATTTCGAGTTTATATTTGGATGACCAAGGAACTTACCATATAGATTTAGCTACAACATTTTATAGTTCCAAGGATGTTTTCCAAGTTGAATTTTGAGGATTACATCTAGTTGGAGAGTTATACTTCACTATCGAGCTAGTATAAGGAGCTAAATCATTGTCCACTCCTCCTTACTGGTTGGTTTTGATGGATTTACAAGAGTCCAAGAGAAAGCTAGAGGATTTAGGGGGAAAAGGTTTCATCCGACCTAGTACATCTCTTTGGGGATCACTAGACCTTTTTGAGAAATAGGAGGATGGTACCCTCAGATTATGTGTTGATTATAAAAAATTAAACCAACTAATAGTTAAGAATCAATGTCCCCTACCATGGATTGATGATCTATTCAACTTTAATAGAGTGAAACATGTATTCTATAAGATTGACATGAGATAAAATTATCAACAGGTGAATTTTAGACAATCAGACATACTTCTAATAGCCTTTCAATGTAGGTATGTTTTTATGAGTATTTCGTTGTGTTTTTCAGAGTAGTGTACTATAAAGGGGGGTAAATTGAGTATCTATAAAAAATAATTGTTTGAAAATATTTCATAAAAGGTTCCTGTAAAGACCAGAAAATTCCATGTAATTCTTGTTTAATTATATGGGAATTTTATGAGTGTGTGAAAATTAACAGCTCATGATTTTGAGGCCTGGTGTGCCCAAAATGAATTTCTGAACTTTTTTTACGTACATTCATTAAGAGTGTGAGTGAGTTTTTGTAACTTTTGAACTGGTTCTCGGAATTTAAATCCAAGGACACCGTTTAACTTTAAGTAGTGTTATTCACTTAAAATACCTTCACCTCGACCGTGGTAGGTTGAGGGTGAAAGTTAGTTGTCGTGTTTTTCATGGAAATAAATATAAAATAAATAAAAACTTTTATTTTATTTTTATAACCTCTATTTTTTTATAAATTATGGATGTGGGGACCACCCGAGCTAGAAAACCCCCAATTTAAATTCTTGGTGGTGGGACCACATAAACCCCTCTTAATTGGGGAAAACCCATCAACTCTCCAATTAATAAATTGAGTCAACTACAATAAATTAAATGTGTGAACTTTAATTAATTGTTAGGATTATTTTTAATAAGTTGGCTCTTCATTTTTTTTTTGGGTTGGATGACTTCGTTGGCAAAAAATCTAGGGTGAATTGTGGAGAAATGTTCCTTCTAACAAAGAACATTTCCTTTCCAACGAAGAACGAGGAACCGACCCCGAGCCCAGATCAGATGTGCTTTGAGGAAGCAAAAAATGCCAATGTTATTCAAAGACTTCATCTTCTACCTCTCGACTCCTCCAACGAATGACAAGGTAGGGTTTGTTGTTTTGAATACCCCTTTACCGGTTCTTGAAGTTTTTCTTGATTCAAGAACAAATAAACCGTTTGTTAACATTCCAGCAGGGAGGGTTCGGGACAAACAAACATGACATGACCCCTTCGAAACCTTTATGGATAGTGGTTGTTTTAAATCAATGGTGACGTCCTGAGAAGAGTGTAAATGTCAACGGAATGAATAACGGGCCATCGGGGTGCGCCTGGTGACCCGAGAAACATCACTAAAAACCCGTGTCAGTGACCGATATCGGTGGTTCTTGGGAGCGGCGACCAGCACTTCAGCCGGCCTCAAAGACGGATGCGGCACAACCGCGATGCCAGAGAAGGGTTGCGGCCCATCAGTCATGGAAGAGCAAGGGCGGCAGCCGACGCATGGCTGGCTGCGTGATGATGGTTGTGGATCCCGTTTGTGCCACCCTCCGTACAGGTTCCGTGGTGCAAGGTCGTGGTGGCGATGGAGGGACAACTGACTCACTGTCGGACGCTAGTGATGGAATGGTCTGCGACCGCACTGTTCGTAGGCGAGTTGGCCATCCGGCCAGCTATGAGCTGAGCAGACCACCCAGGGGGCCAGGCGGTGCCCGTGGGCGGGGCCAGACATAGAGGGTCGGGTCGAACCCATGGAGGGACCCGAGTTAGGCTGGGTGACCCAAACCGGGTCAGTTCGGCCCAGGCCGGGTTGGTCTGACTGGGTCGGACTGGACCCGGACCATTTTTGACCCCTTCCACTCTTTCGGCCATATCTAAACTACAATCTTCCGTTTGAGGAACCATCTACGGTGCCAGAAACTTTGGATCAACATAGTCATTTTAGTTGTACCCCACTTGAGTTTCAAATAACATTGTGGTATGCACCGGATGGACCGAACACGAATCCAACTGGGCCCTTGGGACTAAAAGGCAAATAACATACAGACCATGTGTCAGATTAATGCATCATCTATTGCGTTGAGACCTCTATTACATGGCTATCCTATGGGATACTCCTTGTTGGGACTTCGGGGTAGTTGGAGTGTCGATCTATGGATTGAGGATTGGATCCTCCCGAAATCAAGAGAGCATAGTGTGGGAACCCAGTAGCTGGCTGTATCCTGAGAAAGGAATCCAATGTGGGTCTGTGTTTTGGGATCCTTTATGGGTCAATTTTCTAGTATCCCTCTTGGTTCCGTGCTAGGAATCCACATGGGACTACTCTAGGATCCTATGTGGGTCTGGGTCTGATGTACTAGGATCCTATGTGGGTCTGATGATCTAGGATCCTACGTGGGTTAGATGGTTTAGGATCCTACGTGGGTCTGCCTCTTAACAGAGTAAGATGATTTAGTAGTTACATTTAATCATCTTTACTACCGTACATATGTTATACCTGGTGTGAGCTGAGTCTTTAACTTTTTGGTAATCTTTTGTGTGGGATACCTTTGTGTTACTTTCCTATGTAGTGTTACCTTCGTGGTACTTACCTTCATGGTGATACCATTGTGGTATTCTTCTATGTGGCGTTACCGTTGTGGTACATACCTTTGTGGTGTTACCATTGTGGCATTCTTTCCTTCATGGAACAGTTGTACTTCTGCTAAGGATTTGGGCCTTGAGTTTCCCCATGAATGAGATGGGTATACTTGATAACATAGGTATATGTATGGGCATATACCTAAGTAGGTTTTTCGGTTGTTTTCATGCTTTGTGGTTTATCGTTTGTTGATTTTGTGAGACCTTTTATGGTCTTGGGGTCCCTAATGGGTATCGTTATACTCAACCCTGCACAGGTTACACCTGCACATTGTTGTGTTTGGTGTAGACGATAGACAACGCTGACTGTGGATAAGGGTACCATGTCAAGAGGTAGCTCAGAGGTGGAACTTATATGAGGTTTACCGCAGAAACAATCATTCGAGAGTTGTACCTACCCTTCAGGTAGGATCCTTGGTGGGTGTTCATAGTAGCTTTCCAGTTTTCTTATACTTTCTAGTTGGGCTTGTATTATGGCCCCTTTTACCTATTGTACACAATATTTTTACTAAATAGATAATTTCTGTTAGTATATTAATGTTTTCTTGGTTGAGTTAGTTTACAAGATACAAAGGCAGTGGCTTCCCGATTTTTGAGAATAAGCCTTTCGGTTCTAGTCGCCAGCCCCTGGCCTGTGGAAGGCAGGATTGGGGTAGTCATGGCACAGGCCCCGGGGGACAGGTCGTGAAAAATTAGTATCAGAGGATTTAGTTCTACCGTAAAACATTGGAATCTAATATTTTAACGGAAATAATGTTAAGTGTAGGGAGTCTGTTTATCAGTTTAGGGAATCCAGTGTTCGTGCGGCGGCTGACGTATCCATACACAAGGACCCTGACTTCTAATTTCTAAATTAGTGCATGAAAACACTGATTTCATGTGTGTTTTGAAAAGTTTTTTTTGGGAAATCTTCGAGTTAGCTCACCAAGTATAACTTATTGACCATGGTTCACCTATTTTGTTTTTCAGGATGCCTCCACGCAGATAGCCAGTTAGGGTTATGAGTATAGTATGTAGGGATAGCCAACCGAGCGAAGAGGCCTCGATGCAGGGCCATTTATCAGTAGAGGAACCAGTGGTTCCATTACCTGTTGGCTCACTGATTCCCCCATCATCAGCAGTAGAGGTTGCACACCGCATGAGTGTGTTATATGAGTTCCATCTCCCAAGGCCACCCAGCATTAGGGGTGAGATGGACCCAAAAGCGGTTGAGGATTGGTTGGAGGCCATGGTTAGAGTCTTCCTACTGGTAGGGATAACAGCTGATCTCACTGTGATCCTTGCCACCAGTCTTCTATAGGCATCAGCAGGCAGATGGTGGATTTTGATGCTCCAGGTTCACGATGAGGTGACAATTCTTTGTGCAGACTTTGAGATCCTGTTTCTGGCAGAGATTGTCCCAACAACCCTTCGCGCAGTGCGCATTCAGGTGCTTCTTCATCTATAGTAGGACATCATGACTGTGGCTTAGTACACATTGAGGTTCACCAACCTCTCATGCTTCTCCACTGATATGGTGCGGGACCCATTCTTTAGGGCCCAGAACAACGAGCAGGGACTCAGGCAGGAGATCAGGTCTTAGATAATTTCTCCCAGCATTCCAACGCAGGCGGGGGTGTTATAGAGAGCCATATTAGTGGATAGTTTTCCTACGGAGAAGTCACCAGCAACGAGACCCCCCACTAGGCATCAAGTAGTAGAGTGTTCTACAACTGGAAGCAGAAATATTTCAGAGAGGTCCAAGAGGACTAGACCTACAGGTGGATGACCGCGTGAATTAGGGTCGGTTGTTCAAGGAACCGGAGATAGATCCAGTCATGTGAGGAGCTCGTAGTGTTACGCATGTGGAGGGTAGGGTCACATGGATCATGACTGCCCAGACCATCGTATGGAGGATCAGTAGATGGTTGAAGGACCACCTAGTCCGAGACAGAGGTTCGACCGAGGAGGTCTGTAGGTAGTAGGAGAATGTGGCAGAAGATCTTGTCATGCAGCTGGCGGTGGGTGATCATTCGAGATTCCACCACCACCACCACCAGGTGGTCAACCACGACCACAAGAAGCAGGTGGACAAGGGAGAGTTCAGCTCCAGACAGGTGAGGTGTATGACCGTGGTGCTTCAAAGATGATACGAGGTATGATCTGTTTCTACTCCACAATAGTTTTAGTACTTATAGTCACAGGTTCTAGTCATTATTTTATTTCCACTTCCCTCATTTGGAGCTCAGATATTTCGGTGGAGCCGTTAGCTCAATCCTTATGGCTATAGACTCCTACAAGAGAGGATTCAATGATCACACACTGGTGTTGGTAGTATGAGCTTACTCTAGGAGGTGAGAGCTTCTGCTGGGATGTCCTAGTAGTGGTGTCGAGGCCATACGACATCATCTTGGGTATGGAATGGTTATCTGCAGTCTATGCTCAGATAGAATATATTGGCCGAAAAGTGTGGCATATCTGTGAGGATGGGACTATGTTTACCTTCACCGGAGAGAAGGGAGAATTTGAAGCACATGATGGACTTACCCAGAGGATAGTGCAACCAATCACTCATCAGTTGGCTAGCCTTACCCTCAGAGTGGATGATGTGGAGAGTCCGAGTTATCCTGTAGTGGTGGACCATTATGAGGATGTCTTATTTAATGATGTTCTGGGTCTATCTCCATGTAAAGAGGGGTACTTTTACATTTACATGTAAACTGGAATGAAACTGATATCTACACCAGCATATCAGATGGCTCATGTTGAGCTTCATGAGCTGCAGGTACAACTAGAGGACTTACAGGGGAAGAAATTCATTCAGCATAGTGTATCTCCTTGGGTTGCACCGATTTTGTTCTCCAAGAAGGCGGATGGGAGATTGACTCTTTTTTTTGACTATCGACGCCTGAACTAGCTAACCGTGAAGAACAAGTACCCACTCCTGAGGATTGACGACCTCTTTGATTAGTTGGAGGGAGAACACTGGTTCTCGAATATGGACCTCAGATCAGGCTATCACCAGCACATAGTATAAGACGAAGATGTGAAGAATATCGATTTTAGATGTCGGTATGACCACAACGAGTTCTTGGTTATTCCATTTAGTGTGACCAACACTCTAGCAGTGTTCATGGGATTAATGAATAGGGTCTTCCATCCATACATGGATCACATTGTAGTAGTCTTCATCAATGACATTCTAATATACTCAGCTACTGAGGAGGAGCATGCCAATCATTTGTACATAGTTCTAGACATACTCCATGAGTACCAGTAATCTCGTAAGCTCTCGAAGTGCCAGTTCTAGATCTGGGAGGTTCATTTTCTGGGACATGTCATCTCAGAGGCTGGAGTTGCGGTGGATCTTTCAAAGATTGTGGTGGTACATTCTTGGGAGCAACCCAGGTGTGTGATGGAGGTATGGAGTTTCCTGGGTATGGTAGGATACTACCGAAGGATTGTGCTAGATTTCTCTAGAGTTGCAAAACCTTTATCAGCGTTGAAGAAGAAGGGTAAACCCTTCATGTGGTTGGATAAATTCCAGTGGAGTTTACAGGACCTGAGGCAGAGGCTGACTATTTCCCCCATCTTGAGGCTTCCGAAAGAAGGGCGTTGGGTACGTAGTCAACTGCGACACGTTAGGGATTGGGCTTGGATGTGTCCTAATGCAGGAGAGAGAAGTTATTGCATATTTTTCTCGACATCTGAGACAACATGAGTGGAGATATGCTACCCATGACATAGATTTTGCCGCAGTGGTCTTCGTTTTGATGATGTGACGGCATTACATGATGGGAGAACATTTTATAGTCTACTATGATCACAAGAGTCTGAGGTATATCTTCTCTCAGAAGGACCTGAACCTGAGATAGTGACGTTGGCTTGTGTTCCACTAGGACTATGACTTCGAGATATTCTATAATTCTGGGAAGGGGAACGTTGTAGCAAATGCACTCAATAGGAGATCTCGTATAAAGCTTCTAAGTGAGGTGATAGAGCAGCTAGCCTCTTTGTAGATATCGTTTGTGGATCGAGATGGAGCAGCCTTTATTCAGTCATTTACAGTCACTCCACTAGTTCTTAATCAAGTCAGGGAGGTGCAGCATGGGGAAACTAACTACAAGGCTCGACATGCTCAGATATCCCTGGATGAGCACCTGATGGATTTTATGAAGGTGGGGAGCATGTCACCCTCTTTAGAGGATGTACCATGATACCTGTGTCGCTTCAGGAGGATGTGTTGCGGGAGTTCCACACATCCCTTCTAGAGGTACATCTAGGAGTGGTGAAGATGAAACAGGATCTCCGATGATAGCACTGGTGGCCAGGAATAAAGAAAGATGTTGCAGAGTTTGTCTCTCAGTGCCTTGCTTGTCACCAAGTGAAGGAGGAGCATCCGGTACTACCAGTCTTAGTACAACCTTTAGAGGTTCTAGAGAGGAAGTGGGATGTAATATCCATGGACTTCATGATAGGACATCCACATTCATCTAGAGGTAATTATTCTATTTGTTTGATCATCAACCGACTCAACATGTCGGCCCACATCTTACCGATTAGAGAGCAGGGTTCGATAGAGAGCTTGGGATTCCTTTATTTTAAGAATATTTTGCGAATAAATAGAGTTCCCTAGATGATTGTCTCCGATCATGATGCACATTTCACTTCCCAACTATTGAAGGTGTTTTAGGAGGATTTCGGGATGCAGCTTCGTTTCAGCACCGCCTTCCATCCTCGGACGGATGACCAGATATAGCAGACCATTCAGACCCTCAAGGTCATGTTGCATGCTTGTGTCCTCGACTTCGGTCACATCTGGGAGGATCACTTTCCCCTGGTGGAGTTTTCTTACAAAAATAGCTCTCACTCCGCTATTGGGATGACACATTTCGAGGCATTGTATGGCCGACCATGCAGATCGACTTTGTGCTTGACTAGCCCAGGGGAGTCATCACTCATGGGACCAGACACGGTACGAGCTACCACAGAAAATGTGCATATCTTCTAGTAGTGGATGAAGACTGCACAGAGCTGGAAGACATCTTATGCCGACAGGCAACGAATACCTCTGGAGTTCGAGGATGGTGATCACATCTTTCTATGGGTCTCACCTCGATGAGGTTTGTGGAGATTTGACAGGGGCAGCGAGTTATCACCGAGGTTCATCGGACCATTTCATGTCCTCAGTTGAGTTGGTAAAGTGTCTTACCCCATATCTCTTCCACCTCAGCTACACCGGGTGCACAACGTCTTCCATGGATCGCAGTTGAGGAGATATGTGAACAACCCTTCACAAATCATTGGCTTGGGTAAGTTGGACATCAACGATGTGGCGACATTTATGGAGGACCTAGTGTAGATTCAGGATCAACAATAGCAGGTCCTTTTTGGGAGGTCAATACCTTTTTTTCACATACGTTGGTAGCATGAGAACCTCTAGGATAGCACCAGGTATCGGGAGGCTCAAATTCGTGCTCAGTACCCCCACTTATTTTCCTAGTTTTTGTAATGTGGACTTTAGGTATGCAAATCCCTGAGGTGGGGAGAATGTAAAGACCCATAAATTCCCTTTAATTTTTTTTAATTATATGGAAATTTTATGAGTCCTTGAAAATTGACGGCACGTGATTCCGAGGCCCAGTGTGCCCAGAATAAATTTTTGAACCTTTTTATGTACTTTCATTAAGCTTGTGAGCGGGTTTCTGTATCTTCTAAACTAGTAATCAGAATTGAAATCCAAGGACACCATTGAACTCATTGCGTTGTTATTCTCTTAAAGATACCTTCACCTTGACCACAGTAGGTCGAGGGTGAAAGTTAGTTTCCCTGTTTTTCATGAAAAAAAAATAAAGAAAAACTTTTATTTTATTTGTATAACCTCTATTTTTTAAAATTATATAGGTCGGGACCACCCGATCTTGAAAACCCCAAATTTAAATTCTTGGTGATGGGGCCCACCTCAACCCCTCTTAAATGGGAAAATACTCTCAACTCTCCAAATAACAGATTGAGCCAACTAAATTTAATTAAATGTGTCAACATTAATTAATTGTTAGACTTATTTTTAATAAGTTGCCTCTTCATTTTTTTGATGGGTTGGAGGATTTCGTTGAAAAAGGAGATCGAAAGAATTATATAGAAACGTTCTCTCCAATGAAGAACTTTTCCTCTCCAACAAAGAACGAGGAACCGACCCCGATCCCGGATCGGAAGTGCTTTGCGGAAGCAGCAAACACTGACATTCTTCAATGAATTCATCTTCTACCTCTCAACTCATCCAACGAATGACAAGGAAGGGTTTTTTATTTTGAAAACCCCTTACCCGTTCTTGATGTTCTTCACGATTAAAGAAAAATTAAGCCTCTTGTTACTTTTCTAACGTGGATGGTTCGGGCCAAATGAACACGGCCCGACCCCTACACAACCTCTATGGATTGTTGTGGTTTTAAATCAATGGAGACATCCCGAGATGAGTGCAGAAGTCTACAAAATGAAGAATGGCCCACCAGGGTATGCCTGGTGACCTGAAGAATGTCACCAGCAACCCGTGTCGGCGACCAACACTGGTGGGGCTCGAGAGCTGTGGTCCGATCTCCGGTTGGCCTCGAAGATGGCAATAGCGCAACCGGGCTTCCAGAGAAGGGACAAGGCCCATCGACCGTGGTGGAGCGAGGGCGGCGGCTGTCACAGGGCCGACCTATTGAATGTGGTGGTGGAACGTGTTTGAACTACCCGGAATATAGGGGCCATGGTGCAAGGACGTTGTGATGATGGAGGGGTCGCAGGCGCACTGCCAACTGCCAGTGATGGTTCAACGCACCCCCACGCCGCATGGAGGAGGGCTGGCAGTACGGCAAGCCATGAGCCAAGAGGACCACCATCGCGGGCCACCCAGTGGTCCAGGTCTGACCTAGTGGGCCAGGATGCACCCAGTGGGCTGCGCTAAACCCATCGGGCCGGGTCAGACCCAAGGCCGTACACAGACCAGTTTTGACCGCTTCCACTCTTTCGGCCATATCTTGAACTATGGTTTTCTGTTTGAAAAAACCGTCTATGGCGCCGGAAACCATGGATCGATATGGTCCTTTTAGGTATACCCCACTTCAGTTTTGAATAAATTTGGGGTACGGATGGGTTGGATCGAACACGAATCCAACCGGGCCCTCGGGACTAAAAGGCCAATAACTTATAGACCAGATGTCTGATTGATGCACCATCTGTTGCGTTGGGACCCCTATTATGTGGTGGTCCTCTAGAATAATCATTGATGGGACTTCATGGTATTTGGAGTGTCGACTAGTGTCTTGAGGTGTGGATCCTCCTGTCATCAAGCGAGCTTAGTGCGAGATCCCAGTAGTGGGTTGTAACATGAGCAAGGGATCCTATGTGGGTCTGTGTTTTGGGATCCTACGTGGGTCTGTGTTCATGTAACCCTCTTGGATCCCCTCTAGGAATCCACATGGGACTACTATAGGATCCTATTTGGGTTTTCTGTACTAGGATCCTATGTGGGTCAATTGATCTAGGATCCTACGTGGGTCAGATGATTTAGGATCCTATGTGGGTTTTCCCCTTAGCAGAGTAAGATGATTCTCTAGTTACATCTAACCATATTTTCTACCATGCCTTTGTTATACCTGGTGTGATTTGAGTCTTTACCTTTGTGGTAATCTTGTTTTTGGCGTACCTTTTTGGTACTTGCCTTTGTGGTTTTACCTTCATGGTATTTACCTTCGTGGTGATACCATTGTGGTATTCTTCTGTGTGGCATTACCTTTCTCTTAATTACCTTTTTGGTGTTACCTTCATGGTATTATTTCCTTATTGTAATAGTTTTACTTTGTCTAAGGATTTGGGCCATGAGTTTCCCCAAGAATGAGATGGGTATTCTTGATATCTTAGGTATATGTATGGGCATATACCTAAGTTGGGTTGTCAGTTGTTTTCATGCTTTTTTGTTTATCCTTTATGGATTTCGTGAGACCTTTGAGGGTCTTGGGGTCCCTACTGAGTATCGTTATACTCACCCCTACACGGGCTATGTACCCATGTTGTTGTGTTTGGTGCAAATGACGGACATCACTGACTGGGGATGAGGGTACCGGGACTAGAGGTAGCTCGGAGGCAGACTATAGACGAGGCATACCGAAAAAACGAAAATTTGAGAGTTGTACCTACCTTTCAAGTAGGATCCTTGGTGGGTGTTCATAAGAGAATTCCATTTTTCTTGTACTTTCTAGTTGGGCTTGTATTCTAGCGCCTTTTACGTACTGTACAAACTCTTTTTACTCTATAGTTTACTTGTGTTCGTATCTTACTGTGTTCTTGGTTTTGTGTCTTTAAAGGATATAAAAGAAATACCTTCCCGGTTTGACGGAATATAACTTTCAGTGCTAGTCGCCAGCCCCTTTCCTATGAAAGGAAGGATTGCGGTAGTCACCGCATGAGCCCTGGGGGACGGGTCATGACAGTTCCACTATAAAAATTAAATACAGCCCAGTTAATCAATGTAAAACAGTTATGAATGTTTGACCATTTAAATAACTTCTCCGAAGATTGATTAATACTCATTAATCTTAATATCAGTATTTTACATTACTTATGAAGTTATTCTAATAAGAAAAAATAGTAATAACTTATTTCCTAGATTAACTTTCAATATAAATTTAGTGATTTCTAAATTATACAGTTAAACAAAGAAAACTAAATTAAACAACACAATGGATATAAAAAAATTGTTCAGTATCAAGATGATACCTAATCCACTCCACTGGGTTATCACCTAACACCAAGTATTTTATATTAACAAACATGATCCACACCCTAGATCGGGGTAAACAACAGTGCACATGACTGTCTAGGTCACATGACCTCTTCCATACTTCTTCGTGGGTATAAACTAATAGCTCACACAGGGACCTCTTCCCCAATTATCTATGGGAGGAAACAAGTGTAAAATGGTGTGAGATTATGGATATCTTGTATCCTCCAATTTAATGCAGGAGATAGTGTGTGTTTTTATATAGAAACACACACACTGATCGAAAGATAAAAAATAATACACAACAGATAAAATATGATGAGATAAGGTTAGAAGTGCTCTGAGTGTTATTCTATGTAGCTCTGGAATTTTAGGATGATGAAGATATAGGAATCAAGTCCTATTTTGAGAAACAGAGTATCACACGTCAGTTAGATCTGGCTTGTGTTATTCGTGGAGTTGATAGTGCGAAGATGTTCTTGACTCGGATCTATGGTCTCTCTGCTCTGGGATTCGTGAAGGCTTTGTGTGTTCTTCTGATGTATCCTGTTGCATGTTTTGGTTCTTTTCTCAGGAATTCATTTGATTCTTTGTTATCGTACTACTTTTTTTCTGGGAGACACTTCTCTTTTTATTTGTGAAGTACATGTGTTGGAGTCGATAGGATGAATGTATTATGCACCATGTACCTCGTACTGTCAGGTGTCATGTCTAAAAAATTTATTAATTATGTTAGTTCATTAAATACTCAAATATGTTAGAAACTAAATTTAAAAATGACCAAACTGAATAAATAATGGTGTCACAGTTTATCTGGAAACAGTGCAAGTTGTAAATGGTGTCTCCATGAAATGGTGTCTCCTTTATTGCCTTTAAGAAGAAAGAATGTAATGATGGAATAATTGTATAGATATCTGAAGCTGGTAGCACAAATGCGGTGTCTAGTCACAATGTCTAGTTCTCGGTGTTTGGTCCCAGTGTCTGGGTCATAGTGTCTGGGTCACAGTTTCTAGTCACGGTGTCTGGTCACGGTGTCTGGGTACTTTTCTAGAAAAACGTAACTCATGGTAGACTCATGGTTTCTCAGACTTACCCAAATATCTGTATCTGAACATAAATAGGGAAATTCATAGAATGGATTATACTTAATCATTTATCAAGGTAATACATTATAACAAAAAGTAAACATAGTTCACAATAATCAAACATAGAACTTAAGAACATGGATAGGTTTATTTAAATTATAAAGAAACCAACCATCTGTAAACATGATTTTAGGTAGATTAAAAATGATTTGTAGGATATATTGGATTTTTGATCATTAAAACATGATTAACACATGATGATTCCATCAATCTACCCCTTTTTGATGATCAAAAATCATGTGAGTGAGATATCCATTCTTAGTGAATGTGTCTCTCCCTTAGTGTGCAATTAAAGTGCATGTATCTCCCCCTTTTGGGATTATAAAAAAATTACAAAATTGAATAAGAGAGGAGATAATAAAAGTTCAGAGTGCATTATATTGAGAAAGAGGTTTCATTACAATTAGTAAGAAAAAAAATACAATAATTATCCCAATCAAAATATAGTGTTCACAGTTCTTCAGCACTAGATGTCTTCTCTTTTCCCTTTTCAAAAAATCACTAAAAGACACAGGAGCATATGTATAAGTGGAAGAAATAAGTAAACCAACTAACATAGAAGGTAAAGGGAGTCCTTAAAAAATAGAAGGGGCTAATTATGGTTTGGGGAAAGATAGAGGAAATTTTTGGTTCAAGGATAATAGATTTGATCTGAATCATAGACTGAGATACATACATAGAAGTAGACGTAAAGGTAGTGGATGAGAAGTTATGAAAACCTGGTCTTGAGGGTGCATTTTAAGGAGCCACAGTAGCAGTGCTCTGCACATGAATATAAGGCCTCAAAAGCTTGATGAAGTCTGAAATAATATCACCAAAATAATACATTACTTTCTCAAAGTCATCCTTGTTCTCCATGAACTTGTCCAACAAATAAGTGAAATCATTCAACTTTTGAACTTGATTTTTGAAAGCTAGAGTGACAGGAGGGATATTCAGATTCTCTACAAGGTACTTGAAATGGTTTGTCAAATAATTCTTATATAAGATCCTATTGAAGTAAAAATCCACCTTATTAGTAATTTCTTCTTGAAAATCATTTGAAATCTTGGAATGAATTATTACCAAATCAATAACTCTATCATTGTTCTTGAAAACCACAGATAGATACTCTTTGTCATTGCCACTAAGCACATATTGAAGTTCTTCTTTAACAAATGTTCTGAGCAGATTATTGTCCAATTAAGGTTGATATGACTATCCAGATTTACTAGAAACTGTAACAGGTAATGTAAGAGACTTTAGTTGATTCAGAACATTTTGGAGAAAACCCTTATACTCATCAGTCAACTTGTTAATACTAATAACAAGATCACACATCTCTTGAAATATTTTCCTCTTTCTTTCAATCACATTGTAATCTAAGGATGTTAGGTTCTGTTGAATCAAGAAGGACACTTCTCGTGGAATCTGACCACTGACATCCTCAATATGATGAGAAATAGGTTCTGATCTTGAGTTCAGCACGCTCTATATATCTTCAACCATACCTTTGAGATACTTCACTTCTCTAAATTATTCATTTTATACTAAATTATCCATATTCATTCATCGTTGATCCTCGATGTTGTGATCACACTCCAACATGCTCCCCACCGAATCTCTCTCTCCCCTGCCAATACTATATAGTAATGTCAATAAACCTAGTGAATTCACAATATATAGATTTATAAATATTCTTATTTAGGGTTAGGAAATTAAATAGAAAAAAAATATAAATTAATTTAGAATATTTAATCCTCCAATAACTACACACTATTTAACTTTTATTTGATTGTAAAAAATATTTCACAAATAGGATAAAAAACATGGTTTAGATATAATAGATGACATAATTTTACCATCTGAGAAACCATTAATGAGAAATTTCATTAATTTATGAAAAATATGAGAATGTAATATATTGTTTTTAATATTTTTAATATATCAAAATTGGTGATCCAAATGCCCTGAAAGTGCATGCCGACTCCGCTTCTAACCCCAAAAATATTATTTGAGATATTATAAGGTGTAAATTTTTTAGATTCACTACATATTGGATGTCATTTCACCTTTGATCAATCACATTATTTGTAACACCTCAAGCTTCCACGGTACACTTCTCTTTGAATAATACAGTAGCGTGTGTTGTACGCAACTTCGAGTTCTAACACACACCACAACCAATCAAACTAGCCATTATGAATAGTAATACCTACTTTTTGAAATTTTATAAATTTTATATTTTAAAATGGACTTCATTTTTGGATTCGGAATATCGAAATTATCCTTGGGTGAAATTTTGGTATATTTATGAAAACATTCAATTTTTGATGAATAGTGAAAAAACACCGAGTTGTAGTTTAAAACCGAATTTTTATTTAAATAATTATTTATTTTATTTAAATTTAATTAAGTTAAAAATAGATAAATAATACCTATATAAGTTAAATGTAATTCATTGGAGTTAGTTTACAATAATTTTAGATATATAAAAAATTTATTGAACTTTTCACCGTCTTTTACCCACCTCCTAGGAGAATTTGTAAATTCACATAAAACATAATTTTACAGCTTCTATGAGTGGAATTGAAAAATCTGAGAGACAAGGATAATATTAATGAGTAAAATTTGGTTCAATGAGATGAAAATAATTTTTGGTGAATAGTAACTTTTTACTTTTATTTACCACGGTTAAAAGTAAATAGGGTAATTAATGGTAAAAATTATAATAATATTACCCTAACATAGGCCCTAATTCTATCGGAAAACTGTATCTCGACCAAAAACAACCTTAGGAAAAAATATTATCATTTAGGTCCACTTGGATTATATTAGGACATTTATTATTATTTTATTCAAAGAAGAGTTAAAAGAGATAAAATAAAAGTTTAATAACTAAAACATTGTTAATATAGGATTATACATAAGATAAAATCAATTTTAAATATTCATTAGAAATATAAAACAATTTCCTACATAATGGTATTTTATTTATAATTTTTAGACATTAAATAATTTAATTTTTTATGACACAATGGTGATGCAGTAATTACCTAATTAATGAAATATTAAAATAATTGATATTATAAATACTCAAATAAATATAATTTGAGACTTTTAATGAATTAAACTATTTTAATAGCTTAATATGATAAGTTATTATTAATTTAATTATTTATTTTAGAAGTTATCATGATGTTATGATTTTCAAAAAAATCAAATACCATATAGTGTCAAAATTGACATAAAAGAGCTTTTAAAAAATATATATATTATTAATTGATATTATATTCCTAAAAATCTAAGGGTCAGCCAACGGACTTATATAATTAAATTTGTATCATTAATGGACCACTTGGGTGTCGTTTGGATGTATATAGTATGTTTATTAGCTATATAATATAAAAATACAATGTGACATGGTAAATGTCAAACTAATTAACTAAGAGTTAAAAATAAAAGATAAGGTTAATATAATGACCCAAACCAGTCTAAAATATATTGTTTTAAAGGATTTAGACCCATCCCCACCTTATATTTTGAATAAAACACTTTGGAGCAATTAGAAACCATATATGAATTTATTGTATAATAATTCTTTAAGTTTTTCTTAAAGAACCCCTCCTCCCCCTTATAAAAGGACACAACTTCTAACCAATTCTTCACACCATAAAAGCCTTTTGGCTCAGACAACCCCTGCCCAAATATTCTCTCAAATTACCTCAATTTAATCTAGAGGCCTTAGTTTGATCAGAAAGCCAACTTAAGGAGCCCTTTTGATCAAATCAAAAGGAAGAACCTGATTAAGAGGTAATGTTTTCACCACCCTCTTTCAAGTTCCTTTCTTCTTCAACTTCTTCTATCGTTGTTATTCCCATTAGAAAAATAATAACTCCAGTATCTTATATATATTTTGATGTTATTATAAATATGGTACAACCATATTCAGTATTCTATCCATCGTTTGAATGACATGTCACCATACGTGCGTACGTATGGCTTACCGTCTCCACGTTGTGGTGTAATTGTTATTCAAAACATTATTATTTGGATGGTTATAATAATGATGTTTAGTTCATTTAAATAATAAATATAACATGATAATGATTTGGTATATATGATATACCATCCAATTATATATTATTTTAATATCAAAAGAATGATATTGTCGCCCGTGCGTACGTACGGACTACCGTCTCCACGAATGCGATGAGATTCATTCCCCATCGTATCCATTGAAGACCAATCCTAATTTAATGATTAAAAATAATGTTTAAGGACTTTATATCATTCTGGATATAAATAAGATACAAACTATCCATAACAAACACGGCTTATGTAACAAAACATATAAAAGAAAATGAGTAAGTTAACACCTGAAACAACGATAATACTAAGATATTATTAACAAATAAATGTTAAAAGATAATATATGATATCATATTAATGTATATTATTCTTGTATAATTTAATAAAAATCATTCCACCATTATATATGAGGTTAACCTACCCTCAACCAAGGAAAAGTACAATGTAAGGGGTTTTCATCTCACTCTTTATTCCCGTGAGATTCATGCCATATTGCCACTATTACCTTTTGTGTGGTGTATGTACTGCCCATAATTGTAGTATTTATGTAATACACATTAATTTAATTTTATTTACATATTCATTGTATGATACCTCTCTCATGGGGTTTATGTTTTGTAAGTTACCAAATTGGTAAGGGTTTACTTCACAATCTCTTCATTATCTGAGGTTGTTTATATGTAATTATCTCTGGGACCTCTGTATCATCCACATCCATGTTTCTTAAAAATGTATTTAAAATTTTTTACTATTTAATAGATAATAGGATGAATTCATTTATATGCTTATTTGTTTTCAAAGGAATCTTTTTGTCATTTTCCAAACAAGGTACTTTTTAACATTTTCGACAAATTTAAGGTAAGAACGTCCTTTTAAACTTATACGGAGGGTGCGGTTATTTTATACCATTATAAAATCGTTGAATCTTACCTTACAATATTATAAGAATATTTTCAAAGTAAATGATTTATTTTATAATTACGTGACTTTTAAATGATTTAAAAATGAATATTTTAAGAATTTTTAAGGTACTCTTTATCATGATCAGAATTTTTAATGTTTTAATGATTTATCTTTATAAATATTTTTAATTAATGTCTATGTTTTCAAAATGATTTTAATGATTTATTTATATGGACACGAATGTTTTGAAATGATATTAATTTTTAAAAGTTTCAAAGTGGTATGGGACACTTTGATTCAAAAGTCTCTTTTAAATTACTTCCTTAATAAATGTGTGACTTTTAAATGATTAAAAAAGATATTTATCTCAAATAGTTTTGATTTTATCTATGTTAACATCTTTTGATGGATTTTAAGCATATTTGAAGTTTATTTATTATGATACAAAACTTCCATATTGTATTTAAGGTTTTGTGATATGTTTCACTGTGGATGTGTTATTTTTATACAATTTATGGTTTATGGAGAAAGTATTTAAATTTCGTATGCTAGTTTAAATACAAATGTTATGTTATGTTTAAAACTCTTCATATGAGGAATTCATTGGACTTAGTAAGTGACGGGCGGAGCCCTCTATAGCTCCTCGATGCATCGGTAGGTCTCCTGAGATAAACTAGTTTCTTGGCACGAGGCCTTGACAAAATCTTATTTGTAGTCTTGGCACGAGGCCTTGGCTACATGGTTATGACAGTCTGGCATTATGCATTCCATCATTATGAAAGTGTTTATTGACATTGCATGTGATTATTCGACTAGTAGAATATCCATGTGAATAAGTAAATGGAATTATTTCATTTTATCTTTTCCATATTATGCTGAAGTTCAAGTTTAAAAGGCTTTTGTTTTAGTTATACATTGACTTAAATGTTTATGCTTATTTATAAACGTTTCCGCTATATTGTTATCCTTACTGAGCATCTGAGCTCACCCCTTTCTATGCTTTATTTTTTCTAGGATGTGAAGAAGTATTTTATGAATGACCTGCAGGGATTGTATGAGGGGATAAGAGTGTGGAATATGGAGACTATATTTTTGTAGTTTTCATTTTATGATGTAATGTAAACTTTATGAATATATCTAGTGATTCCAAGGCTACTAAACTAATCGGTCTTTCGAGACATGATATTTTGTGATCATGCCAATGTTATGTAATAATGCACCGACTCTGGGTAACTGGGGTCGGGGCGTTGCAGTTAGTATCAGAGAAATTTTAGTACAAACCTTTGAAGCTAGATTTAGGTAAACTCTGATTAGACCACATAGACCTAAGATAGACTTTGAGGATTAGTATAGAAGAACTTCCTAGAATTTTTCTATTGTAGATATTTTGTGAGTTTTCCTAGCAATACATACCTATCTGGATACGAGAAGGTAGAGGCGACTCTGGCACAGATGTACCTAGGGGTAAAACCAGAAAGCACCACTTTGAGCTAGACTCGAACGGGAACTGGTGCATGACAACGGCCCTTGCTGCACTCTTGGTTATGAAACTCATGGGGGATATGTGTAGGATAATTCTAATTTTCTTTACAAACAATTATGAAGGGTTTATGAGTATATACATCGGCAAAGAAAAAAAATTTATGATTAAGGATTATATCCACAAATAGTTCAATTTACGTTAAGTGTTTTACATGTATGGAATTATGTATTTTGATTCATAAACTGATCTAGTTTATGCCATTATTTAGAAATGGCGCCTAGTGGAAGAAATGGAAACTGTATCAATGCATGCACTCCATGTAGGGATTTCCGTCTTGCTCAAGATAATTATAGTGGAGATAGTGATGCAACTGGTGTAGATCAGCTAATCACCATACTGGGACAACTCACTCAGGTTATGAATAATAACCTTACCCGTATGGAGCACCCTGATCCACAGGGTGGAGGATCCATGTTAGATCGATTCATGAGGTAACAACCACCAACGTTCAATGGGAGTAAAAATCCATTTGTAGTTGAGTAATGGATAAGTTCCCTAGAAAAAATATTTCAGGATTTGGGAATAGTGAAAGGGAGAAAGATATCATGGCAGTTTATCACCTCACTGGAGATGCTGATCAATGGTGGTCATTGATACAAAACACAAAGGAAGATGATGAAGTATCAAATATGGAATGGAGAGAGTTCAAAGAGATTTTCATAGAAAAATACTTTCCTTATGACCATCGCGTAGATATGGAAAGGAAATTTATGAGTCTGAGACAAAAGGAGGATGAGAATATCGCAAAGTATGAGGGTAACTTTACAATGATAGCAAGGTATGTTGGAGATTATATATGTAACCCAATAAGTATGATTGATCATTTCTTTGATGGATTAAAACCATTTCTTCGTCAAGCATTAGTGTCACAATCCTTCTCATCATACGAAGATATTGTCTCATGTGATATCAAGATAGAAAAATAATTCTCAAAGACTTACGAATTTAAAGCAAAGCAAGAGAAGAAGAGATATGATGATCACTCTAGGAATGGAAATAAGGGGAAGAAGGGAAAAGTTAAATATCCATCCTGTAGTAAATGTGGGAAGAAACAACCTGGTACTTTATTTAAGGGAAAGTGTGTCTGTTACAAGAGTGGTGAAAAAGGCCACCAAGCTCGTGATTGCAATGGGAAGAAAGAAGCTACTGGTGTTCAATGCTACAACTGCAGGGAGATGGGACATTATGCAAATGAATGTCCTAAGCGTCAGGGGAAATTACCTTAGAAAAAGCCAAGGGATCAAGCACAAACTTGTGCTATCACTACTCCTAAGGAAGAAGCTCCGAAAGACGTGGTTGCAGGTAATTTAATGGTTCCTCAATTTTAGCAAATGAATTATTTGATTCTGGATCATCACATTGCTTCATATCTTCTAAGTTTTCTAAGAAAATTAGATATTTCTAATTTGATTTAACAAGGGAGTTGTCTGTTAAAACTCCTAAGGGAAGTATCTTTGAAACAATGTTTTGTGAATCAGTCCCCATTAGAGAACATAAATGTTCTTTATCTGCTGATCGGATCATCATAACTATGATTGAGTTTGATATAATCATCGGTATGGATTGGCTTTCGGACCATGATGTGATTATTTATTGTAATAATAAGGAGGTTAAAATTTTAGATGATGATGATAAAGAACACATTATCTTTAGAGCAGAATCTTCACCACCAAATTCTTATCTAGATCCACCCCCAGTAGCTCAACAAAATTCAATTATTGGGGAGGAAGAGAATGAAATGACTATAGGTAAGGAAATGAATGTTCAAAAAGAGGATGTTCCTATTGTGAAAGAATATGTAGATGTGTTTCTAGAAGACTTACTTGGACATCCTACAGAACGAGAAATTGAGTTTTCCATTAATTTAATTTTGGGTTCAAGGCCCATATCGAAGAACCCTTATAGAATAGCCACTGTGGAATTAGTTGAACTAAAGAAAAAACTAGAGGAATTGAGTAATAAGGGATTTATTCTCCCAAGTGTTTCTCCATGGGGATCCCCTGTCCTTTTTGTTAAGAAGAAAGATGGATCTATGAGGTTATGTATCGACTACAGGGAGATCAATACTATAATAATAAAGAACAAGTATCCCCTATCTCGCATCGATGATTTATTTGACCAACTGCATGGTGCTCAATACTTTTCAAAGAATGACCTTTGATATGGATACCATCAATTGTGTGTGAAGAAGTAAGACATTCCAAAGACAGCATTTCGAACAAGGTATGGGCATTACGAGTTTACAGTAATACCTTTTGGATTGACTAATGCACCCTCTATATTCATGTATCTAATGAATAGAGTTTTCAAGGAATGTCTCGATGATTTTGTGGTGGTATTTATTAATGATATATTGGTATATTCGAAAAGATATGAAGATCATGAAAATCACTTGCGCATTATATTTAAGACTCTGAGAAGACATGAATTATATGGAAATTTTAGCAAGTGTGAATTCTGGCTTCAGGAGATTTCTTTTCTTGTCCATATTGTCTCTAAGGATGGAATCTCTGTTGATCCTTCTAAGACCAAGGAAATACAAGAATGTCCTGCACCGATGAGTGTAACCGAGGTATGCAGTTTTATTGGTTTAGCAGGCTATTATCGATGTTTCGTCCAGAATGTTGCCCGATTGGCTAACCCATTAACAAAGCTCACATGTAAAGGGGTTAAATTTGTTTGGACAAAATAGTGTGAATAATTTTTTGAAGAAATGAAGAGAAGATTAGTCAATTCCCCTATTTTGACTCTATCATCAAGAAATGATGGGTTCGTTATTTATAGTGATGCATAAATGAAAGGACTTGGTTGTGTCCTTATGCAGAATGATAGGGTTATTGCCTATACATAACGACAGCTAAAAATTCATGAGAAAAACTATCCTACTCATGATCTTAAGTTGGCTGCTGTAATATTTGCTTTGAAAATATGGAGAAATTATCTCTATGGTGAAAAATGTGAGATTTATACTGATCACAAGAGTTTGAAGTACATTTTCTCACAGAAAGAACTCAACATGAGGCAAAGCGGCTACCTTGAACTACTCAAGGATTATGATTGCACGATAAACTACCACCCAGGGAAGGCAAATAGGGTGGTAGATGCTTTGAGAAGAAAATATCATGGAGTTTTGAACATGATGAGAATTGAAAGGGATCCTATTTTCATTGATCTAGTGAAGATCGATATGGGAATTACCATAGAAGGTGAAACATCGGTACTTTTTCAAATGGTTTCCAAACCATCTTTAATAGAAAGGATAAAGAGTTCTCAGAACAGTGATGAAGAGTTTCAAAAAAAGATTAAAGCTGTGAATGATGGGATATTGAGAGACTTTGTGTATGAAGATGGAATTTTGAAATTTGGGAAGACAATTTGTGTTCCTGATATACCTGACCTAAAAAGGGAATTGTTGGATGATGCTCGTAGTTCGAATTTTTCTATAAACCCTGGGATCACCAAATGTATAGAGATTTGAAGGAACATTTTTGGTGGGACAAAATGAAGAGGGAGATTGCTGATTTTGTGTCAAGATGTATGGTTTGTCAATAAGTGAAAGATGGAAGGCAACAACCTGGAAGAGTCATGAAACCTATTCCCATACCAGAGTGGAAATGGGACAATATTACGATGGACTTTGTCATGGGGATACCAAAGACTCCTAGAAGGAATGATGAAATATGAGTTATTATGGATCGTCTTACCAAGTCAGCACATTTTCTTTCTATAAGAGAATATATACCACTGGAACGTCTATCAAGACTATATATTAATGAATTTGTGAGACTTCATGGAGTAACCCTATCGATTGTTTCTGATCGTGATCCCCGCTTTACTTCAATATTCTAGAAAAGTCATCAGAAATACCAGGATACTGAACTTCGTTTGAGCACTGCCTACCACCCCCAAACTGATGGACAATCAGAACAAACTATTAAAACCTTATAAGACATGTTGAGATCATTCTCACTTGAGTTTCAGGGTATGTGGGATCAATATTTACCTCTAGTGGAATTTTCCTATAATAATAGCTTCCATTCAAGTTTTTGGATGGCACCATATGAAGCGTTATTGAAATTTTTACAGTCTTTTACCCACCTCCTAGGAGAATTTGAAATTCACATAAAACGTAATTTTACTGCTTCTGTGAGTGGAATTTTAAAAATCTGAGAGACATGGTTAATATCAAGGATTAAAATTTGGTTCAATGAGATGAAAATATTTTTCAGTGAATAGTAACTTTTTACTTTTATTTACCACGTTAAAAATAAATTGGGTAATTAAGGGTGAAAATGATAATAATATTATCCTAACACATGCCTTAATTCTATTGGAAAAGTGTATCTCGACCAAAAACAACTTTAGGGAAAAAATATTATCATTTAGGTCCACTTGTATTAGATTAGGACATTTATTATTATTTAATTCAAAGAAGAGTTAAAAGATATAAAATCAATGTTTAATAACTAAAATTTTTTTAATATTAGATTATACAATAGATAAATAAAATTTAAAATATTAATTATAAAAATAAAAATATTTCCTACATAATGGTATTTTATTTATAATTTTTAGACATTAAAAAATTTAATTTATTTTTTACACAATGGTGATGCAGTAATTACCTAATTAATGAAATATTAAAATAATTGATATTATAAATACTCAAATAAATATAATTTGAGACTTTTAATGAATTAAAAAAATTTTATAGCTTAATATGACATGTTAGTATTTATTTAATTGTGTTTTTTAAGTAATAATGATGTTATGATTTTCAAAAAAATCAAATACCAAATAGTGTCAAAATTGACATAAAAGAGTTTTTAAAACAAATATTATATTATTAATTGATATTCTATTCCTAAAAATCTAAGGTTAGGCCAAAGGACTTATATCATGATAGGTGTATCATTAATGGACCACTTGAGGATCTCTTGGATGTGTATTGTATGTTTATTAACTATATAATATAAAAATACAAAGTGACATGGTAAATGTCAAACTAATTAACTAAGAGTTAAAACTAAAAGATAAGGTTAATATAATGACCCAAACCTATCTAAAATCTATTGGTTGAAAGGCTTTCGACCCATACACACCTTATACTTTTAATAATACACTTTGGATCCATTATAAACCGAATACTAATTTATTATAGAATAATACTTTAAGTTTTTCCTAAAGAGACCCTCCTCCCCCTTATAAAAGGACACCACTTCTGACCAATTCTTCACACCTTTAAAGACTTTTGGCTCGACCAACCCCTGACCAAATATTCTTTAAACTTCCCTCAATTCTTCCTAGAGACCTTAGTTTGATCATAAATCCAACCTAACGAGCCCTTTTGATCAAATCAAAAGGAAGAACCCGATTAAGAGGTAATGTTTTCACCACCCTCTTTCAAGTTCTTTTCTTCTTCAAATTATTCATTCTTTGTTATTCCCATTCTGAAATAACAACTATAGTATCTTATATATATTTTGATGTTATTATAAATATGGTAAAACTATATTCAGTATTCTATCTATCCTTTGAATGACATGTCACCATATGTGCGTACGTACGGCTTACCGTCTCCATGTCGTGGTGTAATTGTTATTCAAAACATTATTATTTGAATGGGTAAAATAATTATGTGTAATTCATGTAAATAATAAATATAACATGATATTTATTCTGTATATATGATATACCATCCAATTATATATTATTTTTATATCAAAATAATGATATTGTCGCTCGTGCGTACGTACCGACTACCGTCTCCACGAACGTGATGAGATTCATTCCCCATCGTATCCATTGAAGAATAATTATCATTTAATGATTAAAAATAATGTTCAAGGACTTTGTATTATTCTGGATATGAATAAGATACAACCTATCCATAACAAACACGTCTTATGTAACAAAACATATGAAAGAAAATGAGTAAGTTAACACCCGAAACGATGATAATACTAAGATATTATTAACAAATCAATGTTAAAAGATCATATATGATATCATATTAACGTATATTATTATTGTATAATTTAATAAAAATTATTTCACCATTATAAATGAGGTTATACTACCCTCAATCAAGGAAAATTACAAGGTAAGGGGTTTTCATCTCACTCATTATTCCTGTGAGATTCATGCCATACTGCCACAATTACCTTTTTTGTGGTGTATGTACTGCCCATAATTGTATTCTTTATATAATAGACTTTAATTTATGTGTATTTACATATTAATTGTATGATACCTATTTCATTGGGTGTATGTTTCGTAAGTTACCGAATTGGTAATGGTTTATTTCACAATCTCATCATTATCTGTGGTTATTTATACGTAATTATCTCTGGGACCTCTTTATCATCCACATCCATGTTTCTTAAAAATGTATTTAAATTTTTTTTACTATTTACTAGATAATGGGTTAAATTCATTTATACACTTATGTGTTTTGAAAGGAATCTTTCAGTCATTTTCCAAACAAGATACTTTTTAACATTTTCGACAAATTTAAGGTAAGAATGTCTTTTTAAACTTATACGACGGGTGCAGTTATTTTCCACCGTTATAAAATCATCAGAGATTACCTTAAAATATTATAAGAATATTTTCAAATTAAATGTTTTATTTTATAATTATGTGACTTTTAAATTATTTAAGAATGAATATTTTAAGAATTTGTGAAAGGTAATCTTTATTAAGATCAGAATTTTTAATGTTTTAATGATTTATCTTTCTAAATATTTGTAATTAATGTCCATGTTTTCAAAATGATTTTAAGGATTTATTTAAATGGAAATGAATGTTTTTAAAGGATATTCCTTTTCAAAAGTTTTAAAGTTTTATGGGACACTTAGATTCAAAAGTCTCTTTTAAATTACTTCCTTAATAGATGTGTGACTTTTAAATGATTAAAAAAAGCGATATTTCTCTCAAATAGTTTTGATTTCATCTCTTTCTACATCCTTTGATGGATTTTAAGTTTATGTGAAGTTGATTTTTTAGCATACAAAACTTTCATTTTGTATTGAAGGTTTTCTGATATGTTTGACTGTGGATGTATTATTTTTATACCATTCATGGTTTATGGAGAAAGTATTGACATTTCATATGCTAGTTTTAATACGAATGTTTATGTTATGTTTAAACCTATTAATATGAGGAATGAATTGGATTTATTAAGTGATGGGTGGAGCCCACTATAGCTTCTTGATGCATCGGTAAGTCTCATGAGACAAACTAGTGTCTTGGCATGAGGCCTTGACAAAATCATATTTGTAGTCTTGGCACGAGGCCTTGGCTACATGGTTATGATAGTCTGGTATTATGAATTCCATCATTATGAAAGTGGTTATTGATATTTCATGTGATTATCAAACTTGTAAAATATCCATGTGAATAAGTAAATGGAATTATTTCATTTTATCTTTTCCATATTAGGATGAAGATCAAGTTTAAAATACTTTTGTTTAGTTATACATTTCATTAAATGTTTATTCTTATTTATGAAAGTTTCTGCTATATTGTTATCCTTACTGAGCATCTGAGCTCACCCATTTATATGTTTTATTTTTCCCAGGATGTGAAAAAGTATTTTATGAATGACTTGTAGGGATAGTATTAGGGGATTAGAGTGTGGACTATGGAGAATATATTGTTGTAGTTTTCATTTAATGATGTAATGTAAACTTTATGAATATATCTAGTGATTCCAAGGTTACTAAACTAATCGGCCTTTTGAGACTTGATCTTTTGTGATCATTCCAATGTTAAGTAATAATGCACCGACTCTGGGTATCTGGAGTCGGGGCGTTACATTATTCCGTAGTGAAGGGTTCCCCCAAACATAGAGTTGTTACCGAAACCTATTTTACAAATACTGGGAACCCTATTCTCATGGTTTAATTTTTCTCTTATCTCTCAAACCATAAGAATCCATGGGTGGTTTTCTAGGTGATCATAAGAAATGGTGATTGATTCTTGATATTTTTATTTTTGTAATTAACCCCTATCAATCCATGTTTACCTTTCATTTCCTTGTCCTCCATTATTCTTATCTCTTGTCTTCTCAATAATTATAATATTTGAAATTTCTGTCTTTTTTTCCACTTGAGCTCTTGATGGTGTGTTGATTTCAATATTTCATTCCGATTTTCTCTTGAGAATGATATATTCCATGGTCATAATTCTCTCATTATTGTATATAATTTTTTGATGTTTCAATCAATTATAGGTATTATTGATCTCTTCTCCCTTATTATGTGGGAATATTGAATTCTCATTTCCTATTAAATAAAAAGTAGAACATTTTAAATAAATAAAATAATTATAATCGAATGGATTAAGATATATTTAACAAGGTCATGTTATTTATTTGTTATTATTATGATATATAAATTATTTATTATTTATTTTTTTAATTTAAACATTATTATATTTGATCATTATTATTGTGCCCCACACATTCCTAATTGGTAATGTCACTTAAAATTTAAAATGAAAATGAAGATATGGTAATATGCAATTAATATTGATTGTGAGTGTGTATGATATGTCTGGTAAGTAATAAGTCATGGAGAAAGTAATTATCATAATTTTTGTTTTTAGTCTATTTATTATTATTGTAATATTATTTTTATATTGTGATGATAGTTGGTTTTATTTTTGATTCTATTTTTCTATGTATATATTTTTATAATGGATTCTCTATTGCTATGGCTATATTCATGTAATTATTATCTGAATCACGAAGAACCTTAATAAAAAAACATAATGCTACTAAATGAGACGAGGAGTTATGAAATATAAAATTGACAAATTATTAATTATATGATAAGTTTTTTATAGAATGGTTTCCCAGTTGATACATTGTTTTTTTTGGAAATTCATATAGAAGTAAATGGGTATAAACCAATGGTGGAATAATCTTAGTAATTAGTGATTGTATGTTTAATAATTTTTGTGGTTGATATGCTAGATGTGGGATAGTGTGGCAATTATTGTGGCATATTTAATGATTTTTTTAGAAACAATTTGTGGTAAATTTTTTAGGGTTTATTAAATTGATTACATGTATGTAGATAAAATAATTAATAAATGAAATGTCAAAAAATAAAATTGTCAATGGTTTGTAATGAGTTGTGATGTGTTAAATATAATAGTAATGTGATAATAAGTTAGATGTAGGGGTAATTAATTATGTTCTCCATAAATGACATGAGTATTTTATAGTTAGATAGTGATAAAATATTTCTTATCAACGCGATTCGGAATTTAATGTGCATAAAAATGATATGATGTGAAAGTAAATGATATAAATTATGTAAAGTGTAAATGATTGGGTAACATAATATATTATGGAATTAATAAAGAAATTGAATATAAATTTAGTTAATGATTGAATATGAACTAATTAATTTGTGGATATTGAATATGATGTTTTTTATAAATTAATATTATGGAAATAAATACTAGAAATGAATTTGGAAAAATATATTATATTGTGAAATAGTTGTGATGTGTTGTAGTGGTAGACTTGAGCAATGTTGTGATTATAGGTGGTTATTAATTTTATTTTTATTGGAGATAATTCCATATACAATATGGTGTTATCAATATTTATAATATTAAATAAAATATGATATTATATATTCATTATGGTTTTGTTATTTCTTAAACACCACAACCTTATCGGGTAATACAACTGGTAAAGACATGTGGTTTTGGGATCAGGGTGATCTCCTCACCATCTTCTATGAAGGTGATAAAAATGAGTAATTAATCGGCCTTATTGATTTAATATGGTATATAATGGGGTTTTATCTGTGTGATGGTTTCATAATATGGTGGTGGTGTATATAGAAGGATAAGGGAATAAGGTCGATACACTTTTGGATTAAATAATATATTGTGATATGATATATGGTTATAGTAGTGATGTAGCTATAATTTAGTATATAGATATGGATATTCTGTTTTAGGTTTTAAGTGTACATGTAATGTGTTTTTGAAAAAAATCTAATATGATATTGTTATGACATTTCCTGTCATTTTCATATGGAGGGGATGATATTTATAGAACAGATTCTACCGGGGTTTGAGAGAAACAAGTTCAGGGGGAATTTGATGTTGGTTACCTTAAAATATTTTATTTAAATATTATATTACCTTAATTATGTGTTCATTATAGGGAGTGAGAAATGGTTAGGATGGCTTATTTGTTAATATGGTATCAATAATAATCAGGTTTTGCAAAATATTCACCTAGGAATTAGTATAATTATTCTACATTTTCAGGAGAGTTTTTCAAGAGGATGTTACTAAGAATAATTTTATTCCTTTTTCCTATATATATATATATATCATATTTTTATAGGTTTTTAGGAGAGAGTAAGATAATGATCTATACATTACTATCTTATGATAAGGAATTCGCTAGTTTTTTAAAAGTATATTCCATAACATCAGTCTTGTGATGTTTATTATAGTGACATTAGTTTATATATGAAATTTCAATCATTGTGTGATTTTATTTATTTTAAATAATACTATTTTGTGATACTGGATATTTTTAGTAACCGATGAGAATTTTTTTGTGTTTCTTGGGTGTAAATAAAAATTGAAATTATCTAGGGATTTATGAAAGTGATTATAAATAAAACCTAGGATTTTAGGACACCATTTAATATAACCCAAGAGACATAACATTACTATATATACTAATATAGAGGAAACTTATTTCAGTGTAGGCCTAAAGGCATGGTACACACATCATTAAAAAAAATATGTACAACCACGAACATGAAATGGTACATGCATCATTCTTGATAATTAAGAAGATATTAATAGATTGATTTTAAATTTTGTTGATGTCAGTAATTTATCACATTCTTGTGACAAAATACAAGGATTTATGGATATAAATAAATTATTAGTACATAATGTAATACTTTATATTGATTTAGTGTTTTTTGATCATGAAATATTACTAAAATATTTATATTTTATGATGTTTTTGTTGTTTTTTATTCTATATGATGCCTGTTAATTATATCCAATTATAAATTTTACTTATGAGTACTCTCTTCATATTTATATGTTTGCGATTATTTAATTATTATTATATCTTAAAGAGATATAAAAGTAATATTAATTTAAAACACTGATAATTGATAACATTAATTAAAGGTAAATGGTTAATTAGAAAAATAAAACCGTGATTATATTGAAACCAATTTAATAATTTCATAGATTTTTCAGGAATATTTTATCTGTGTTGTTGTTTGGAGTGTTCCTATATCAACCTATAGTTTTCATTATATATATTACATCAAAATTGTTTTATATTCATTAGATAACATCACAATACCATATAATAATTATATGGGTTTAGTGTCTTTGGTTACCTGGAAACATAAAAAACTAGTTCATTGAACATTAAATCGGTTTTTTCTAATTTAGTCAGAACTAGATCCCTTTTTTTAATGTCATACATAAAGCCTTCCTTCATATCCAAGGGAGAAGAAACATAATAGATGGGTGAGCTCAGATGCTCGGTAAGGGTAAAAATGGGATATATGAATTAATACATTAAAATAAGGGTATTGGAATATTAGAAAAAAATATAAAAATTATACCCTTCCTAACAGGGCTCATAATCATGAGTCATATGAAAAATAATAAAAATTCATAAGATATGATTTATAAAAAATAACTTTGTAATAATACTTGGAATTATGGTAAACAAATAAGAAAATAAAATAATTTAATTATTAGTGAATACTATTTTGAAAAAATATCATAGTGGAATGAGTACACTAACCAAACCATCATAGTATTCTAGGTTCACTAACATGAAAATCATGGCAGATAATGGAATTTAATGAACTGGGTTCACATCCCATTCAAGTCCTGTCTGAATCAAGTTCAATCATCATTCTAGTTTTGTCTATCTCATGAGGTATAACATTGTTAACCAATTAATGGGAGGGATATATATGTCACACCTAACACATAATTATTACCATATATACATGCTCTATATGAACATAAATCACTCATCATATAAAAATACATTAAATGTAATAGTTTTCACTAACATTTCATCAATGATTATCCAATGAAAAAGAAATTTGTTTCATAAATATCAGTATATAATAAATATAAACCAACCATAAATGGAATAAGGGAAATTTACTTCAATAATATCCCCATTTGAGAATATTTAACATCCAATAATGTTATCATAGCTGTAAAATAATTTTGAAAGATCATAAGAAAAAAATACAAAGGAAAATTTCACTTTTGTTTTGTAAACATTTTTTAATATTCCACAGAATTATAAAAGAATATTTTTTATTTTATTATTACCTTGAAATATTGTAAAGTAAGAATAAATTCATTAAATAATTATTATGGGTGGAAAATCTTCTCATGGAATATAATTATAAAAAAATCTTCCATATTTTTGTTGGAAAAGTGACAATGATCCTCATATAGAAAATGATAACAAGAATACTTTCAATTCATTTTATGAAATTAAAACATGAGAAAAATGAATTTATAAAACAATAAGGTAATATTAAAAACATTTTTGGAAACAATTTTTGGAATTATGGACATAGAAGAAAAAGGGATTTCTAATGGAAATTTTAAAAATATAATTTTTTAAAAGAAAATCCTCTATAGATATCATATCATTGATATTATAATTATAAAAATAAATGGATTATGTGTACTACTTATATATATAATAGGATGAAATTAAATATAATATAATAAAATTCTTCCCACACATAATCAAAGAATGAAATAATCAATGAAGTAGAGGGTTAACCCAAAGAATGAAGATTGGATTATGAATTCTCTTACCACTTTGTAAGGAGTTAAATCGTATGCCCCATAAAAAATAATTATGAATTGAAAAATTTAAAAAATTAAGATGTTGATATGTATGATATTATATATGAAAGGTATGTATACACTACACAGAAGAAATTAGTGGTGAATAAGTCATATATCTCACATAAGAAAAAGTGAGATGATACATTCATACCTCCTGCTCCCCTTTAGTTTTTCATATGGTAAATTCATGTATAATTTTTTAAACAATTTAATTAACTCATTAAAGAACTATATTAATATTTATAAAAAGGAATATTATGTTTTTAAAATATTATATGACCCACTCATTAATAATATTTAATTTTTTTGATGGTTTCAGGTGTGTTCACATCACTATTTCTTGATTGGTTCATTTGGGTATAATTATGGAAAATCTTGTAATATTGGATTAAAAATAAATTATTGGAATGAAATAGTATTATTTTAAATCCATAATTATAAATTTTATTATAAATAAATTTTATTTCTTACATGAGGATGATTCATTTGACAAAATGTAAATGATAAATGTTTAGTTTAATAAGTTGGTTTTTTTGATAATTTGGAAATAGTTTTGTTTTATTTAATATTATGCCTATATATAAGTTCCTAAATATGGAATAGGTTATGTTATATAGATTAAAATATTATTTTAGAAGAATATTTGTTTTATTCCCATAAATGAAGGTGATAATGGAAAAAGAAACAAATCATTATTTTTGGAAGTGATTAACCAGTATATATTTTAGACAATTGTTTCATTTCATTGAATAAGAAGAGATAATAAATTAAATGGTTATGATATATTCCATTATAAATAGAAAACTCTAGTATATACATTATTCCATAGTTATCATTACATGATGGATGAAGGAGGTGGGAGTAATATGGAAACCAAATAATAAAGGGTTTTAGAAAAAAACACCTCTGCAATGTTACTATAGTGACCCAACCCTAGAAAGCTAAGAGATATTGCTAACTACCATTAAATTGGAATAATATACAGGTAAATAATGTCCCAAAGGACTAAAAAATTTATTAGCCTTGTTAAACTAGATATATTCATGAGTCTTATATTATGAATGAATATGAATATTACAACATAATTTTTTTTCAATAATAAATTTATTCAATAGAGATTTTCTATGTATATAATTACTTGAAACCTTTTGGTAATCATGGGGAATTGAAGTATAATAAGTGTGGAATAAAATTCCCAAAAAGGGTAAGTACATAAGTAGAAATAATTACATAATGAGAATATTCATTATAGAAAGGTAAATATATGGACACACATGCATGTAATCAACAAACGGAGAAATAAGTTCCTAAAAAATACAAAAAGGTAAATGAATAAAATCAACTTCCATTAATATTAACTTGAAAATTAATAATAAATATAGAAATCTACAAAACATAAAAAAATAATCCATTAAATGAATAAAATGAGAATGAAATAAATACATGGGTTTGTCATAGTGACAGTCTTAGGGATTATAAATTCAGAATCAAAATGAATGAAATGAAAAATTAGTGGACATCAAGTTTGAGAAACATAAAAACCTATATCATTAAGACCTTTCATAAGAGAGTTGAAAACAATATATAGAAACCTATCTCATTTTCAAAACTAAATGGTCTCATGAGAACATGTTTATGCATCAAGGGGATATATAAAGTTTAGTCCCACCCTTCACTACATGTCTAACTAATTACTCATTTTGAGTAGCTAATTTAATTAATAAACAATATTCCCTATAAAATTTCAGTATTGAATGAAGAATACAAATTTATCAATATTTCACAAAAAAATAAAATAAATATCAAATTATATTCTATATATAAAAATATATATATTTTATAAAAAACTAATTTCAATAAAACAAGAATGTGGATATTACAAAACAATCCATCAAAAATTGATGATAATAAAGTGACTGTTTCAAGAGTGTTAACAATCACAAAATAAAGTGAGATTACAACATTAAATTTTACCCCGGGTAATTTTCCATCTAAATAACATAGGTAAGACAATTAAAAGTTAAACATAAAATAACATGATTTATGAAGGAATCATGATTATAAAGAAAATAACTATATACGCCATATTAATTTGAAATGGTTCATAATAACAAAAAAAATTGAATGGAATGTAAACTAAGAAGAAATCCCTCACCACTTGGAATATTTTAAATCATAAGCCCCATAAATGAAATGGAATAAAATGAAACATAAATACCATTAAGATAAACTTATTTATGATGTAAAATATAAAAGGGGAATTATATACACCCAAAAAAAGAAATAAGTGTTGAAAAGGTTGTGTGTCTCAAGGATGAAAAAGTGAGAAAAAAATCCATTACATTGTGTTTCCATGGGGGTAAAATTCTTTTGAGATCCCTTATAATGGTTTTAAGAATTTAAATAAATTATAATATAATTATAATCATACTTATAATATTATATGTGATATTCTTATAATATATTCTTACACATTTGTTAACAGTCATTCATTATTTTTATCAATTCAGGTGTTAATTAGATTGTTTTTCGAGTATGTTTTGATTGGTTATTTTTGTTCCTATAACATAGATCGTTATTTATGATATAAATAATGTAACCCATGATTTATTTATAATATATATTCAGTATATATATATTTATATCAATCCACAATATTTGGAGATAGGAAATGAAATGCACTATTAATAGAGAAGGTAGGTCGTACGTATACATGAACACTACTTCCATTTACTAATCATATTTTAAAAACTAAATGATATATAATTATATTATAATTCCAGTATCAAATTTTTGTAATATATGTGACATATATTTATTGATAACATCTTTTATACATTCCATTTATAGCATGAATAAATTAGATCATTTTGGGGAGACGGTTGTCCACACATCTGCAAACGATGTTATCATATTCCCACAAAATTGAAAGCATAAAGGTATGTGTCATATAAAATTTCACGAAGCATAAATAAATTATAAATAATATATATATCCTATATAAAATATAAATCCATCATTATTTTCAACCTTAATAGTTGGTAAATGGAATAACGAACAACATCAGTTCATTAGACAGTAGTTTTTAGTACACATGAATGATGATTTCATATCCTATTTTATGGATGTGTGTTAATGAATTGGTCAAAATCATAGAATAATAAAATATAACAATATTTATGGTACATATTTTTTTATTTAATCCTAATATAAAAATAATTAAATGGGTGGTGGAGTAAATGAAAAAATTGCTCATTGAAGAAGGTTACCTCTTATTAGGGTAACTCCTTTTGGTTTAAACAAAAAGACTTCCTTGTTTTGAATTCATTCCAAATTTATGATTATGGGATGGGTTGTGAGAATTTGGGAGCATATTTTTGTAGAGTTTGGATAAACCAAATTTCATTATAGGTGTGAATTAATGGGAGGTGTGAGTGGACTTTTATAGTAGAGGAGTGGTATTCTTTTAAATATAAAAATGTAAACACTATTGAGAGGTCCCCCATATATCATTGGACACTGATAATGTTCTATATTATATCCCATCGAGGATTTGGTAAAACTATGTCGAGAAAAAAATGGACAAGTTTATCGGTTATTTTTCCATTATGATTAAGGTTTTGTCCCTTGTTAAACATAATTTTATATTATTCACTTTAATTAATTTTAATTACATTCATAACTATTTTTTTAATAAATAAGCTGAACATATTTTAAATTATAAATTATTATTATTATAATTGTTGAATCTATTTTACAAATTCTAATATCAGAAGAGGTAGAAATTTAGTTAAATTTAGTCTCGAAAACTGGATGCCAAAGTTTTTTTTTAAAGTAAAATGTTAAATATATTGAAATTTTATTATATCCAATTTCAATATGAAATTTATTACAATTAACTACATTCGATTAATTGATGTATAATTTATCAAATTATACTTTAATACCAAATTAAAACATAATTTCACTATATAAATAAATTATATAAAAAATATGTTTTCTATTAAAATTCATTATTTTTACACATTCAACATAAAATTAAAGTTATAAAAAATAATATATAAAATATTTTTTTAAAGAAACCAAAAAAATGGATTTAAAATAGGTTCTTCAAGAAAATATGTTAAAATGGACTTTAGAAAAATATAGTTTTTTATTCGTCAAATTTGGTTTTTCTTATCTATTACTTACTAAATATATTGGATGAATATCAAAAATATTTGATTGAATATATTATATATAGATTAAATTAATATCATTCACTAATAGTAATTTTTTTAATATTGTGATAAAATTATTTTGTTAGTATAAAAACCTTTCTATTATATTAAATTAATTCTTATTTTCATTTATAATAATTTGGTAACCAATGAATCCATTTTATAATTTTATAAGCCATATTTTTTATTATGCCAGTTAATACTAATCCTAACATTTAATTTAATTTCTATGTTATATATTATTTAATTAAATGATAATTCTATAATAATATTCTATTGTTCTGTAAAACCCAATTTTTCATGTTACAAAAGTCATTGAATAAATTAATTATTGGGTGTGATGCTGGTCAATATAGTATTGCATTAATTTCAAGCTATATAATATGTAAAATTTATTTAAAATATTAAATATACCATAATTTCTTGAGATGTTATATTCTATAAAATAAAAATTACTCTTTTATAATTTTCTAGGTGTTACATTCTCCTCACCCTAATTAAAATATGTCCCCTTATTTTAAACATGTTTTTGGAAATATATTGTTTGATATTTACCATGTTTAAATCCCATATATTGAGAAGGTTTTGGAAAATATTATCTATAGAAAAGAGAATGGGAAGTACAAACGTCTAGTGGAATAACATATTTCGAGGTCTCTATGTAGGAAAGGATTATTAGAAAGCGAAAATATGAACTTGGCGGAAACACGTAAATAATTACATGGATTGATTGAGTTCGTTGATCAAAAACAAGTAAATGATAAATGGGAATTTGGGGGCCTCAAATCCATAAATATGTTATGATTTAAAAGGCCATTAGTTCATAAAAATGAAGGTATGAGAATAAATATTTATTTTTATGATCATTTTCCTAGGGTTATGGAATTTTTTTGACAGATAATTTAAATAAATTTACTGAATTGTTACATTTCAATTTCATTGGAAAAATATCATCTTTTGGTTGTATTTTGTTCAAATTATAATTCATACCTTACTCCATGAAATGGATATCCATGATGATCCCATTTTTTTATGAAGATCTAAATTTTATTTTTTTCAGATCAAAATATCCATAAAGTAATGTATTTTCATAAATCTCAACTATTTTCCAAAACTAATTTGGTTAATACATTAATCTATAGACCTCAAAGGTTATACTACTATTTCATCATTAATATTTATTCATCAATTTCTTTTATCGAAAAACAGTGATATATCATTCAGGACACCTTGCAGACAATGGTAGGTGTAAAACACTTATCCTCCTTCGATCATGGGTTCAAACCCCACCGCCATGACTTATTTGATGGGTTGTCACCTAGAATACAAGTTTTCCTTTTTATAAAACAATATTTATATAATTTACTCAATATATATGATAGAAATCCATGAAATTTAATCATTATAAAGTCTTTTTACTAATTTTTTCATTTCAAAACCAACATATAAACACTTCATCCATTTATTTCGACATAGTTCCTTCCATGGTTTAGAGTTTATCATATATAAGAGGCCATTGTCTCGAGTCGGGCCTAATGAACATTTTTTGAGTTGTTAGCCAAAGGTAATTTTGTTCCAAAACCATGCCCACTTTTGGTTTCTAGATACGGATTAATTTATATGAATACCAACCCAATATATACCTTACTAAAATACTAGTATGTTCTTCAATACTTATACTCAATGTATACCTCATGGTTCTGTTCTCTAATATAATATTCTCTAAATATAGTTCCCAAGGTCTCCACTAAACATTCTATAATACCAATTATTGTGATGAGACCCCCAAAAGCCCAGAGTCAGTGACTATTTCCAATAAATTGGCATAAGATACATGTAAATAGATTCTCAAAGGGATAAAGAGTGGAGTAGTCTTAGTAAATGAGATACATACATGATACATGTATTATGAATGAATACACAAATTAAAAATGTATTTTTTTTATAATAAGTTTATTCCATCTAGTTAATCCCAGAATATATTTCCTACCACACTTAATGGAATATTTGGGAATAGAAACTTAATATGGGTGATCTTAAATTCTTAGTAATCAGTAGTACAAAAAGTATTTTTATTATCTGATTTATCACAATAGTTATTCATTACTGACGTGACAAAAAAAATTAACTAGATTTATGACTTCACTTATTATATAAGCAACATGTTAAATCTATATACATGCTTTTTCATGTTGAATAATATATTACCTACATGATAAAGGATGTTTCACTGGTTTGTAACTTATGTTTTTATCTAATCAATGTGATAAATCAGCTTTATCAAATCAGTTATATAATAAGAGATGTGATGAAGAATTTTTCATTAATTATCCGTGACTTTTATAAAAAAATCGATTTAAAAATGACTCTTTATCACATCAATTACATAATAATTGACATGATAAATAATTTAAATTTTACGAATCTTCATTTAAATAATTTTGGCGTTATTTCTCTTCTCATGAAAGACTCCTCGTCTCTCCCACAAGGAATCCCAAACCCTCATTTTTGTCAATTAGGTCGACTCAAATCTTAGTTTTCCATATTCTTATATCATACTGTTTCATCAACATCATAATCATGCATATTTTACCCACTTAGTTAAAACTCACTCATCCATCCAATCATTCAGTTATTCAATAGCTACATATCCCTAACATGTGCCTTTTATTATGTGTACTCAAATATCACATTAGTATATTCTTAATCCACCATATTACATCGGCTTCATATTTTCATGTCAATATGGTTGACATTAGATCCCATGGATGTTTATACAGTATTATTCATAAGATATTTTGATAAATTCCATGATGATTTCCCAATAGTTGTTCTAACACTACACACTCGATGTGTATATTATGTTCATGATAGATTTTCAACTATAATGTTTCTTCGATTTTTTCAACTTTGTATATGATTGTTTCCTTGTATTTTTTAGAGTCAGAGATTCAGATTAATGATCAATCATAAAAGCATTTAATCTAGGGAATTATACCACCATAGGGATCTTTATTGTTATTCAGGAATAAGGTAGATGGTATTGTATTGTTGTGCATTAATTACCATTTACTGTATAATGAAACTATGAAGAAAAAATATAGACTCCCATTGATTAATATTGGTTTGATAATTTGACAGGAAGATATTAGTTCTAGATGAATTATTTTTAGTTTTTTTTATCATTAGATTACGGTCAAGGATACAATATTATATAGAGGAACCATCCCTATATTCTTCTATTTTAGTTTGAGATTGGATATTTATAGAAGAAATTTATCTTTTTTTAATCTAAAATTGGATATTTTTTTAGGTTATGTATTTTAGTATATGAAACATCCCTGTATTCGTTGGACTTATGAATTACGCATGCATAACATGTTATTCACACCGAAAGAATTTTCCGCCCCATAAATTTAGATTTTTATTGTCTAAAAGGACATAGATAATAAAATACTTCCATGGATGTCATTTTATTATTTATGTTTTATATTTAAACTTATCTTCCAATATTTTACTGAATTTATAATTATATTTTTTAAATACATGTATAATTGTTTTATATTTCAAAATTGTTTTACATTCAAATTATGACATATTTGAAATAAATTTGAAATTGGATTATCATGATAAGATATTTATTTTCATATTTTTATTGAAAATAATAAGTCAAAATTGGATTATGGAGCATCAAATAAGTGATGAGTATGGGAAATGTGTTGATGCTTATTTGTAATTTTCTGAACAAAATATTCCAAATAATGATGTGTTTTTTTTCAATGGGTGCAGTTTTTAAATATGAGGAAGTTTAAAATAAGAGATATCAAAGTTCATTTAATTTTTCATGGTTTTAATCTGAGTTATAGAACCTAGATTGGGAATGGTGTAACTAGAATGAATTTATGATCTATTGATGACTATTCTTTGAAAGATTATAACTCTAATGGAATTGATGAAATGATTCATGATATTCAAAAAGATGCAATTGAGAAATAACCAAAAATTGAGTGTCTGTATGGTTATAATGAAAACACATTGTATCCAGGTTGTAATAAATTTATGATTTTATCATCAATTTGAAGATTGATTAAATTGAAGGAGAAACATCACTAGAGTTTCAAGATTTTTTCCAATTTCGATAATTGTTGAAAGGTATTATTCATAATGAAAATGATCTTATTGATTCAAATTATAAAGAGATTAAAATACTATTACCTATGATATTAGGGTGAAAAAAAATTAATTCTTTCATAAATGATAGTATTATATATAGGAAAGAATATGAATTTCTATCAAAGTGTCTTAAATATGTGACATCACTGTATAAGTTAACAAAATAATTACATACTGATTTAGCATATATAGTGACCCCTACCAAGGAATTTTGGTATCTTCCTATAATTCCCCATTCCAAATGTTCATTTGAAAATTCACATGATGAAAAATGGTTATGATGGAATGTATATGAGCATATATGTGATGAAATATTATGGAATCCTACTGATTTTCCACAATGGAATAAAATTGATCTATAGTTGAATACATTTGAAAATAAAGTTAAAAATATAAGTCATGGACAATGCATAGATGGAATTAATCCATATCAAAGGCTTATAAGGAAAAATAGACAATGGGAAATTTTATTAGAAATTTACATTTTATCTTATAATTTTTTATGATGCACAAATATTTCATGTTGAGTTTAATGATCTCTAGACCAAAACAACTTTGAAATGATTTTGATATTTTCTTATCACCATTAATTGATGATTTTAAACTCTTAGGAGAGGATGGTAATAGGGTGTATGATTATTATATAATGAAATATTTTCAACTACATGAACTGATTATGTTTACTTTTAATGACTTCCCAAAATATAGAAATTTGTCTGGATATAGTTTTAAGGGGAATAAAGCATGTTCAATTTCTAAAAAAAAAGACATCATATTGTTAGATTCATCATAGTAGAAAGCTAATTTACATGGGTCATTGAATTTTTTTTTGTATGGATCAATCTTATAGAATATTAAAAAATCTACTAACTAGATCAAAATAATTTAATATTTATCTAAAAAAATTATCCACAGATTAGTATTTTTAATGGGTGAAAAACCATGATGTAACATTTGAAAGGACACATAAATATGGTAATGAATGAAATATTTGGAATAAATAGTCAATATTTTTTGAGCAACTATATTTTAGAAATCATGTGGTCAAACATAACATTAATTTCATTCACTTGGAGATTAATATATGTGAAATCATTATTGAAACATTTCTACATCTTAAAGGAAAGACTAATGATGGGTTGAATGCATGATTAGACTTAAACTCAATGGGAATACATTTGGAGTAAGTTCCCACTCCATATGGAAGGATAACATTCCCTATATAGGGATGTTATCAATTATTTAAGTGGGAGAAAAATATCATTTTCCCAATCATCAAGATATCAAAGTTCCACAGGGTTATTATTCAAATGAAAATTTTTTGTGTCTTTAAATGATTTGATGTTTTTATTTCATGATGCAATAGATTCTACCAGTTTCATTGCGTGGAATATTTCCCACTTGTGCTAAAATTAATATCATTAAGGCAAGTTATTTATTAAATTCAATTTATAATAATCTAATTTATCTAGATGATTTGAAAATAATTTAAAATGAAGAAATTTACAGAATTAGTCAATCAAAAATGTATTTTCATCCATTTCTTTTTATATTATGGTGAATTTAATGGTTCATTTATTGGGAGAAATAATTTTTTCTAAACTTTTATATCTAAATTTGATGTATCCTTTTAAAAGAATATTATGATATTGAGGGGGTATGTTAAGAATCCATATCGTCCTGATGCTTCCATTATTCATAATTATATGTTTGAGTACGTTTTATTGTTTTTTATCCGATAAATGTCTATAAAGGAGAACATTTTTTTCCTCTATCTATCCAAAATTGAGTTAATTATAGGGAAAAGGGTATTTGTGGTTTGAATGTAAAGTCATTGATAAGTGAATAGATAATGAAGGTATAATTATACATCATGAATCAACTAGATGATTCTCAACCATATATAAAATTTTATATTAATTTGTTTAAACAATGTTATCCAAAGAAGAAAAAATGTGGATTTTGAATGAATTTTTTTTCATGGTTTAAAGAGACCAATCTTCGTAAATTAGATGCATCAGAAACGATTATATTGTCAGTGGGTGGGACCATATTAAATTTGATACATAGTTTGGGTTTGTCATTAATGGATTTACATTTCATATGAATGATCAAGACTACATAAGTTTAGTTTGGAATAGTAGTGTATCATTTTTCTCTGAAGAAACTAATTTTTTATGTCGTAATGTCAAAAACTAAATTTCAACATCAAGTGCATATTATGAAGTCATCGAAGAAATATGGGAGGTTGATTTAATTAAATTTAATGTTCCAATGTTTAAATTAAAATGGTTTATCAGTAAAAATAATGTCATACATGATGAATTTGGAATGATACTTGTTAATCTGAATAAATTTGAATACACAAAAGATCCATTTATAATGGAAACACATTAAAAAATTTAATAAGATCTCTGTTAACATTATATGAAGAGGTCTATTGTTTAATATGAAAATATTTAGTCTATTGGTGATGATAAAACTTTTGAAGATACTGATTTATGTGAGATCACTGTGTCTAGGGAATGATTATAAGATAACAGTGAGGAGAATGTTTTATACATGTATTGTTCTATAATGAATGATCATGAAGAAGAATTTTTGTAAAACAATCCATTTTAATATTCCCAATATTATAAGTAACATATGTATATTTCTAGTTTACTTTTTAAAATTTCATAAAAGTGTAGATATTTTAATTTAATTTTATTTATTAAAACATGTATTATATATTAATTGATTAAGTTATATTTATGTTTGATGAGTGTTCATTTTTTAGATACATTATGGTTGTAGTAGTTGGATTTTTATATTTTTGTCATAGTAATTGTATTTCTTGGATTTATAAGATAATGGAATATCAATAATCTAATCCACAACATGCTTCATGAGATGATTTTACACATTCCTATAGAGAGGAACATCTAGATTCTCATGTTGATGATCCTCATAATCCTTCATTATGTTAGACAACTATATCAACATTGTAACAAATGAGTTTATGGGTTGGTAAATGTGGCACCACACATTTATTAAAATTATTAGTTGTGTGTAGATAAGACCAGAGTATACATTTATGCATTAAAAATAATGATATTCCAAAATATCCTAATGAAAAGAAAATCAAGTACTTTGTAGAAGTTCAAAGTAAAAGAAAAACTATTATTTTATTTGATGACTAGGTAAATGTTGAAAAAGATAAATTATATGAGTTGTGAGAAACCATTTTGGTAAGCATGTTTTTTATTTTTATTTTCCTAAAAGGTTTAAAGTTATATAAGTTTTACCACTTGTTATAAGTTGACATATGATGTTCCTGATACTGAAAGAGCCATTAGAAAAATTTAATCATTGGAATATAAGAGATAGAGGGATTTTCAATAATCCCTCACATCACAGTTCATATTTTAGGATAAACCGCATCAGAATCCTTGTGATATATATTCTTTTATTTATGAAGATACATGGAATAATTTTTTTAACGTATATGAAGAGAAGTGTTTTGGTAAGTATAATGTTACATTTTATAAATTTTTCTTATTTTAATTTCCATGTTATTGATTTTTTATTTTTTTATTTTATTGAAACAAAGGAGATCTCATCACAAGATCAGATATAAAAATTGTATGCTCTTGTATATTATCTTGGGGAGGTTATATGTTATAAGGAGAACAAATCATTTCAGAAAAACATCAAAATTTGAGAGTGGAGACTTCGGGGTCTGTATAGATTTCCCTACCCCCCAGTACACATGAAAAATAGAATAGGATTCAGAATAGAAAAAATATAAATGTTTTATGGAAGAGTCGAGTCTTGTAGTCAAGAGGATTGTAAGATGCATTATTTTTCTATGTTAATTCAATTTTTTATATATTTCAAGTCAGTATGTATTTTTTAAAATATTTCACAAATAATTATATTGAATTGTAGAGAACATATGGTGTATTTATATCTTAGGTTAGCAAGGATATATTATCAACAACATTGGAAAATCCCAAATACTTGGTTAATATATTTGGATACCCATCTGGTGTATCAGTGAAAAAGGATTTTCCATATTCTACAACAGCAGAGGATGTGTATAAAAAGAAAATAGAATAATTGGAAGTTGTTGTTAAAGATATTTAGGTGATAATGGAGAATAAGATCAGATCTCTGGTATAGTCAATGTTTAGAGAAATTAAATGATAGTTTTAGACTACATCTCTCAGTCCTTGAACTCCACCAGAATCTCTCATTCCTCCACCTCCACCAACTAACTCCACTCTTAATCCTACTATTAAACCCACTTCTCCATATCTTCTTAGATATTATGAGTTATATGTTGATCATCCCAAACATCATATTGTTGCATATGGGATGATATTTGATTTTGGAGATACTATTAATCACCAATAGATACAAATAGGGAATCATAGGTTCATTGTTTAAAATATAAAAGATAGTTCAATAGGAGTGCCATTACATATAGATGAGTTGATAATATTTGGAAACAATATATACCAATTTTTAGTTTTGCATTCTAGACTTGTGAGACGCATTACAATTGAGGTATGTGTATATTTTATCATTAACTTCAATTTTTTATTAAATTTATTTTAAAATTTTAATTTTTATATAATTATCTATTAATTAGAGGAATACATCAAAGTTATATAAATACTATATAGTAAATAACATATAAAAAGTGTCATTACTTCATACATAGATTCTAGTAGTCTTGATATATTTTATACATACTAAAATTTGTTGTTCAATGTTTTTGAGAATCCATTTGAAGTTGATGTATATGGGCACTCAATTATTGTTGGGGGTTTAAAAATGATGACATAAAAAATTTTAATGGGGATATATTGGGCATCAACAGGATTTATATTTTTCAATATTAGGGTTAAAATAATCATTCCATTAAATTAATTTATTGAAAAATTATACTTATGTTTTTTTAATTATTGGAATATTTAGAAAATTTGAAATTAGGATGATAATGTAAATGTATATGGATTTTTGGACCAATTTTTTATCTCACCAGTAGCTATGATAGTGACAGAAGTATAATAGAAAGTGTATATTTCTAAGATATTTCAACTGAAAGAAATTATTTAGTGCTTGATATTTTCTTTTCTTTATGAGTATAAAAAATTTTCTCATATTGTTTTATATATCTTTTAACATAATAACTACTAACATAAAATATTATTTTATATCAGTGGCTATTGGGTGTTAGGTGTACTTTTCCCAAAGGAGAAGACACTTCACTGGATATTCTCTATCTATGGTGATTCATGAGAAAATTATATGGCTACATTAAACATGTATGTTTGAATTTATTAATACTTGTATACATTACAATGACTGAAATATATATCATTCATATTCATTTCAAACTGGGAAGGAATGTTTTTTCAATATTCCATTAGAAAGAAGATCCCTAAGATCAAATATGTAAAAGAATCGTCGAATTTTATTTTTCAATTAATTAGTCTCTAATATAATACGTAATAATGTTATTTTGAATAGAAAAACACTTTAATTTTTTTCATAAATAAGTAGGTATAATAGAATATAGTTATAATGTTTTAAGATTTATGCATTAAATAATTTAAACTTTAATTATTTCGATGTTCAATCATGTACGATTCATTTATAATATTTTCCTTCGTATTTTGTTCATTTTAGACATAATAAATGTTAATAATTTCCATATTAAATTTTATGTTTTTGATGGCCCTCAGACTTATGGTACATAATAGCTCAGACACAATTAAGTGTAATGGGAAAATCATTTTACATGTTTGGTCGAGTTTTTTCTTTTTTTAAGTAGAGTTTAATTTTCAATATTATAATTGAGATTGTGTTTTTTTTCTACGTGACACTCTTTGTTTTCTATTTTTTGTTTGATGTGGAGATGAAGGAGTTTTGTAAAGATAACTATTTTGATTTTTTATGTTAGTTAATTAATAACTGACATGAAAAACATATATAGAATGTTTTTTTCACATTGGTTATTTTAAAACTGATGTAATAAAACTATTTTTCACATTAGACATAAAATATACAACATGAAAAATGGTTTATCAAATTAGTTATAAAACAATCTCCATGAAAACCCCATTTAGAGTGGGTTATCACATCGATTATATGATAATTGACGTGATAAATCATTTTTCACATCAGTTATTTTATAATTAATGTGAAAAATTAATTCAATATTTCCTTCATAATGGGGATTTATTTAATTCACACTAAATAAATATTTATAATGTCACCATAAAATTTATCCTAATAATCGATGTGAAAAATATAAAAAACCGATGTGAAAAATAGATTTTTGTACTATGGAAGGGTAAGTAAAATAGAATCAATAATGAATCTATGAGAATAATAGTAATGGGAAGGTAAATATCTAAACATACATTCCATATAATTAATAAATTAATAATTAATTTCATAAAATATACGAGAAATTAAATAACTAAAAACAAATTTCATTTAAAAAATTGAAAAAGTCACAATCAATATCGTAAGGACTGAAACTGAAAACACATTCCACTTAAATCAATAAAATTTAAATGAAATAAATCCATAAATTTTTTCATAGTGAAAATTTCATTGATTATAAATAATAAATAAAAATGAAGGTAATGCATAATTATTAGACATTATGTCAGAGTCACATGAAAAACTATACCATTAATACCTTTAACAATATAGTTATAAATAACAAGAAGAAATCTGCTTAATTTGAACAACTAATTTGTCTCATGAGAACCTACTGATGCATCAAGGAGATATATAAATTCCATTATCCACCCATAACATTCAATCCAAATAATTAATAATATCTTGTATTATATTTATTTAATAAAAAATATGCCCCATCAATCATCCATATCGAATAAATAATACGTATTCCTCAATATATCCCTAGAAAATGAAATACTATCAAAGTCGAAATTTTATGTAAAAAATTTATATGTTTTAGGAAATAATAATATACATCACCAAATAAAGTGGATATTTAATAACATTTCCATGGAAAATGATTAAAATAATGTCATTGATTCAAGAGAAAGTCAACAATCACAAAAGAAATTGAGATTGAAAAAGATAACTTTTCCAACATGGTAATATGCATGCTAAACCCCTTTTTTGAGATAATTCAATGAGAGTAATAAAATACCATGAATTATGATAAAATCATTATATGAAAAAGGTGTAGTATATAAACCACATTAATGGGAATTGGTGTATAACAACATATAAGTATCAATGGAATGCAAATTCACACAAAATCCTAGACCACTTGGTAAAGTTTAAATCATAAGACCCTTGAAATAAATTGCATCAAATTAAGAAATAAATAACATTAAGATGTATTTATTAATGATATAAAATACATTTTGATAGTATCTACACCATAAAAAATAAATATGTGGTGAAAATTATGTGTGCCTCACACAAGAAAAAGTGAGACAAGAATCTGTTACCTTCCGTTTTCTTTTGGGTGAATATATTTTAACCTCTATTATAATTTTTTTATTCATGTTAATAAGTTATAAAATAATAATAATCCTATTTATGATATCATATTTTATTTTCATATAATATCTTATTAACCATTTGTTATCAAACTTTCATTATTTTCATCATCTTGGGTGTTTTTTTGAGTTTGTATTGAATTTTTTCCTATTACATAGATCATTATTTTTTAATCAAAATAATTTATACCACTATTTTATTATCATATATATTTATTATATATTTATTTAAAATAATCCATCATATTTAGAGATAGTAAATTTAATACATCGTTCATGACGATAATAGATCATACGAATGCTTAAACGCTACATCCATTTCCTTGTTGTATTTAAAAAAGTAAATGGTATATATATATATTTTAATTATAGTATAATAATCATGTCATATATTTCATATATTATTATTTTAAAAAATACTTTATACATAACAGGTATATAATAATGTAATCACACAACGTTGAGGTGGATATAGTTCACACATCCACAAACGATGTTATCAAATTCTAACAAAATTTAAATAATAAAAGTATGTGTTATATAAATTTTGAAATTCATAAATAAATTATATATTTAATATATCTTGTATAAACTATAAATAAATCATTATTGAAAACCTTTAAAGGTGGTAAATGGAAGAATGAATGACATCAGTTTGTTAGGCGGTAGTCCGCCGTACACAAGAATAATGATTGTATATCCCATTTGATGAATGTGTTTGAATGTGTAGGTATAAATATTTCCATAAAAATATAAATATATTTATTATTATAATGTTATTATATAATCCTGATATATAAATAATTGATGTTGGGGAGGTAAATGAAAAAACTAATCGTTGAATAAGGATATCTCTTATTCGGGTAACTCCTTTTGTTTTAAACTGAAAGACTTCATCAGTTTCTTTTCTACCCAAATAATGGATCCTAGAGAGAGGGTGTGGAACTTTGAATATTATTTTGGATATTTTTGACATGATAAAATGAATGATAGTTGTGAATAAATTGGTTGGGTGACTGCCATTTTGTAGTGGAGGAGGACTAATATTTTGAAAATATTAAAAGGTAAACACTTTTGAGAGGTCTCCCTTATATAAATTTCCACTAATAAAGGAAAATATTTGATAAATTGGAGTATATGGTAGAAATATTTTTAACCAATGGATTTTTGAAAATTTTATAGGTCATTTTCGCCCTTTAGTTTAAGGCTTTGTCCCTTGTTAAGCTTAAGTTTACCTAAATCAATATAATAAAATTTAAATAATTTCATTAATTTTTTTTATTCAAAAATATTTTCACATTATTAGAAATTATAAATTTATCCAAGTCCAAATACGGAATCAATTTTTCCATATTCTAATAATACAACCTGAAAAAATTAATTTAATTTTAATCCCGTAGACTAGATGACAAATAGGTTTTTTAATGTAAAATGTTCAAATGATTGAAATGTTTTTATATACAATTTAAATCTAAAATTGATTAAAATTACCTAAATTCGATTAATTGATGTACAATTTTACTAAATATAACTTATAAACAAATTAATATAAAAATTAACAGTACTAATTAATTTTATTAAAATGCATTTTTTCAATTAAAATTCAGTATTTTTCCCTATTCATCAAAAAATGAAACTTTCTAGAAAAATACCAAAAATTAACCCTAATCAAATAATTATGTTAAAATTTTAAAATTAATTTTTATTTTAACATATAAAATTTAATATTTTTCTAAAAATTGGATTTAAAATAGTTTCTCTATTAAGAGTCCGTTAAAACTCATTTAGAGAGATATGGGTTTTAATGTGTAAAATTGGGTTTGTTCTTATTTTACTTTGATAAAATATATTGGAGGAATATAAAAAATATTTGATAGAATATATAATATACAGATTACATTAATATATTTAAGTAATAGTAAAATATATAATTTGTTGTAATAAAACATCTTTGTGAGTCTAAAAACATTTCCTTTATATACAATTCATTTTTATATTAATTTCAAATTAATTGGTAACCTATGAATTTATTTTTTATTTTTATAAACCGTATATTTTCATAATTTAGTAAATAATATTCATAACAAAAAATTTAATAGCTTGTTTATGTTTTATTATACTAAATAATAATGTTTTAATAATATATTATTGTTCGATAAACCCCTGTATTGCGTGTAACACAAGTCATTGAAGAAGGCCATGATAGTGTGCAATTCAAGATAAATCATTATTTCATGAATTGAAAGATATAGAATATATTCCATTTTATAAAATATTAAACATACGTTAACAACTCAATAGATTTTAGTTTATCAAATTAAATTTATTCTTTCAGAATTTTTTGGGTGTCTAATCGCATCCATAAAGGATCCATTAAATACCATAAAAATGGTCTTTGGGTGAGAAAAATATCACATTGATGTGGTAAAAGTGGGTAATAGTCGGTTTTTCAGATATTTTAGGTGCTTCATGTCTTTTGATGAGAAATGGGTTGGTAAGGGGAAGTATTTATACATGGGGAAGGGTGGTTTAAGCAATTTAATGATGATTTATTTTATATATATCCAACCACAATGAGATGAAAATTATTTCCACTAGATTGGATAAAAATAAATGTTGAAATGAATTTGTAGGGTTGATAAAAACTTATAACAACCATTTAAGATTTTAATATTTAGGTATTTTATGCTTTTACCCTTTAACTTTAACTTATTACATTATTTGACATATACCGTGGTAAATCATTATTTTTACCTGGGTAACATTTTTATGAAAAAAATTTCCGAAGCCCCTAAAACCTAATATGACATTATTATTCCATATTTGGAGTCCATTTTAGAAAATTGAATTCATAGAGTTGGTAAAGTTAAATTTTAAATTAATTCCCCAAACAAAATGGGAAAACTAGATTCAAAACTGAGAATGATTAAAAGTTTTAAATGTTTATATATCCAATTTCAATGACCTAAATAGGATTTATTGATATAAAATTGAACTAATATTACATTAAAACAAATTTAATATATAATCTAATAATATAAATAAATTATATTAAAAATATATTTTCAGTTAAAATTTAAAAAATTTCACTATTCTTCAAAAATGAAACTACTCCAAAAAACACCATTTTTTTGCACTAAGATAATTTTGATATTAAAATTCGAAAAATGAATATTATTTTTTAAAATAAAATATATAATAGATTCAGAATCTACTATACCTACTCAACCTGGGTGTATCCCTGTTATTGTGTCACCTCCACAATCAGCCACGTCACCAGAAAATCCAACCAAATTACCAATTTACCAGCACCCTTCAACTAAAACACCCGACATACCCATAGAATACCCACTTACACCGATTTTGTAATGTGAGCCTACTCCCCACATAGGGTTTCCCTCTTCTAGCCTCTTCCTCCCATAGATCGCCTACGACGAATGCCTTACTGCGACCCGTCTACCCGCTTATAGTTCCCCTCTTCCACCACCTTCCACAAGCAATTATCCATCGACCCTCACTGTGTCCTTCTCGAAACAATTTGAATCTATATTCATATCAATCCACACATCTCCATCTTCTAAATCATGTGTTAATCTCAATCTACAGTAGCTTCATCTGATACTAAGGTCAAAATTCCACTCTTTATCTCAATCATTCAGTCTTTGACATTATGTATCGTCAATTAGTGGATATAGACATCTTCGAATGCTTTGATGATAAGGGGTTTCTAATTACTTCTACTATTATGTCATGTACCGAAAGTGTCAGTTATAGCTACTATTCCCAGAACTGGAAACCCTAATTAACTCCATCAGCTGTTGGTGGACAAACATTTATAGAAAAAACTTACAAACAAACTCTTCCTTTGGAACTTTGTACAAATACATACTTCCGGCTGAATATATCTCAGTAATGGTAAAAAAAATTACTATCAAACAAACAATGCAACCTACAATATTCAACTGGTTTTGTATTTTACATTACCTAGGAACCGCGGGATGAATTGCTCTTGACAAAAAAATAATCTTCTTCCTTACAGAACATCTGCTAGTGAAATTAACACTGTAATTATAAATTGGATTATATTGGCGCACATATGTATTCCTGCATTGTGGTTATAGTAGATTTTATCATGTCTAACTAAAATATTCTCAGAACAAAGTATTGAACAACTGCATTTTTAGGATACATGTTTACTATATACATCATACTCAATTCCAATTGATTTGAGTCATATAATATCATTGAACTACAAACAAACTACTAAGATAACTACTTGCAGTTACCACACTCTTGGGTTTCAAAAACACTGGAACATAACATATAGGTCTGTTATGCCTATCTAATGTTTTTCAATACACAAATTCCAATATTTTTTAGCTACAACTTCCACTAAATCCTACATGCAGATTTCATGTATAACTTCATAACCGCTACATAAAGCTACGCACATACATCATTATCCATTTTCGTATCTGTATTCACAATTTATACTACGTATTATTCACTATTCACATTGCATAAGAATATTGCAATGCACACCTTGACAATTATATATAAATATATACAATCAAAACATGCATTGCCCGTCAACCTCTATAGATGCAAGGTTTCAAGGAGGAGTGCTATTGAATGAACGATACAATTGTGAGTTTACTATTACCTTCATTTTAGACTACTTTATGTTACAAAATATTCCATTATTTGTATAAGATATTACTGTCACACTTACAATGTCAACATCTAATAGAAATCACTCAATTAAATCTACCAATCTCTCTCCTACTCAAAAAAGTTAACCACAGTCTACAAATGGAGGTGCAGATGGAGTCACACGCTCGGCACTAACCCCGTTATCTATCAATGGTATATTCTATTTACATTTCAGTATCAATATCCCTATCTTTTTAAATACATTACATACTAACTTAAGGTATTTCTCTTTAACTATTTAATCTATAGTGTAGAATCAATCTGAAGCTTGGACAACATTTATCGCAAGAGAAAACAAGAGAAAGTAAAAATCGGATGCCTTCTTACAATCTCATATTCCATTATGTAAGTACGATGACACATATATGCAAATACCACACTTTACACCACATAACCAAGAAATTCATCATCTAACAAATTTCCCTGACATTTTTGGTAGCGATCGTGACTGATGAAAAAATTCACTGACCGCCATCCTCTAAAGATGAAAGGTTTTAAAGAAGAGTGATAATTAAGGAACAACACAGTTGTGACTTTACTATTAACATAATTTGAGACTTATTTATGTTAAAAAATCATTCCATTAATTGTATAACATACTACTATTAAACTTACAATTTCAACATCTATTATAAATCCCCCAATGACATCTAAAAATCCTAGTCCTACCCTAAAAAGTGAACATATGTCTATAAATGGCGGTGCGGATGGAGTCACACACATTCCATTAAGACCATTTTCTATCAGTTTTCTATTCTATTTACATTTTAGTATCTAAATATCTATATTTAAAAATACTATACATACTAACATAAGGTATTCCTCTTAAACTACTACGTCTATAGTGAAACAACAATCTGGATCTCGAACAACATTTATCATAGGAGAAAAACGATAAAGAAAAGATCAGATGCCCTTAAACAATCTCCTATTTCATTCTATAAGTATAATGAAACTTATCTGTGAAGACCACACTGTACACCACACAACTGAGAAATTCAACGACTAAAAGTTTCATTGAAAATTTTGGTAGCGATCGTGATTGATGAAGAAAATATGTCGGATTCATCACCAACCTCCTCGACCATGTAAGCACAACTCCTGCAATTAGATTTTACTATGGTCATTAAAATATCTCCAATTGTTTCAATTAACCCTACCTATTGGTATAGATTTTGTCAAACTAATCATGGGGACTATAGTACTATATCTTGTTTAGGTACAATGTCATTTTTAACACAACTATACTACATCACACACACACACACACTTAAATGAATACACATTTAATATATACTACTGTTTTATAAAAATACTATTAGACTCTAGGAAATGGTTGTTTCATTGAGAAACATCACATTCTAACAATTCAGATACACATGACTACATCAATGGTGACGTCCAAAATACAGAAAACTATAAAGGTATATTGACGAAGATTCTTACATACTATAAATAATTACTTTTGTATTATTTAAGTAAGTATTGATAATAATTGGTTGGTTACTGAAGGCTATTTGGTACAACAACAGGTTTTGAATAACACAGGTTAGTGTACATAATGATTCAACATTACTGCTACAACAACATGTGAGACAAATACCCTACACTACCGCTACTTTTTGAATATTTTCTCCTATATTTTTTTTATTTTCACTCAGGATATTCAGATATTGGATACCCTCATAATTTCTTCCAATACTATCATGTTTTAATGTGGTTCGATGAGAGAAACATAAAATTTATCAACCAACAAAACCCACGTTTTTCTACCTGTTGTGGTATGGGAATGGTTTATTTGATCTTAATATCACCTTTTCTGCAGAACCTAAAAATGTTGCTCTTCAATTCAACTTCTACAGTAGCCAAAACATTCCAAGAACACATGCATATTTACAACTCCATGTTTTATTTAACTTCAATGGGTGGGAAGATATATAGGTCTACCAACAAGGGTTTAGGTCTATGTATTTTCAGATTTAATGGACATGACTACCATCTTATATGATGTTTATGTCCACCATATGGTCACCCACCATGATTCTCACAACTATACGTGTGTGACACTACTCATGAATGTCAAAATAGGTTTCACAAGTTTCTGTATCTCTAAACATATTTATTATAGACTATTTAGAAAATCTATCATATTTCTGTATTAATATAACTACTACCTGTAGCTCGGACAACCAGAATGTCCAAAATCATATTGTCTACTACATAGTTGAGAACCTACAACAAATTCTTCATGAAAACAATGCTTTAGCTTAACAATTTATATGTGAAAGGAATTTTCTTCGTCGTTAGGAGGTTCCAAATTTAAAACTACATCTACTAAAAAGAAGAGAAACAAATCCTAGTACATATAAGTTGCTGAATAATTCTGAGATTGCAATGCTTATTATTGGTGATGTCGAAGATCTCAACCAAGATTCAGATATAATAATTTATACCAAAATTGGTGATATTCAAAGAATTGATGGGAAGCACCCAATGTATCTTCCATAACAATATCCCTTGATTTTATCAGGTGGTAGTGATGGATATGTTGTCAAAAAATTTCATCGCCCAACTCCTTTTACAACAAGTCCAAAATTAATGAAGGTTACAATGAGAGAGTACTTCTCCTTCAACATTCAACTCTATAAAAATTACACCTCAACGCTACTACATTCCAGAAGATAGTTGGAACAGTTTGATTTCGATGCTTATATGATGATAGAGTCTTAGAGACTATCATTAATTCACTTTAATCAAAAGAGAAAGAGGGTAGATCTATACAATGGATTGCAAGAAGCATTTCTCAGAGACGACTTGGATGGTTTTTCATGCGGAAAACGCATCATTTTACCATAAAATTTTATTAGTGGTCCAAGGTATATTATCCATAATTACCAAGATGCAATATCTATTTTTAATTGGGAAGGGTATCCACAATTTTTTCTAACCATTACATGTAACCATATGTGGCCTGAGATCACTCAGTATCTTAGATATAAGAATCTTAATCTAGTAAACTCCCCTAAAATACTATCTCGAGTTTTCAATATTAATCTTGAAAATCTAATGAAAGATTTAAGAGAAGGTTGTTTATTTGGAATGTCAAGGGTAGGTAACCATCTTTCTAGATACTACAAATATTTTTGTCCAAATTGTTTGCAATTATATCATCATTTACTAACTATAACAATTTCCTTCAATGTAGTTGTTCAAACCATAGAGTTTCAGAAACACGGCTTTCCTCATGTGCACATCATATTATTTATGTACTGTGAAAACAAAGTGAACACTCCTATAACTATTAACAACTATGTCTGCCCTGACATCCCGAATAATGTTTCATTCCCAAGGCTACATGATGTTGTCAAATGTTTTATACTCCACGACCCTTGTGGTGATATGAAACATTATTCACCTTGTATGAAACATGTTCAATGTGAAAAATATTTTCCAAAAAAGTTTGCAGAAAATACAACAGTTGAAGACGATGGTTATGTCATTTATCGGAGAAGGGATGACAAGAATAATGTTCTAAAAAATAATGTTCCTTTGGATAATATCTATGTAGTAACATACAATCTAGTTTTTCTATTAAAGTATCATGATCATCTCAACATTGATTTTTGAAATCAGTTATCTTCAATCAAATATGTGTTTAAGTATATTAGCAAGGGAAATGATCATGTAACAACATCACTCTATGAGGGTAACAACATACACCCATCAGAGAATAATGTAGATGAGATAATGATGTATTAGGATTGTCGATACATATCTCCATGTGAGGAATCTTAGAGGATTTTTTAATGTGATATCCATTATAGATATCCACCGGTTGAGAGGATACATTTGCATTTTCCAGAACAGAATTGTGTGACTTTTTCAGACAATGATATCATTGTAAATGTATTAAATCACAGAAATAGTTCTCAAACAATGCTGACCTCTTGGTTTGAAGAAAATATAATATACCCAGAAGGCAGTAGTTTAACTTTTTTAGAGTACCTTACTAGATTTGTGTTCCACTATCCTAATAAGAAACGGCGTGCCCAGAAGTAAGGATTCTATATTGGAAGACTATACTACGTGCCTCAAACCACTGCTGAACTCTACCAATTGAGGAAAATTATGATAAAATTAAAAGGTGCAACATCATATGAATATATCAGGAATATAAACAACATCAATCATGGTACATTTAGAGATGCATGTTTTGATATGAGACTGCGGATAGATGATAGAGAGTGCTTTGAAGCTATAAAAGAAGTGTCATCTTGGGGAATGGGATAACATGTACTTAGGTTGTTTTCAAGCATGTTAATCTCTGATAAAATATCTCACCCAGATATTTTCTGGGCTGAAACTAAATACATACTATCAGAAGAATTTTTATATGCACAAAGAAGGACCCTACAAATTCCAGGTGCACATTTTCTCATGTACCTGTTTTATTGGTCTCAATTTATGTCTTTCCAAAGTCTTCTTACTACTCCCTGGTATTTATAATATTCTAGTAAAGAAAAACTACTGTAGTTTTTTTAGCATAAACTGTATACAAACCATTAAATATGCAACATTTTACTCTACTGAGGTACTGACTATATTGTAGTACACAAAATCCGCCCTTTAATTATATTACTGTACTAACTACAAACTACATTTATGTTCACATTTTATTAATAATTTTCTTTGTTTATTTTATTCTATATTCCTTTTTAAAAATACACCACAGTTTCAAAGATAAGTTCTTCACATAAAAGTTCAATCTGCACTATTCTTGATATTATTTGGACTAACTACAATATATTTATCTTCTATGATATTTACTCTTCTGAATTACAAGAGACCCTACATTTCTATTAGAATATTATAATTAACAGACTAGGTGAATTTTAATATATACTAATATGTTAAAGTATTACACAATATCATAGATTTTTTATTCACCTAACACTTATAACTGCACTATTATTTCTATGATTGTGTATTTTTATTTAAATAATGTCTATATTTACTATACTATAATACAAAAAAGTCACATAATTAATGTTGAAATATTAGTACTATATGACTTATAATATTTTAATCTTTAATAATCTGTACAGATATTCCACAACATTTCTGTTAACATATTTCATTACAAAAAAATCCCAGCATTTCTGTTAAACTATTGAATTGCAAAAAAATCCCAGCATTTCTGTTAAAATATTCAACATAAATTCCTTCTTCTGTTTTAATTTATAGTATTCTATATTAGTATTCTATAGTTTCATACATTAGTTAAACACATAACACTTATAACTAGAATTTACTTGAATCATTATATATCTTTCTCTCATATAACTTTGTTTATATTTAATATATTGCAGTAAAAAAAGTTACACCATTTTTGTTCAAATATTAATACAGTATTACTTTGTTAATTTTATTCTTAACTATTCTATACATGTAATCCACAATTTCATATACCATTTATTGACATTACATTGCTAAATACAATGTACTTGATATCATTTTGCGATATACTTCTCTGCTCCAGAATTAATTACTATTCTGCAGTACAAAGCAGGCCCACCATTACTGTTAACATGTTAATACTAAATGGATATGTTTAATTTATTCTATAATCCTCTATAAAAGTATACCATAGTTTCATATATCACTTATTATTACATGGAAGCTCCACCCTACTTGTAGTCAATAGAAATTACTACAATATTCTTAACTACTATGAAATTTACTATATTGATGTTGAAAAATGTCTCACCATTTATATTCACATATTTATAATAACTACTTTTCCCTCAATAGAACCATGTATTAGTTTATTAATTCCTAATAATGCAGAATAAAACACATATATACTACTGGTTTCTCTCTATACATTTCATCATCCACTGTATTTTTTATGATTAATTTACTGTAAACTATTGTAATGACTTCGTTACTACTATTTTGTAATAAAATTTAACAATATTCCAAAACATTGTAGATTTTACACTCACAGATCACCAGATACATATGTATTCTTTGAGAGAAATAGAACTCATTTTATAGAGAAATGGAAGTGCACTTAGGTATATCCTCCTATTCCATGTACAGATTCTGGTTTTGATACAAATCCAATTCATTTAGTTGCATAAGAATTGAATTACAATACAGATTCACTTCTAAAAGAGTACAACAGTTTGTATACTATGTTATCAAATGAACAGAAAGAAGTGATGTCTATTATTTTGTATTCACTATCTACTGATTCGAGGTGGGGGGTGGGGTTCTACTTATTTCATGGTTATAGAGGCATAGATAAAACCTTGATCTGGAGAGTAATAACATCATTGTTTTGGGTACAGGGCATGATTATACTTGCAGTTGGATTTACTGAAATAGCTTCACTACTGCTTCCTAGCGGACGAACAACACATTCTAAATTCTATATTCCAATCTCCATTACTGAACATTATATTTGGATTATTTAGTAGGGGAGTGACGTAGGGGAACTTTTTCAATTGACTAAGCTCATAATTGGGATGAGGAATCTATGATTCATATGTATTGTTTTCAAGATTTAGACCGAACTCTTAGATAAATTATGACTATCAAAAATTATAATGCTCAGAATTTTCCATTCGGAGGATTAACAGTTGTGTTGAAAGGATATTATAGGAATCTAATACCTGTTATACTAAGAGGAAATAGAAATGAAACTTTTTATGCAAGTTTTAAGTCATTGTATTTTTGGAAACACTGTCGGGTGTTATCTAATACAAAAAACATGATATTTCATTGTACTACTAGAAGTCATGATGTAGAGGAGTTACATGATTTTTCTAAATTGGTCGTACATATTGGTGAAGGTTTAATTGGAGAGACTAATGATGGTGAATCACCCATTCATATTCTATCAGCATATCTTCTTACCGACACCAATAACGCCAAGGCTGTAATTGTCATCCATACATACCCGACTTTCTGTAAGAAACATGGTGACCAAACCTAACTAAAAGACTATGTAATTATAGATCCAACCTGTGATTTCATACAAGAAGTAAATGAATATATTTTGATCCTCACTGGCTCTGAAAACAATGATTACTTTAGATCAGACTCTGTTTGCAATGCAAGTTATGATACCGATAGACCATAAATTATTTACACATGTGACATGTTAAATGGTATAAACATCTCTAGGTTACCAGTCCACAAAATTACACTTCAACTTGGTGTTCCAGTTATGTTAATACAAAATTTAGATCAATCTATTTGTTTTTGTAATGGAACTCGTATGATAGTAACACACTTGGGTGAACATGTCATTGGGGCACAAGTTTTATATCGATTTCATTTGGGATATTTTGCGTTCATTCCATGATTAACTATGACCCTCTGTGATGGTAGATGGACATTAAAACTACAAAAAAGACAATATCCTTTGACAGTTTCATATGTGATGATTATTAATAAAATTAAGGGCTAATCATTATTTTCAGTTGGGCTTTATCTTTCCAAACTAGTGCTCTCTCATGGTCAATTATATGATGCAGTGTCTAGGGTCACATCAGCTGCTGGATTGAAAATTTTAGTCGATGGTAACACAAAGACATCCCCAAATTACATAGAGAATATTGTGTACAAGGAAATATTACACAATCTATCTTAGTTATCATTTAAAATGAATTTTATATACTCTAATGTGCTCTGGAAAATGATTATGTTTACTATAATGGATTATTTTACTAATTAATATGTTTTATTTGTACACGGAATCATTATGTAGAGTAAAAAAAATTTCAAGCTCAATAACCATGTTGAAGGAGATTAGCCGAGACGATGATGAAACACTACGAATACAAGTTCGTGTCTTGAACATGTGGTTCAATTTGTCTTCTAAATTCTCCAATGAAGTCATTGTTGTTGATCTCATACTATGCAACATTCAGGTGACTTTATGTTACAGAAATCCATTATATATTAATTTCATTATTTCTCAACTATTCTATGAACATCTTTACAGTTTATAAATAAATATACAATGCCTATTCTTTTTGGGATCTTTTCTGTTCATATATTATCCAACATTTTGACATAATAACTACATGGAAAAGTTTTTGATAGTTTATTTTTCCATTACTAATGAATTGTTTCTTGTACATGTTAGTATATATATATATGTGTGTGTGTGGTCTACATCCTTTGAGATCTTTTTTCTTTGACATTTATCCAGTATTCTAAGTCATTATAGCCAACTTTTGAACATTTTAACATACCCTCTACATAGAGAATTTTCCGAGTGTTTAATTTTGTTACTACTGTATTCTATTGGGTATAAGTATCACTATATATATATACTTTATTTTTTCCCTATCATCTATATTCTTTCCTCACGAGACAATGTTTTAATATAGTTTATGTAGGGAACCATGATTCAATGTACCATTACGCATCGTCAACTTATCTCTAAGTACAAACTACTATTGGGTGAGGGACTCTACAATATTATACAAAAATTTCATATATATTCAAACCAAGAAAGTTACCTCAGAACTAGACACTGATGTCAAATCATGTTCACATCCAAGATTTTTTTTCGTCCGTGTGAAGTAGAACTACCTCTGTTTAGTTTTATTTTTAATTAATTCGATGATATCATTCAGAAAAATGTCCCAAAAGAACATCTAATAGGTACATGTGGGTAATACCACATAATTACAGTTCGGTTTACCAAGTTCTATTAAATTAATCTGTAGAATGACTTTTAATTCATCCTTATCTAATTAAAAGTATCTTTGAATATGTCTACTGTGATTTAGAACTAATTGGAGTTCTATGTTACTCACATCCAATGCAATCAATGGGTACTTCCAACCACAAGATGCAGATTATTCTAGAAGATGACATGTCATTTTTTGTTTTCTAATTTCATTAGATTACTGTAACATATAGCATTTACTCATAGTCTAAGTTTGTTTCCCTGTAGAGGGTTGACAGAAACTTGCTGCTTATGGGGTAATTTTTCTTATGAAATGTCATGTTACATAGAAAATAACAGAGACCCTTATACTGTTTTGATATTATAGCTCATCTAGGTGAAGAGATTGATGAGATTGTTTTCTATCGACAATTAATAATTTTGATCTTTCTACTATGTTTTTTAAATATTTCTCTTTAACCAAAAATTCTATAATGCTGAATTCAAACTGCTTTCAGCCTCTGTTCTTGTCACAAAAACTGTTAATGAAACAAAGATTCTTTACAACCAAAACCTTCCGGGAGTTGACAACATCATAAGTAGGTATCATTGTAACAACAAATACATGTGTACTACAATTATTTACTTATCTATATGTTATAAATGTACTACCCACATGTTCTTTCTCTTTACTTCGTTGTATGTTGTTCTTTATTTATCAGGCATGGGGTGATAATAGCATCACTGTCACATACTCTATCACCAAAACTCCCACCCACTCCACGGAAATACTATATTGGAATAGCACAAAATCCATTTTAGCTGTGAAAAATTGTCAATAGGTCAATAATATACCCTTATTTTTCAATTATGATTATGCAATATTATTAACATTTCACTATGGTCTTGTAATAAATTATAAATTTACATGTAATTAATATACAGTAGGATACATGGTGCATAATTGAAACTACAGTTCAGAAAATTCAAAGCACCCACAACTAGTTCTATGAATCATGCCACTCATACATGAAGAAAGTGAAGATTATAGATGGAATAATTTGGTTCATATCCTGAAAATCCTCACATACAATCATTACTTCGAGGTGATAATGTATTCATTGCTGATTAAATTATTTATTATCCTTATGTTACACCCTCACTTCTGATTCACATCCCAAATGATACTAAAAGTGTAGTAAAAATAACAATTATAGTGGGTTTAGAGTTCAACTATTGGTTATGGACAAGGCAGCCTCATTTTTAGCGGTGTTATTTGAAAAACAAGTTTAGAAATATATACAAAAAACAACTATTCTACTAAGAGGGGCTTTGATACTGGTAAATACAACTCCTTATATTTTGTCAATATATTATTTTTAAAGATTAAAAGTAACACTAAAAATGTATTTGTGATTAGGATGATGAAAATTTTGGTTTCCCTTAAGAATTTTACTACTTCAAATCAAGTAAATTTTTGTCAGAAATTGATGTGATATATTACAATATTTAGAACCATCATCGTTCATCATAGAAAAATAATTAAAAGTGGTTTATATGAATGATAATGACAACTACATAAACCTCTTTACTAACAGCTTAAAACATAAACATGTCTGTTTATATTTTTTACATATTATCTATAAAAACAACAACTCGGAATACTTTAAAATTTTCTTCAATATTATACATGCTGATCATAGCAGTTGGTCTTTTACATTATGTAGTGTCGTTCATTATATATAGGTAATTGTCTTTCAATTTCTTTAGTATGTCTTTCTAACAATGGATATCATTTTACTTATAAGTTTCTTTCCACATTTCCTCATAGGATCATCAAATAGTTGGGTCATCTTTTGGGACTTTAAACATTGACACAAGATTAGATACTAAACCCTTGAACATGGATTCTACTTGGGTATATATATGTTATCTTTTTATTACTGCTAAATTATTTCAATTACTATAACAACACATGGCATAAAAGTAATTTAGTTTGAATTTTAAATATATAAAAAACAAACATTTATTTCAAACTACATCTGTGTGATAATTAGAAACACTCTACTATTAAAGCTTTGCTCTAATTTTTGAAGATTTAAACTGTTGCAGTTTATAGGTTCAAATTAATCTAACAATAATCTCTATGTAGAAAAATTTGTCATGTTGTTTTGATAGTGAGGATGGTGTGAATGGTAATGTCTAGATGTCTCCAAACGCCGTTGCTACAACAATTCAATCTACTGAATTACAGACCATGCCGAAGGGATATATAAACAGGAAAAATGAAAAAATAGACTGATATCTCATACTGGAAACAAAATCTAAACATACATCTTCATAGATCAAATTATTCAGATTATTTTATTCATAATTTATATTTATAGGGAAATGTGTATTACATTTGATACATTATAGACAGTTCATTTGAAATATATTCTACTAATCATTCAGTATTTTTATATGATTAGTATATACTTTGTCATTGAAGAAACAATTGCACCATGAAGATTTCCGATTTTCAACCAATAAAATGTTCATTTTCTAATGTAGCATACAGTACAAACATGAATGACTAGAAACCTAACTGCATTTCTTATTCCTCTTTGTATCCTATAAAGAAAGACACTATGTTGACCTCACCTGTTTTGATAATCTCAATCATGTATTCATATGTGTTGAAAATCCCAATTATGTTTTCATTCTCTATGATATTTTTAAGTATCATTGATCTATACTTTAATTCTTTCAAATCTGTGATCAAACCAATAATAATTTTTAAAATAGTCTTTTGAATATGTCAATCCTCATTTATCCATGTTCATACAAGTTATAAATTAATTCTAACACAATCGGATGTGTTCTGCATAAAACAGATAAGTAATCTGCCTATAGCTACTGATAAAGAGCTACCGGTACCCAGTCTACCGATAGACTTAGTCTACCGACAGACAGAGTCACCGATATACTTAACACAGAGCTACTGATGTGCTTATAAATGTAAGCTACTGACTTACAGAGAGCTACCGATACAAACATAGAGCTATCGGTGTAAGTATAAATAGCTATCGATGGAATAAGAGTCACCGATAGACGAAGCTACTGACAGACTCACAGCTACCGATACCGACGCATGGAGCTACCGACACATGAAGCTACCGACGCATGAAGCTACTGACGCATGAAGCTACCGATAAACAAAGTCACCGATACAAGCATATACCAACCGACGCATAGAGCCACAGATAGAGTCAAAGAAACTAATGAAATTGAGCTACCGATGTCCAAGCTACCAATGCTGATTACCTACCGATCACTCAACTCACTGTTTGAATTTCTTTATTTCCTATCTTTATTTAATATATCCAACGTTCATATCATGTACATTTTAATGATTTGTCAAATATCTGATAAAGGTTGTCGGATGTCAGGAACCCGTACCTCGTACCTGCAGAAAGGAAATCTTTTCTGTCTCCTGTTGCCTGTGAGATAAATACGAGAAGACTATGCTGCCCAACGAGGAGAGTGTGGTATATACCAGAAACACAAGAACGAGAAGAATCAAGAAGAGAAAAACCAGTTCCATCAAGAACACAGAGAATCTCATAGACAATCAAGCATACTCGAGAAGTGTTCTGTGCATATAAGAAGAACACTGAAGAACTTCAACCACTACATTTTCACTGTCTGTGAACCTGGAGCATACGACACTCTGTTTCTCAAACAGAAACGAGAAGAGGACTCATACTCACTTCTGATCGATTCCAAAGGAGTCCAGAGCTACACTGAAATCACCAGAACCATTTCTAAACTCTACATATCTTGTTCTGTGATTTATTATTATACTTTTCGAGCAGTATGTGTTTTCTGCTGTATCTAACACATACACTGTCTCCTGTACTTAAACTGGAGGATTTGTAAATCCTTACCAAATTCTTGCATTCTTTCTTTCCCACGGATAACAGTGGTAGAGGTCGTGTGTGACCTGGACAGCTGGTTGCTGTTGTACTGTTTCCCACGAATAACAGTGGTAGAGGTCGTGTGTGACCTGGACAGCTGGTTGCTGTTGTACTGTTTCCCACCAATAACAGTGGTAGAGGTCTTGGACCTGGACAGTTTTAAACTGTTGAACCCCGATCCAGGGTGTGGATCATTTTTATATAAACTTTTGAGAGGACTAAGTCTCGGCTTGAGACTGAACCTCTTGGTTACATTTGTTGTGCCATCTCTTTCAATGTTTTATTCCGCTTCTAATCACTTTAAAACTAATACTGTTTTTAAAGTTACTTTGATAATTAAATTAGCAAGTGTTTATGTTAAGTTTAGATTAGTAAGTTAGTTTCAAAAGATAATCACACACTCCTGTGTTGATTAACTGGGAATTAATCAATCCCTTGAGAATCTAACAGAACCTCTACTTTAATATAAATTCACTACAGTTTAATTTATTATTTTATTTGGGGGTCTTTAAGACAGTGTTTTCAAATACAGAAATTTTAATTGGTACTCAATTCACCCCCCCTCTTGAGTAAACCACTCCGACCAACACTTGGTATCAGAGGATCGAAAATACTCTCTAAAAGTACTCTGCTTTTGAACTGTGATTTTAGTTGTATTTTAAAGTTATTAAAATTTCTGTTATATCTAAATTTTTATCTCTTTAAAATTTTCTCATCATGGACAATAGACTTGAGGGTGCTGCTACTAACCGGCCACCATTCTTCAATGGAACTAATTATGCTCAGTGGAAACTGAAAATGAAAATTCATCTAGAAAGAATAGGTTTTGATATTTGGACTGCTATTGAATCAGAATACAAAATTCCCACTACTGCTAGATCTACTTGGGATGAACCTATAAAGACAGCTTACAATAACAACTGTAAAGCTATGAATGCCTTGTACTGTGCTCTAGGAGATGAAGAGTTTAATAGAATTTCTTCTTGTAAAACTGCATATGAAATTTGGGATACCTTAGCTGTTTCTCATGAAGGAACAACGAATGTTAAAGAAATGAGATTGAACACTTATACTATCAAGTATGATAATTTTAAAATGAAGCCTGACGAACCCATTTCTGACATGTATCTCAGGTTCAATGAAATTGTCAATACAATGATCTCGCTGGGAAAGGATGTCTCATCGAAGGAACAAATTATGAGAATTTTGAGATGTCTACCTGATAGATGGAGGGGCACATCTGTCTCAATCAGAGAATCATGTGACATTGCTGCTCTACCTGTCAAGGAACTAATTGGCAAGGTGATGATGTATGAAGAAGATCTTAAAGTGAATAAAGAGGAAGAAAATGAACCTCCAAGAAAGTCTGTCGCTTTCAAATCCTCAACTTCAAAGAATAAGGACAAAGAAAAGCTTCAAGCTGTAGTTGAAAGTTCAAGCTGTGAAGACAGTGAAAGTGATTCTGACAGTGATGCTGAGATGGCTCACATTGCTAGAAGATTTAAGAAATTTTATAGGAAAAATAAGTTCTTTAGAAAAACAAATTATAAGGGTAAGTATGATCACCAAGGTAAATGGAAAAAGGATTGGAAGAAGAATGACAAATCAGATGATGTTGTCTGCTATGAGTGCAAGAGAAAAGGACACATTAAAGTCGACAGTCCAAAGCTGAATTATAAAAAGAAATATGAATATAAGGACAATATGTTTAAGAAATCCATGAAGGCTACTTGGAGTGCTTCTGAGGATAGCTCTACTGAATCTGAAAGCTCTGAAACTGAACACAAAAATAAGGCAAATATGTTCTTTATGACAAACACTTCTCTGGTAACTGCTGAAACTCCTTCTTTAAATTATTACTCTAGAGATAATGCAGAATTTGATTCTGATTCTGGAACAATGTCTAAAAATGAATTGTTTGAGTACTGTGATATGCTGGAAGAGACATGTAATGAACTTAAGGATAAATACAAGTCATTAAAGAAACAACATGCTCTCACCACTACAGTTAACACCGAACTTACTATTGAAAAAGAGAAAAATGATCAACTGTTAAAAGAAAACACTGAACTGAAACTATCTAATGAGCAACTCAAGAAATACTTAGAGAAGTTAACCAATGGCAAAAATACACTAAAACAGATGCTAGGAAAGCAAATATCACCTAAATATACTACTGGTATAGGATACCAACCTGGACAAAGGAAAATTTCCAAAACTAGATTCATTTCTAAATCTGGACAGAATGAAGGTAATTCTGGAACTTCATATGCTTCAACCAGTTATATACATAGCTATTGATCTAATAAAGTTTATCTTTCAAAGCATGTCAATTCTACAAATTATATGAGACCCATTAGACAAATATGGGTACCTAAAGTGTTATTGGCTAACCTGTCTGGACCCAAGAAAATCTGGGTACCAAAATCATTTCCCATCTGAATCTGTTTTGTAGGGAACTTGCTTAAAGAGCTCCTGTAAAGAGACCTGGTATTTGGACAGTGGATGTTCAAGACATATGTTAGGAGACTTCTCTTGTTTCAAGAGTTTAATAAAAGTTGATGGAGGCTTTGTCACCTTTGGTGATAATTCAAGAGGAAAAATCATCGGCCTAGGCCAGATTGGTAACACTGATTCAATTTTGATTTCTAAAGTTTTATTTGTTGATGGCCATAAATACAATTTATTAAGTATTTCTCAGTTATGTGATGATGGTTTTCATGTTAAATTTGAAAATGATTCTTGCAAAGTTTTTAATTCTAAGAATGTTTTGGTATTTTCTGCCTTAAGAAATGAAAATGTTTATGCTGTTAAAATGAATTCTTTAGCTAAGAAGAATATTACTTGTTTGAATGATTTTCATAAAGAATCTTGGATATGGCACAGAAGATTGGGACATTGCAACATTCACTCACTTAGAAAACTCTCTAGAAAAAACCTAGTTAGAGACCTACCTAAATTAGAATTCCCAAATGATAGAGTGTGTAACCCCTGTCAAAAGGGAAAACAACACAAAGTTTCTTTTAAATCAAAGAAATAAGTTTCGACTTCTCAACCACTTGAATTGGTTCACATGGATTTGTTTGGACCATCAAGAGTTTCTAGTTTAAATGGGAAGCACTATGTTTATGTTCTTGTAGATTATTTTTCTAGATATACTTGGGTATATTTTCTAGCTCACAAAAGTGAAGCTTGTTCTTCTTTTGTTAAATACTCTAAATCTGTAGAGAACCTTAGTGGACTTAAGATTAAAACTTTGAGGAGTGATCATGGTCGTGAGTTTGAAAATCAAGATTTTGAATCTTATTGCTCACACAATGGCTATACTCATAACTTTTCTACCCCTAGAACACCCCCAACAGAATGGTGTAGTAGAAAGAAGAAACTGAACCCTTCAAGAAATTGCTAGAACCATGCTCAATGAATATGACCTGCCTATTTATTTTTGGGCTGAAGCTGTAAATACAGCTTGTTATGTCATTAATAGAGTCTTAACTAGACCTGTTCTTAAGAAAACCCCTTATGAATTGTGGAACAATAGAAAGACTAAGGTTAATTACTTTAATGTTTTTGGTTACAAAGTATTTATTCTGAATACTAAAGATAATCTGGATAAGTTTGCTTCCAAAAGTGATGACGGAATTTTTCTGGGTTACTCTATTTCAAGTAAAGCCTATAGAGTATTCAATAAGAAAACTAAATGTGTGGAAGAATCTGTTCACATCAAGTTTGATGAAATTGATCCACATGAGTCTAAAACCTCTCTTGAAAATATTGAAGAAGACTTATCTGTTCTGGACATTAATGATAAATCGAAAGAACCTGTTATCAAAACATCCAGTTATGGACTTTTTCCAGAATCTGCTTCTGTTGAACCCGAACCTATAGATGAACCTGAAATTTCTAGACCAACCTTTACCAGATCAACGAGGATTCTAAAGAATCATCCTTTAGAAGCTGTTGTTGGTAATCTTGATAGAGGAACACAAACTAGAGCTTCTCTAAGAAACCAGGTTGAACATCAAGCTTTTCTTTCACAGCTAGAACCCAAAAATATCAATGATTCTATCAATGATGAATTCTGGGTAATAGTTATGCAGGAAGAATTAAATCGGTTTGAAAGAAACAAAGTCTGCGAATTAGTTGACAGACCTAAGTACACCTTGACAATAAGCACAAAATGGGTTTTTAGAAATAAAGTAGATGAATCTGGAAATATAGTTAGAAACAAAGCTAGACTAGTTGCACAAGGATATAGTCAAGAAGAAGGTATAGACTATGAAGAAACTTTTGCACCTGTAGCTAGACTAGAATCCATTAGGATCTTACTTGCATATGCTGCACATCTTGATTTCAAGTTATATCAAATGAATGTGAAAAGTGTATTTATAAATGGTTTTATAATTGAAGATGTTTTTGTAGAACAACCACCTGGATTTACTAACCCCCATTTTCCAAATCAAGTTTTTAAACTTTCCAAAGATTTGTATGGTTTAAAACAAGCTCCAAGAGCTTGGTATGATAGACTTAGCAATTTCCTTATCTCAAATGGTTTTACTAAAGGGATTGCTGATCCAACTCTTTTCATTAAAATAATTTCTAAAGATGTTTTAGTTGTACAAATATATGTTGATGATATTATTTTTGGATCTTCTAAACACTCTTTATGTACTGATTTTTCAAAAAGTATGCAAAATGAATTTGAAATGAGCTTAATGGGAGAGCTTAAGTACTTTCTTGGATTTCAAGTATTTCAAAATGAAAATGGTATTATTTTGAATCAAATTAAATATACAAAAGATCTTTTAAAATGTTTTGGTCTGGATAGTATCAAGGAAAGTGAAACTCCTATGAGTACTACCTGTAAATTGGACGCAGATGAAACTGGGAAACCGGTTGATCAAACAAATTACAGAGGTATGATTGGTAGTTTACTTTATCTTACTGCTAGTCGACCTGATATTATGTTTAGTGTGTGTATGTGTGCTAGATTTCAAGCTAATCCAAAAGAATCTCATTTGCTTGCTGTTAAAAGAATTTTTAAATATCTCAAACACACGGTTAACTTAGGTTTGTTTTACCCAAAAGGACAATCCTTTGAGTTAATGAGTTATTCAGATGCTGACTTTTCTGGTTGTAAGTTAGATAGAAAAATCACATCAGGAACATGTCATTTGCTTGGAAAATCCTTAGTTTCTTGGTGTAGTAAGAAACAGAACTCAGTTGCATTATCTACTGCCGAAGCAGAATATATAGCTGCTGGTAGTTGCTGTGCAAAAATTCTGTGGATGAAACACACTCTTTTGGACTATGGATATGTTTTTAAACATGTTTCAATCAACTGTGATAACACCAGTGCAATAAACATCTCTAAGAATCCTGTATCTCACCCTAGAACCAAACACATAGATGTAAGACACCATTACCTAATAGATCACTATCAAAAAGGTGATATTTCTCTTGAATTTATTGGAACTGAACATCAATTGGCTGATATTTTCACTAAACTTTTATGTTCGGATTGGCTAAGTTACATAAGACACGAATTGGGAATTTTTAGTCACAACCGATGTGAAAATCCTCACTGATGTGAAATTCTCACCGATGTGAAAATCCTCACTGATGTGAAATTCTCACCGATGTGAAAATCCTCACCGAAGTGAAATTCTCACCGATGTGGAAATCCTCACCGATGTGAAATTATCACCGATGTGGAAATTCTCACCGATGTGAAATTCTCACCGATGTGAAATTCTCACTGAATTTTTTTTTGATGATTAACTCACACTGATGCAATGTTTTCTAAAACATCTGTCGGACTCCAAGAATATGAATTGTTTTATTTTATTTTATCTTACTCTATTTTAGTCGTTTATTTGGAATTCCTAAATGATAAAACTAAGTCTAAGCCACTTCTTACCTCACCGAGCTCAAAATCTCTCACCTTCGAACCTTAGCTCCCAAATCGGCCAAGAACCCTAAACCCGTGATGGCAAAAACTAATCTTCCTACCGTTAGAGATGAAAGTGTAGAACCAAAAGCTAAGAAGCAGAAGACACAGCATAAAGCCAGTGTTAGTGAAGTCAGAACTAGATCGGGAAAGCGATCAATGAATCCTCACTTGTAGAATAGAGACATAGTAATCGAGAAGGAACTGTGTGTGGAATGGCTACTGCCTAGAAAATCGTTGGTACTCGAGATTCTGGAGGACCAGAAATGGGTGGATTGTTTCTCGAATAACAATGGCCCATACTACCCGAAGTTGGTAAAACAGTTCTATGAGTTTGTAAGCTTCGAGAAGTCTGAAAATGAGAATCGGGTAAGCTCTTTTTTAAATGGAAAAGAGATGTCTTTTTCTTCAGTAGAGTGGGATGAGTGTTTAAAAGTACCACATGAAGGTGTCTCTGGGTACATATCAAGAGAAATGCCACCCAGCAGTGACATCTTTGATTATGAAACCGCCTTAAAAGAGCTGACCGGTAATGGGAATCAAAGGCAAGTGGTTGCAGCTGAAATGGATGGAGAGAATCGACTGCTCTTCAAGTTTGTTCAGCATGTGTTGATACCGAGGCGAGGAGATTTTGCAAATCTGAGATATCAAGATATCTATCTTCTTCATCTGCTAAGACATGGTGTGAAAATCAATCTGTGCATATTATTAATGTTTCAAATGGAAGACATGATTAGACCAAAGTCAAAGACTAATTCTTTATTCTTTGCCAAGCTGATTTCAGTAATGATAAAAGTGAAAGGAATAGCTGAGTCTCAGGATGAGACAGTTGTAGTCAGGAATAATTTCTGCATCACCTTGACTGTTTGTAAGTAAATGAAAATTAACTGGAACCCATGGAAGGGAGAATGGGTCAGTGATGATCATAAGATATATGATAGGTTTAATCATGTGGATCATACCTCAAGACCAAAGGATAAGAGAGATCTGAGTCTGAGACCTGATGAAGAGGAACCTGTTTATAGTTATGAAACAGAAGAAGAAGAAGAAACTCCCATGGATGTTGGAGGAGATCCAGACTTGCCCCCAAGTCCTGTTGCAGAATTGGTTTATTCTAGGAAAGGAAAGGTAGAGGAAATTTTGTCTACTTATGAGGAAGACTAGTCTGTGCCTCCCCAAGAAGAAGAGGAAAAGGAGAATGTATCTGAATCGTCTGCTTCTGGTAGTTTAAGTATGAGTCCTTTGATTGGAAACTCAGATATGCCGACTACTGAAGTAGAAATAGATACAGAAGAAGTTGTACCTGTATCAGAAGATCTTCTAGATGCTGCACCGATGGAACTTGTAGTAGAAGATTCTGATGAAGAGAATCCAGCACTGAATGCTGTTGTGATACATGGGAATGCACCCATTGAGGGGGAGAATCAATCTGTTCTTGGAAATTTTACAGTAGCTGTTGAGTTTGGAGACTGGGTAGAAGACCCAGGGTTTATAGTCTGTGGATTGGATTATCCGGAATCAGATAATGAGATGTCTGTGAATAGACCGAATACCAATTATGATCTTTCTTCTTAGTTTTTGCCCGATAATGTGGTCAGATTTCATGATCTGAATAAGCTGAAAGAGGACCTCAAAACCAGTTTTGTTGAAGAAGTGAAGTTAATGGAAACCTCCCTTGCATCCTCAATTCAATCAATAATGACTGATTCTGTAGTTAGTTTGGCCTCAGTAAAGGGATCTGCTGCAGTTGTCCCTAATGATTTTGTCTCTAAATCTGATCTTGAATCCATGAAGAATGATCTGAAAGAATCATTCAGTGTATCAGTTGCTGAGATGAAGCAAAGCTTTAATGAAGAAATGAAAATGTTAGAGAGATCCTTCGAGCTATCTCTGGATTGTAATTTATCTTCTTTTGTGTCTGAGCTTATGGAAGAATTGAAAGAGTGCCAGACTCAGTCTTCTAGAATCGAAGCAGATCTTGAATCTCTCAAAACATCAGTTGCTTCTTTGGATTCTTATATGAGCTCCAAGTCTCAAGCTGACAAGGACCTAGCTTATGTGAAGAGTGTAGTAAGCCAGTTTGTCTCGGTGTTTGAAAGTTTCAAAACCTCAGTGAAGGATCACGTTCAATTACAGGACTCTCAAGTTCAAAGCCTAATCATTGGTTTGTCTAAGAGTTTCAAAGAAACTGTTTCCTTCTCTCTTGTCCCTCTCACATCCAAACTATTAGTTGACCTGAATCTAGTTCGAGCAATGTTGAAGGAGGAGATTGGTTCTATTTCAACCAGTGGCTCTGTGGACTCATCAGAGTTGAGCCGAGTGGTGCTTTCTACAAGAGATTATGCTAGAGAAATAATGAAGATTGTTCAAGATTATATGAGAGAAGCCTCTGCCTCTCAGGAATCCATAAAGAGCAAAGTGGAATACTACTTCACCAGAATTTTCACCAAGCATCAACTCGATCACCACTTCAAGCTGATGTGGGATAACATGAAGCTACCTCCAGTAACTCAAGCTTTTAGAGAACAAGTGAGCAAACTAAGACAATTGACTCCTGCCTTGGAGAAATTCATGGAGAACAAAGATGATTTCATCTCTGCTATGGAAAGAGGAGGAGGAATTATTATGGATTTTAGAAATCTGTTGCTGCCCTTCTTGCATGTTGATTCCAGACCAGTCATCGTACCTCCTGCTTTGCCTGCTTCTGCCTCAGCTGTTTCCACAGTCCAGCTGACTCCTGCTCAAGCTATTCGAAGCCTCACACCAATGATCACCCAAAGATCTTCAACCTACAAGCCTGACTCCGTGTCAGTGGCTCAGCCTCCTTTGATCATTTCTGGCATTCCAAAACCTTCACCTGCATTCTCACCACTCGAACCTTCTTCTGATTCCAAAGGAAAATCTCACGTTGAAGATGTGGATTGATCTAGTGGCCAGGATTTTTTGATAGGAATTCCTTTGTATTCTGTTTCTGTACTTTCTGACTGCTCTAATACAGAAGAACTCATTTTACTACTCATGTTTTATTTGTCTCCTATATATGCTTTCCCACTTTTTGATTATCACAAAGGGGGAGAACAAGGAAAATGAGAGAATGAGAAATATTTTCAATGGAGAAAAATAAGGAATAAGGGGAGACACATTACCTTCTTTTCAATTTTATCTCTGATATTATTGTGTTTCCTTTTACCTTCGGTACCTTATGATTGTTACCTCTGATAACTTATGTCTATATCATACTATTTCTATTATCTTTGATGCTGTTTTCTCTGAGAAAATTGAATTCAATATTATACTCTTTACTATTATATTTTCACTATGTTAAATGTCCATATCATAAATTGTGATTATCAAAAAGGGGGAGATTGTTGACCTCACCTGTGTTGATAATCTCAATCATGTATTCATATGTGTTGAAAATCCCAATTATGTTTTCATTCTCTATGATATTTTTAAGTATCATTGATCTATACTTTAATTCTTTCAAATCTGTGATCAAACCAATAATAATTTATAAAATAGTCTTTGGAATATGTTAATCCTCATTTATCCATTTTCATACAAGTTATAAATTAATTCTAACACAATCGGATGTGTTCTGCATAAAACAGATAAGTAATCTGCCTATAGCTACTGATAAAGAGCTACCGGTACCCAGTCTACCGATAGACTTAGTCTACCGACAGACAGAGTCACCGATATACTTAACACAGGGCTACCGATGTGCTTATAAATGTAAGCTACTGACTTACAGATAGGTACCGATACAAACATAGAGCTACCGGTGTAAGTATAAATAGCTACCGATGGAATAAGAGTCACCGATAGACGAAGCTACTGACAGACTCACAGCTACCGATACCGACGCATGGAGCTACCGACACATGAAGCTACTGACGCATGAAGCTACCGACGCATGGAGCTACCGATAAACAAAGTCACCGATACAAGCATATACCAACCGACGCATAGAGCCACCGATAGAGTCAAAGCAACTAATGAAATTGAGCTACCGATGTCCAAGCTACTGATGCTGATTACCTACCGATCACTCAACTCACTGTTTGAATTTCATTATTTCCTATCTTTATTTAATCTATCCAACGGTCATATCATGTACATTTTAATGATTTGTCAAATATCTGATAAAGGTTGTCGGATGTCAGGAACCCGTACCTCGTACCTGCAGAAAGGAAATCTTTTCTATCTCCTGTTGCTTGTGAGATAAATACGAGAAGACTATGCTGCCCAACGAGGAGAGTGTGGTATATACCAGAAACACAGGAACGAGAAGAATCAAGAAGAGAAAAACCAGTTCCATCAAGAACACAGAGAAGCTCATAGCCAATCAAGCATACTCGAGAAGTGTTCTGTTCATATAAGAAGAACACTGAAGAACTTCAACCACTACATTTTCACTGTCTGTGAACCTGGAGCATACGACACTCTGTTTCTCAAACAGAAACGAGAAGAGGACTCAGACTCACTTCTGATCGATTCCAAAGGAGTCCAGAGCTACACTGAAATCACCAGAACCATTTCTAAACTCTACATCTCTTGTTCTGTGATTTATTATTATACTTTTCGAGCAGTGTGTGTTATCTGCTGTATCTAACACATACACTGTCTCCTGTACTTAAACTGGAGGATTTGTAAATCCTTACCAAATTCTTGCACTCTTTCTTTCCCACGAATAACAGTGGTAGAGGTCGTGTGTGACCTGGACAGCTGGTTGCTGTTGTAATGTTTCCCACGAATAACAGTGGTAGAGGTCGTGTGTGACCTGGACAGCTGGTTGTTGTTGTACTGTTTCCCACGAATAACAGTGGTAGAGGTCTTGGACCTGGACAGTTGTAAACTGTTGAACCCCAATCCAGGGTGTGGATCATTTTTATATAAACTTTTGAGAGGACTAAGTCTTGGCTTGAGACTGAACCTCTTGGTTACATTTGTTGTGCCATCTCTTTCAAAGTTTTATTCCGCTGCTAATCACTTTAAAACTAATACTGTTTTTAAAGTTACTTTGATAATTAAATTAGAAAGTGTTTATGTTAAGTATAGATTAGTAAGTTAGTTTCAAAAGATAATCACACACTCCTGTGTTGATTAACTGGGAATTAATCAATCCCTTGAGAATCTAACAGAACCTCTACTTTAATATAAATTCACTACAGTTTAATTTATTATTTTATTTGGGGGTCTTTAAGACAGTGTTTTTAAATACAGAAATTTTAATTGGTACTCAATTCACCCCCCTCTTGATTAAACCACTCCGACCAACACACTATTAGTATGTCAACTAATAGTCGGTTTTTCAATATGCACAGTTTGGTCATTCATTTGGATAATGTTTTAGTTCTTGGTCCAATTTTTTGTTAAACTATTAGGATGTATGAAATTATTCCGGTAATAGCTATTCCTAAAATCTTTTTAAGTGATCAAAAATCATAATATACAAGACAAATTTTTTTCATGGTTTCTAACGATAATTTTAACATTCTTCATATTAGAGTTACTAAAAACCCACCTTGTTTTAAATGATTTTGGGTTTATGTATCATGTACCTTTCTAACAACTTTTTTTACATTCCTCATATTTTAGTGGCAATAAAATACCACCAGGTTATAAACAATTTAGTTTTTTTGTATCATGTACCTTTACTTAGAAAAAATGCCCTCTTTCTCTATTCATTTCTATCTATTAATGTTTACAATTGTATTTTCATCATTAGGTTTCATTACCTATACGATAAAGAACCTGAAGACATATTGGAAGCATAATATGATCATACAGACTTTCCATCTTCAATTACATTCAACACATTAGACATGAAGTTCAAAAAAATATTGTGCAATTAAAATATTTCCCTTTTTAGCTCTGGAATCAAGTAAATGCACTCTGATGTTCACATTTTAAATTGTTATAATGAATCCTACAATGATTTTCTCTTTCAAGTTTAGTTACACTTCATGCATTACTTTGTATAACATGAATGTTAATGAAATAAAATAGGTAGTTTATGCTATAGACCGAATATGTCCCACAAGCACGACATGATTGCTAATGCAAATACTATCAAATGTTCCTTCAAAAAGTGTAATTAATTTGTATAATTATTTACATTAATCAAGTATTTGATTGGTGTTTCCACAAGTAATAGACTATTGTTCAATTATACTTTCCAAATAATTTTTCACTTGTAATTTATAAAGTTTACTATTATTATGTAACATTTACAAATAGTCTTGCAATTAGTAAACATAATTAATTCTATATGTCATGAATATGCACGGGTCTGTACTATTTTAGATTAAATACATGTTATCCTTTAAAATACATCAAAATTACCTATTATAAAAATATAGCTTTTTTACTTAAAATTGAATTTATTCTTATCTTAAGCCTACTACAAATATTGGATGAATTTAAAAACATTTTTTTATAAATAATATATAAATTTAATTAATATATTTTACCAATAATGGTTAATTTAATCTATTTGGATAAATTTTATTGGGGGGCATAAATTTTTTTAATGAAAACACATCCTTTATGTTCTGTTGGTTTATATTTTCATTTCTAATTAATTGGTATCCAATGAATTCAATTTATGAACATGTGAAAAAATTATTTTTATAATTTAGTTAATATCATTCATTTCCTATATTACAATGGCTAGGTGATAACATTAAAAATTAAATAATAATATTTTGGATCTCATTTATGCTTAGTGTTTTGTGCAAAGTTCTCTATAGAAGCCATTAAATTTATTTAAAAATAAATAAATAACATAAAATCTTGGGGTTTTACATTATTCCCTGAATTAAAATAAAGTTATCCCTAAAAATTAATTTCTTGATTATAAATAGATGTTGACACATCTGCCTCATTAAATCATTAGGTTCCCATGTAGCTTCCTAAAATTGGATGTTTTTCAAAAGAAAATTAACCATGTGAGTGGTCTAGTTTGGTAGATCATTATCTCTAAAATCCCAATTATCTACCATTATTTATTTTAAATAAATACCTTACACCAGCAGTATGTCCTATTCGATTATTACATATGACTGATCAGGAATTTACATACTATAGAAAGATACATTGAATGCATCAAAAATATGAGAGGGATTCAGTGGAAGCATCAATTGATAAGATACCATTCCAATATGATCAAGAATTAAAAAAATGAATTATAATAAATTTGAAATTGTACTCTGATATAAAATAGGGATGTTTTAGTATTTCCTTTGCAGGAAACCAAAATAAGAAAAAGAGTTAATAAAAACCCCCTTAAAACTTTTGAATAGAAAGGGAGAATATCCCCCACATTATGAGAATTCTGATTAGGATAAAAATTATGGAACATTAAAACATGGAAATGGATGAGAATTATAACTGTCATGTTCTAATGGAGAATGATAGACTACATGGACATTAAAATTTTAATGTCCAAAAAATAGAACAATTATGTCCAAAATGTTTCATTTATATCACCATAAATGATGACAATAGGATAACATTTTATTTTCAAAACATTTGAGAAGATATACTTGCATGATTTCATCTCATAAGTAATATATAATTTTTTGGTTCTGCCATGATAAAATTGTGATTCATTTCATACTACAAGTAATGAGGTTGGATTTCTAGTGCCTAGAAAATCATTGGATCATATGGTCTATAATGGGATGATAAGTCATTTCTTAAGCATCTAATTATCATCACATAAAAATGGTTAGCACAGGTTATCCAATATGTGTATTTATTCATACTATTTTGTAATACATTAATATCTAAAACCTCTTCCAGATGTCAATAGAAACAATTTCATAATTTTTTAATCATATGTACCATCTAAAATATTAAAATAAAAAACATTAGAATAAATATCAATAAATTTTCTTAATCAACATATCATTAATCCCCCAAACAACACGATGAAGCTCATAATAGTCACACACTAAATGTGTGATGACCATTATAATATATTCTCTTCCAACATGGTAATAAAATTAATTACAATGAATCCTTAGAAAAAATAAAAATTCATTCAAAAATTAACTATTTTCTCATACCATAAATCCATAACGTTAATAAAATCAATCAATCTATAACCTTGTAATTATATTACCCATAATTTCCAAGGACATCAATATTATCACATTGATTTTTTCATAATCAAACTTATATTATTGAACACATTAAGGATTATCTCTACATTAATTATATGTTATTAAAAGTATCACATTACCACCTCAATAACTCTTCATTGTTACAAGTACCATTCATTTTATATATTTAAATATATAATAAAAAACTAAAGTAGAACAATGCATAGATTTTTTGTTATTCGATACAAATATAAAATTTATTCTAAAACATTATTCTTTATTTACAATACATAAAAAATCAACAATTTCACTTCCTTCTTAAACCATTAACCACATTTTGTCATTTTGTTCCATAATAGTTCTTCTGTCACATATATAATTCACAGTTTCTTCACCATCAGTAATATAACTATTATGCTACAACCTTGTTGATTATCTTTCTGAGAATTCCCACTAAGGAATCTATTTTCATAATGCTCACACATTTCACATTTAAATCATTAACAATCACTAATTCTATGTGACTACCATTATCCTTTTCCATTTTTTACTGAACCTTTTCCATCACAATTACTTGTTTTGTGTCCTTTTCCACACAACAAATCGTATTTTTGTTCTATTGAAACATTATCCATCATTCCTCTTCTCATATTATTATAAGGAGGAAAATTGAACTTTAATTCCACTATAGTCACCATGAAACTACATATTTATTTTATTAGATGGTTCAGGAAACTCCCCAATGATTAGATTGATGATCATATTATGAGATTGTTGATTATAGATAATAACAATCATTCTCCATCCAAATAACATTTCATTTGGTTACTCATGAGGAATATCATTATATTTTCCCTCAAATTCATTATAAACATGAAACATTATGGTTCTATCTATTATCTAAAACACAAAATTAATAATGTGATAAACACTAATCATATTCAAAAAACCATATAACCTGTGGTAATTGCATTCAATTAATAATATCATTGGTTTAATCCTTTTTTATTGATGATAAATAATAGTTTGTAGGATTTTAACCTATAAATTTACTTATCCTTGAGTATATAACTATGGTTTTCCTGTCCTATATTCCAAAGGTTTAAAACCCATTTATCTTATACCAACTATAATGATCAATTCATTTCATACATAGTCATTGCATCTAAATAGAGGAATATTAAATGAATTACACGAATAAACCATTAAATAATCATACGGGTTTAGTTTATCTGGATACATTGAATAATATAGAAACTAGTTTATAGAACATATACATATAGCCCCACCTATTTCATCAGAATTAGAACCATTTTGAAAAGTCATACATAGTTCCTTCCTTCATATCCATGGGGAAAACATAATGGAAGAGTGAGATCAGATTATCAATAAGGGTAAACAAGAGAGATATGAATCAAAACAAAAATATAAGGGAATTGGAATATTATCCTGAAAATTTAAATTTATAACCCTATATTAAAGGATCATAATCTTGATTCAAAGAATAAATTATAATAGATCATAAGACATGAATGATATAATAATAACTTTGGAATAAATCATTGAATTGTGGAAAACCCACACACATATAAAATAATTTCATTATTAGATAAACATAATATTTAATAATATAATATTTTAATGGTTCTACTCCCCAAACCAATATACTGGTATAGGTTCTCTCCCAATAATATAAAGGAAAACAGAGTCCCTTACTAAATCGGTTTCATTTCTTGTTTTATTCCTCTCCGAACCGAGTTCAATCCCTATTCCAATCATGTCTATCACAAGAGATATAATATCAATCCCAAATTAATTGGACTAATATATAGGTACCACCGATCATGTAATTAAATAAATACATACGTGCACTATAAGAACATAAATTATCCATCATATCATAACCAATGAAAAGAAAAAAGTTCCCTAAACATTTCATCATAGAATACCCATGGAAAAGAAATATTTTTCATAAATATAAACCCATTATAAACATAAACTAACCATAAATAAAATAATAAAAAAATTATTAATAATATCCCTAGATAATCCTAGGTAATATCAAATCATGTTATCATAGATGGAAGATAATTTGGAAATAACAATTGAAAAAAATTCATGAGGAAAATATCATTTCTATATTGAGATTCTTTTTAAAATGCCACTCAAATTATAAATAATAAAATTCTCATTTAAATTAACATCATAATAATATAATGGATTATTAAAATCATTAATCATTATATCAATGGTAAAATATTCTCATTCCAAATAAGTATCAAAACCATTTGTTCTATATTTTTGTTAGAAAGTCACAATGAACCACATTTAGAAAAACATTATTTTTTAAATTCATTTTATTTAAAAAAAATTATAAAAAATTAATTTAAAGAATCAATAAATAATATTGAAATAATTTTTAGAAACAATTTTATTAAAAATGAAAATATAAGTAAAAGATATTTTGAAAGGAAATTTAAAAGGGATAATTTTTAAAAAATAAAATACCTTATGAATATCATATTATTGATGTGAGAATTAATTAAATTATTTATTTATTTTTATTTTATATAAATCCACATTAAAAATTTTAAATTGTAAATAAGATAATAAAAATTAATCCCACAAAAAATAATTTCATGATATAATCAATGAAGTATAAGGTTAACGCAATCAATGGAAATTGGGGTGGTAATTCAATTACAACTTTCTAATTAGTTGGATCATATTCCCCATTAAAGTAATAATTATAAATTGAAAATTTTAATAAAATTATGCTAATTATATTCTTGAAATTATATTTGAATGTTCAATAGATACACCAAAAACAAAAAATAATATGTGGATAAGATATATATCTCATAGAATAAAAAGTGAGACGAGAAACCGTCACATCATTCTTCCCTTTAGTTTTTCATAATGTAACTTCATTTATAATGGTTTAAATAATCTTTTTAACCCATTAATTAACTATATTAATATTTATAATACATTATATGATTATTTTATAATATTTTATCCCCCATTCATGAAAAATATATCATTATTTTCAAGGTTTTGGGTGCATTCGTTTTGTGGTTACATGATCAGTCTGTCTGTGTATTATTATGGATGTTCTTATATAATTGGATTAAAACCCCATAAGAGGAATGAAATAGTATTAATTATCATACAAAATTGAAAATGGTACCATAAATCATTCATTATTTCTTATATGACGGTGATTCATTTGATAAAATGCTAATGATAACTGTTTAGATTAATTTGGTAGTTTTTCAACCATCACAAACTAGTTTTATTTTATTTATTATTATGTCTATAAATTTGATCCCAAACATTAAATATGTTATAATATACTGATTAAAATATTATTTCACATTAAAACTATTTTTATGACCATCCATGAAGGTGGTAATCGAAAATGAAAAAAATAATTATTTATCCAGGTGATTAACCGATGTATTTTAAAAAATAGTTACATTTCTTTGAATAAGAGGAGATGGGAAATGAAATGGTTTAGAGATATTAAATTAGAAAACTAAATCTTCAGTATATATATGATTTTTTAGATATCTTGACTTGATGGATGATGCATTTTTTGATAAATGAAAATAAGTAGTGAAAAAAAGTGATGGGATTTGGGAAAATTACATCTTGAATGTCGCATCTCTGAATGATCCCCAAAATACCTTGGAAATAGTATTTGGGTGATACAAAAAGAACATGGTAATGTGTAGAGTGGTTAATAGATAGTTTTTATAGAGTTTATAATCATAATGTCTTGTGAAGATGAATGGGGTGGTACTTATACATGAGGTGGGGTGGTATTAAGTGACTAAATAATGATTATTTTATATTTAAAGCCATCCACATTAAGTTGGAACTAATTACCCAGAATTTGGAAGAAATTAATGTTTTAATGGTTTTAAGGGACAATAAATAGTTAAACCAACCATTTAATTATATATTTTTTATTTATTTTACGCTCTTACCTTTTAACAATAACTTGTTTCACTATTTAATCTGTACCGCAGTAAATATTTATTGTTACCATGGAAACTTTTTTATTCCTAAAAATGAAAATGAAAAAAACATAATATGAACCTTATGATAAAAAATATGTATTACATAGTAACAAATTAAATTCATATTTTTATAAAAAATTATATTTAAAATTAATCCCACAGACCCAATGGGAATGTGAGTTTTAAAAGTGAGAATGTTCAAAAGTATTAACTGTTTTTTATCTAATTTAAATGATATATAGGATAAAATTACATAATTATATTTATTTAAGTATAATATAACACATTATATTTAAAAATTTTATAATATAATTTAACTGTATAAATAAATTATATGAAAAAACCGATTTTCGATTAAAATTTAGAATTTTTCACTACTCCTCTAAAATGAAAATTTTCAGAAAAAAAACAAAATTTCAGCCAAGGATAATTTTAATATTAATAATAAAAAAAAAATTTGTCAGCTAAAATATTTTAATGTGTCAAAATGTAGTTGAAAAATATGTGCTCTGTTAAAATTTAGCAAAATTTCATTTGAGTAAAATATGGATTTTTTTGCATAAAATTAAATATATTATATTATTGATACTATCAATCTTATTTGATTAATTCATGAACTATTGGTTGAATAAATAACTTATAAATTAGTGAATTTAGAGGAAAGGAAAATAAAATCTTGGATGGATCTTCCTTTAACAAAATCAAATTGGTTTAAATAGACAATTTTGTTGATGATAGAAGAATGTCTATTGGAAAGAATCTTGGTAATGATTTTATAAAAGGTATTCATAATGGAAATGAGTTTGAAGAGATGAATCTATAATTATTTCTCAAATTTAAGGATTGAGGAATTTAGAGATTATCCTATGAGGTAGCATACCCTTAGAAATGAAAGTCCTTACTAATCTACAAATATTTGTATAAATAACATCCCAAAATTTCTAATAGAAGCCATTATTGAAACCATCTGGTCCCAAATCACTGTTAAGATTTAAGAAAAATACAGTGTCACTAATCTCTTGTTCAAGGGGAATAATATAGATAAATTATTTATTGTACTCATTCACCAAAAACTAAATGACATTTGGTAAAATGTAATTATTAACATCATCCCTATTGAAAATATTTTCAATGTAAGCGATTACATGATTGGAAATATCATCTTCCATGTCAATGAGGTTATCTCCATCTATAAGGAAGGATAGAGTCCAACAATATTTCTAGGTTCATTGAAGGTAATTGTTGAATTTAATATTTCTATCATCATCAGTGATCCATTTAGTGTTGATTTTTTTTCAAATTTTATCATTAAAAGTGTGAAGGGAAAAATGTTTTGTAATAATTTAGATTTTATGTTGTAGATCAGAAGAAAAATTAGTTCAAGTAGCAGTGTTACGATGTTGGGTAAGTTCCTCTTCCAAAGGAAGGATGTCATTTTCATTTTTATTAGATTTTTATCTACTCAAATACTTAATACCCTCTTAAATTTTTTAATTTGATTGTACAATCAATAGTATCATTTCAATTGTACATTGAATACCACAATTTTTTTATAATGTTAGAGAAATGTGGATATGAAGACAAAGCTATGTCAAATATAAAATTTAAAATAGGATCAGTTTTATTGACAGAGAAATTGACCAGGATAGGATGGTGGTCATAATTATTTTTATGAAGGGTTATTATAGAGATGTTGACCCATTTTTCAATGGCTGAAACTTTTGAAAAAGCTTGATCCAATTTCATAGAAATCACCAATTTGTAATGTTTTCTATACTATGTAAACATGGGACAAGGGAGATTAATTTTAATCAGATTATTATCCTCAATAGAGGCTTTCAACTCCCTTGAATAAATGGTGCAGTGTGATGGTCCTTTTTTATCACCTGGGGTAAGGCTGGCATTAAAGTCACCCACCACAAACCAAGTGTCCTAAATGTTATTTCTAAGGCAGGAGAGATCGTACCGAAGGGGTAACCTATCCTAGTATCTGTTCTTAGCATAGATAAACGAAAATTAATTGTGTGAGTGAACAAAGATAAAATCACATGTAAAGGACTGCTCAAAATATTAAATATATTAACATTCTATAAAGAAGAATGATTAAAGATCCCAAGAGTTACTATAGATGAACCGTTTTTACACTCTCTTAAAAATTAAAACCAAATTGTCTCTAAAGTGGTCTACCCCATGATGGTTTATAATTGGTATGTTATTATTCTAAACAGAATTAATGTTTTCATTCACAAATTTCTAGGATGTGGAAGCACGCTTGAAAGAAAACTGGTGATTATTCCCCACTCTACCTATTGGAAGACCTTGTATAAAGGTTGTTCTGATATAAAAAAATCTCAAATTATTTAATTATTCCTTACCGGATAGACACACTTAGAACCTTCTGTATAATAATTTTAATTTAGTTACTTTCATTAAAAAAAATTCTTAATAATTTAATTAAAGGAAACATAAATTATATGGTCTCTTACATCTGGCCTTCAATTTTTTAGGACTTTTATAACATCTTGTCTCACTCCATATGGATGGTGAACAAAGATTCTTCCTTGAACATTTGGATTGGTAACTGGACTTAGTAACTTTTCATTCCAATGGTTTCCCCCATTCAACCACCTAAGTGCCCAAATAATACTAATAATGATATCTTAGGATCATAAATCTTTAACATACATGAAAATATCAAGCAAGACATTAATAACTATCCCATTTGCAATGCTGTTGATTTTTTAATTTGGGAACCTACTCATAATGTCATTCTCGACTATTTGTTTTTATGAACTTCTTCTTAGTAATTATAAAAATAACATGAGCTGGCCAAAAAATTGATAAATTTTGGTTAAATACCTTGAGATTCATGCTTTTTTGGCATATTGTGCACAAAAGGGATCCCACTGACACTTGCCTTCAATATTTTGGGATTCATATTTTCTTTAAATTTTAACTTTTTAATCAACATCATGAAGACATTAACAACATTTTTCTATCATGTTCTACAAACACTACTCTTTGGAATTATTTCTTTGATATTTTTGAGTGGATATCGTTATTTCATGATTCAATAAACTATCAAATTCAACATTGTGTAGATAAGATGGCCCCTCATCAAATGAAAAATCTATTCATAACATCTATAGCTGAGATTGTCCATGAGATATGGTATGATAAAATTTCTCATATTCAAAAAAATGAATTATTTATTCTTAATAAAGGAAATATGGTAATCCTCATATCCATTTTAGAAGCCACCTTGATTCTGAAGGGTCTCTATAACATCACAGTTACTGAATTTGAGATTCTACATCAGCACGGTGTAAAGGATATATGTCCTCATCCTAGATGAACTCTTTATGTTTTCTGGTAAGCTCCCTCAGGATGAATTAATTTCAATGTTGACAGTGCTCCCAAAGTCCACCTACATCATATTGGATGGAATGGATACATTTTCTTATCGATATCTGCTATATTATCACTCATACCTTTCAAGAAATGGTCACAGTTGCAGATAGACTTGCTAATATTGGAATCAATCATTACATATCATAGTTGAACGAACTCCATATTTATTTACTCTCTATTTATTATAGGGATTGAAAAAAAATTCATCTTTCAGACTCATGTAATACATTTAATAAATTTGGTGTTTTGTTCTGTGACCAAAACACCACTTTATAAAACAAACATAACATATAAATTTCATTAATCTCTTTCAACAATAGGGATTAATTTAATCTGTAAAGATAAAATTCTATTCTATGCATAAAAATATGTTTTTTATAAGAACACATCCTTTTAGTTCAATTGTTTTTTAAATTCCTTGATAATTAATTTTTAGCAAATATATTCATTTTATGAAAATTGGAGAAATTTATTTTCATAATCTACTTAATATGATTCATTCTCACTATTCCAACTTCTTTTTAATAACTACCATGGTTAAATAACAATAGATTGGAGTTCATTTATTCTTTACATTTTTCACAAATTATGATATCAAAGAGATTAAATTTATTTTAATTATGTAGGAAAATAATAAAATCATGGGGTGTTATAGTTCTCAAAAAAAATATGTATGACTTCAAGGGACATTAAATTTAATAATTGTAATTAAATCATGCTCATGTTTTTTAATTATTAGGAGTTTCTATGGATTCATATTAATTTCATTATTTTGGAGTTGATACATATTGATATTGAATAGAAAAGATTCATTATAGTATTTTTTTAGATGAATTAAAAATATATTGAATTCCTAACATGATTTTTATTTCAAGATATGTGATTTATTTATATAATATGTTTAATATGATATGATATTCAACATGTTAGTATCTTCTATATTTATTGATATTTTTAGATATATTATTATAAATCACACCACAATGAAAAATATCATAAATTTTAAGTTTATTTTTTATGATCATTTGATATATTTTTACAAATAAAAATTTAAATAGTATAATATTCTACATAATTGACCAGGAATAAATAATTTTTAGAATTATTTTTATATTTTGTAATGGTGTGAATTATTATGTTTTGTAATGTATACTTTGCATGTTTTTTAATGGCATGATATATTAGTAATTTGTTTCTATAAATAAATAAAAATATAGATAGATTATAATATTAAATTAATTTTTTTTTATTTTGTTCGAGGTTTTTTTGAAATGTTTTTTGATGATTATTTAGTAGCTTTTTTCAGGAAAAAAAATTATTAATAAGAATTTGAATACATCTTGGGAAGGTTTTTTTGAATGAAATATTTGTGATTTTAATAAAATATAAATCCTTTATTTTGTGGTTTCAATGATAATTATATTCATTTTGAATTGATATGTTAATTTATTATTTAATAGTGATAAAGTTAATGTGTGGAAACATTATAATGATGCATTATGATTATTGCGTAGTAAATTATAAATGTCTGGGATGAAAATTTTGAAGCATAATAATTGTGGTGCATAAAGGGTTGAGACATAATGGGGGTTTCCTCAACTTTATACTATATTAAAGGTATTATTAGTTGGTTATGTATACGTAATGAGGTTGTTGGATTATTAGAATAAATCAGATAATTTATTAGGAGTGATGATTAGAAATTTTTAGATATTGAATCCATTAAATAGAATAGTAGTATGAGAGTGAGTGTGAGCCTTTCTTTGGTATGTTTCTCAACTATTGATACTTTTAGGTTTGAGTTGAACATATTATCTTATATGTTTAGAGTAAATATATATCATGATTATAACATTGGGGCATAATGAATTAGAATAAAAAGAAGGATTCATGTTATGAAGTGTTATATAGATTTTAGAATCAATAATTGGTGTGGATCATTAATAGAGATTCATATACTGAAGCTAAAAATGGTTAGAATATGTCAATGTTTCATTAATAATGATAAATTATTTGAATCTTTTTTTAATTTCATTATTAGTGTATTTTTTTGTGGAGCGACCTAGATGTGGTGGGAATGGGTTTGGGTCACCCAGTTGAGGTTTCATGGGAAAAGTTTCATTAGATGATCAATAAGTATTTTATTTACAATATGTGAAATGATGAGTGAATTAATGATAATATGGATTTTAAAAAGTTAATATATAGTTTTTTATGTCATGGAGATTTAGTTGGGGTTTTATTATTCAATTGATGAATTAGAAAAATAATAATTATTTTTGAATGTAATGTTTTGGGTCTGTGTTACAACCAGATATTTTAAAATCAGTAGTTAGTTTATGACTGTTGTATTTGTCAAATGTGAGGAATAATATAAAGGTGATAAAAGTAGGATTCTTTTATTTAATCAATTAAATTTATTTTTATGATTTGAGTTGATGGGCATATGGTAGATAAGGGTGGATATTTAGGTGGTCATAGAGTGTTTAAGTATAAAATTGATCGTTTTGTTTGAGTAGCTAGATTCCTCCAATATTGGGTGTGTATATATATTTTTTAATATTTTTTTGTATCAATATTATGGATAACCTATGATTTTTGTTGTTTCATATCCATATAATAACTATTTTTTGTGTTTGGTATTGTTCTTAGATGTTAGTGGGTGGTTTGTTATGATAGAGTGTGGTTGGTCTGGAAGAGTATATGGTATTATGATAAGGTGTATGTATTCCATTTCTTTAACACTCTATTTAAATGATATTTGGGATGTTTAACTTAATAAATTTCACCTGAAATGTTATGAATTTTTTAATTTTTTCCATAAAATTCTATTTTAGTTATGTCTAAAAAATGTGGTGTTTTTTTAACATTAGTTATTTATGTAATTTATAATAGAGGCTTAAAAAATATTCATTATTTCATAACTTCCTAGTGGTTTTGAAAGTGGGTTAGAGGGTTTGAAATATTTATGTATTCTTTGGATATAGTTACTATTTTAAATATGATTAAATAAAAAAATATGTTTATTAATGATAGAATTAATGAATGTTATGAAGGTTGAGTTTTGGATTGATGTGATTAATTTTATTTCTCTTAAATATCATGTTTGACCATATTAGAAAGAAAAATTTCTATTTATAAAATATCTCATGTATTAGACTGATTTTATGTTGTCTCTTAATGAGGAAATGTTGGTGATATTATTTATTCCATTAGTTGAGGGTGTTCTATGTATGATTACTGCAGTTCAATGTAGTTTTTGAGTGGTGTTGTATTTAGGATATTAATGGAATTTCATTTATGTGGGGTCATTATTTCATGAGATGTATCTCACAAATATATTATATTTTAAGAGTTTTTTATCTTTATTTTTTGGTTATTTAGGATGAGATTTATTTTTTTAGCATGCATTGTACTGGGAATGTTTTTCTATATTTTATAAATTGCTTCTTTTAGGTTTTATTGCATTCTAGAGGATTTTTGAATGGACTCTAAATGATAAATTTTTGCTTTGGATCCTTAATATTCAAAGAGAATTTTTTTAGGTGGTCTATTATATTTTAGATATCATAGTCTGGTTATGGGAGTGTTGGATATGTCATTTTTTCAGGTTTTTCATTTTAATGTTTTAAATATCCCTTTTAGAGGATGTTATGTCATATAGGATATCTATGTGATATGTGTCATTGATTTTTTGTGAATAATTCTTTTGAGAATTGAATATAACAAATAGGGAATGTGGGAGTTACCTTTTGGATGGCATAGTCTTATATGGATGTTTTCAACCAGTTTATAAACTATGATCATTTCTAGAGTCTAGATGGAAATAGAGAGTTTCACTTCACTATAAAATGGGGGTTTTAGGTATTGTATCATGGCTAGAAGAATAATCTATCATTTATGAATCCACTATACAATGGAGGAGGTCAAAAACATTATTTAAAAAACACAATCAACTATAAGTTTTATGGGAATCATAGTAAAAAAGGATGGTATCTATAGTGACTTTAAACTAACATTGATATGTTATAGTCAGGTATGGAGGCATGATATTATCACTTTGAAACCCGAAATGGTAAATCTGATTAGAGGGGGCACCCTCGGCCTTCACCATTTCAAACCCCCTTGGGTCTCTTTGTTTCATTAGTTGGTTTGGTTGTATTGTCTAATTCTTAATAAAAGAGTAAATTTGATGATGAAATGTCATGGTGATGACTTCACTATACAATGGAGGTTATTCATAAATCATTATTATAAATTTAGATCATATATTCTGAAGGTTTGATTTTTGTATTCACTCTCTTATTCCAGGGGTTATTGTGTAGACTCATTGTGGTTATCCTAGGAAAAATTGATCGATCATTTATTTCTTTATTTATATTACTGATGTCTCTCAATCCTAGGTGCTCTTTCTTCTCATCCAACAACATTCTTATTTTCTCTTCACATATTGATGGCTATAGTAGTGGTGATTTATCAAATATATTTTTTGTTTTATTTATGCACTTTATTGTTTAATTTTAAGTATATATTATTATGAGTTTTTCTAATGAATTGATGTTACCATGTTAATCGTTCTCTTCTCATTGTAATGAATAATTTTTTTAAATAACCAGTCATTATAGGTTATTATGGGTATTTCTTTTCATTTTTTCTTTAATGTGGTACTATCATGCCCATATTTCATTAGGATAATTGTTTAACGTATCCTAATAATGATAAAAAACTAAATTAAGGGGAATTAAAATATGGAATATTATTTTCAGTTGATTTATGATATTTTAACATTTTTGCTTCATTAATAGATTGATTGAGAAGTGTGGCCTTGATATCGATTTTATTGTGATTCATTACATCCAAAATTATTTAATTCCCTTTAATTAGTTGTTTATAAAGAATATATGGAACTATAGAATTAATATTGATATTGAGTGTGTACAAGGTGTTGAATAAGTAGTGAAGCTTTGATAAAAGAATGGTCTTGTCTATTACATTATATTTATTTGTTTGTTATAATCATGATGTTTTAATTTGGATATATTTTATTTATGTTTTTTTCATTGTTTGTATTTTTATACTATTATGATGGATGTTCCATTGGTATTTATACCTTATTTTTTTCATTTAATGAATCGTTATGATGTTTAATAAAAAATCTATTGTTGTTAAATGAGACATGTAGGTGTGAAATCTTAAATTTATGAATTATTTATTATATATTGAGGTTTGAGTATAATGGATTCCTTGTATTTTTTGTGATTACATAAATTTTTTATAAAATTAATTGTTTAAAATTCAATGGTTGGATTATTATGGTAAGGATGTGATGATAGCTTTTGTTGTGGAATTTCCTGATATGGTTTTTGACTAAATGATTAGTCATTATTATTGTGTATTAACATATATTTTAGTGGATATTAATGATGAGGTTGTCAGGGACGATGAAATACAACATCCATATATGGATAATTTCATTTTGAAATGAAATGTTTTTTATTTTTTTGAATGGGTCGTAACAAGTTGTGATTTTTTGTATATAATGAGTGATGTAATGATGAATGAAATTCAGTGGTGAAGAAATATATAGTAAAATAAATTATATGAAGAGGTGAATTTTTTGTAATGATGTAATTTTTGTTTTTAATGTGTTTATGAACATAATATTACAAAATATGAAATTGTGTAAAAGTTAATAAATAGATAGATTGTAGAAATAATGTAATGTGGAAATGTTTGAACAAATTCATAGTGGCTATGAAATAATTTATAAATTGAATATAAATTTTGTTAAAATTCTTTGTGTAACTACATAACATTTGGATAATTAATATAATTTGGTTTGAAATTAAATTATATTGAACTTATTATTATATATAAAAGGGATATTAATTCATTAGAGTGAAACAATAGAGTTCAGACATTGTGGTGGAGTTGAATAATGTTTTGTTTAGTGGTGGTAGTGTTGTTGTTGTAATATTGTGATAGTGGGTATATTGTTTGATTTTTTTGGATGTTTAAAATTATTGAGATCATATTTAATTATATATACAATTATTTTTGGTTATATCTATTCACCAATTGCCGATTTGGGTTTTGCAAATGATACATATAAGTGGTTTTCGATTTTAGGTGTTCACCAACATAAATGATGTATGTTATATGGATGGTTGTTTACTCCCCCATCCCTACTATCCCATTGAGATGTATTATGTGTAATATTTTATTATTATTATGGTACACAATAATATATAAGAATGATATATACCTATATGAAAATAGGATGGTTTAAGTGGGATTTTCTTCACAATAACATACACTACTATGATATTATATATATATAGAGAATTATCGTGCCAATAATTTGGAACATGAAAGCGGTTGTGGTTGTAGTGTGGTGTGATATATGGGGATGTGGACATATGGTTGTGGCTGGGATATGGCCATTTTGTCTTTGTTTAATTAGATACGAATGAGGTAGTAGCTACAGGGAGTAAGGTTTTATTATATGAGGGTGATTAATATAGAGGTGAAATGGATGGGGGTATGTTCTCATACATTCTTATAATATATTTTTAATCTAAATTTTCAAAAAATTCATTTTTAGTGCCTCAGTGAGGATGGGGAATTAGCTGAACATGTATAGGTAATGAGTTAGTTTTAGTATTTCTTCCCCAATGAAGTAGTTTGATTCATCCACATTTTAATGAGAGGATATAGGTAGGATCCTACCATTTTTACATTAATTCTAATCACTATATATATATATATCCTTTTTACATTTTTATAGTATAGTTAATTGTGATTAGGAAGGATATTACTATATTCTGACCATGTGTATGATTGTTTTAGTTGATATGCTACTATATGATAAGCCTCATGTTATTTATTTTAGAAGGTTGGTATTCTTATCAAATTTGATACATTGTGTGATTCTTTTTATGTTATCATTTATTATAATGAGTTTATTAGTTATTAAAAAATCATATACTTAGAATTTAAGAAGGTAATTCCACCTATATGTGTGTTATATACCAATAGTACCAGTCACCAACCCATTCCCTATTAATTGAATGCTTTTGGTAAATAACGTTTCCCCATTATAGGCCTAGGCGAGCTTAGACAAGAGAAGTGTCATAAAACATTCACATTATCATTGATTTTGAATAACCTACCTTGATCGAAGAATCAATAACATAAGTCTTAGAGATAGAGAATGTAAAAGGTATCAAACAGCAAAACACTTATAATAATCCATCGATAACCCATAATACATCATCTACCCAAATAACTGTTAAAAATTCTATAATGAACATCTCAAAATAATAACCATAGATAAAAGAAAATAATGAATAAAACGAGTAATATTTGAAGTGGTAAGAAAAGATCATTGTGTATCAAAAGTGATAATCTTAATAAATCCATAGACTCTATATCAACTAAAGACATAAAATATTAGTAATATTGAAACACAAGAGACATTGGTTTCAATTAACTTTAAAGATAATTATTGGAATTTGAGAAACCAATTGAAATAATTTTTTAAAATTTGGTAATAATATATAGTGTATGATTCTCTGTGTTCTGGGAAAATGTGGATTGAAAACCCTGAAATGGTCCTCCTATTGATATAGGGTCAATAATCATTTAGTTTAGATTATTACAGGGTAAATTACGATATAATAATATATATTTCGTCATAATTATTGTCCTTTTTAACATAAAGGTAAAAAATGCCTCACATTGGAAATCTCATTATTTACCCATTAGAACCATGACATAATGAAAAAAATCACAACACAACACACTCAACTACCAATTAAAGTTGTAATAAAAAATATCACATCCTAACATTTATAACATAATATAATTATTAATGTTGTGATTTTATACTTCACGTTGCATCATTATGTTTATAATTACTAGAGGTGACACTCGTCCCCCATTCCTAATGTGAAGTAAGCCAAGACTCAATGGAACTCTATTAATAATTGGATTTCCAGAAGTTAACATTTCTTCCTACACAAATATTTACTTCTTTTTTCCGCTCAAATTCTATTCCCAATGACATTGACTCCTCAATATGATAACGAACTAGGAAAAATGGGCCTCAAAATGTCTCATATTATCTATTATTATTTTTTAAAAATAGTCATAATCACTTTAAAAAACATATTTATTATTTTTCATTACAATAAACAATTATTGTTTTTCAAATAAGAAAATTATTATGGACTAATGTTTTAACAAATTATTAAAATAAAAACATTTAAATTAAAATTAAAGTTTTCCCTTCAAAAAAGAAAAATTTTCATCTTCCAAAAAAACAAAAGATTTATATATATTTTGAAAATAAATATATATTTTTGATACAATTCATCTAAAATTATTATTAAAGTATTTAAAAGTGACATGAGAGACTTTGATTTCAATATACCTTTTTAAATCAATTATTCTAAATATAAAAAATTCATTCGACATAGTATTTAATGGACAAGGCCTTCTATATCCCCTTAATGAATTGGAATGTCTAATGAGATGAAATAAATTATTGAAAGACCATTCGTGATTGTTTCCAAGTAGTTTTAAATATTCATGTAGATAAATCTAGGCACAAATCAGATAGGTTTCTACCCATAGACATTAAATTTCAGGAGGATAATTCTTGGAAATAAAAATATTGAAGATATATCTTGAGACTATAGACGTCCAACAATATGAATTCCCCCATTATTATTATTATTCCTTATGAATTTTTGATTAGTTGGAACATCCATGGTTATGTTTCATTCACATATGATTATTTATATGTAATTATTTTTTCATCATTTATTACTTTTACATTATTCTCAAAATTAAGTTTTATTCTCATGTGTTTTAGTTATTTACCCTACCTTGTTACTATTTTTATGATTTCTTTCATTTTATTGTTTACCCTTACTGAGTATCTGACCTCACTCCTCTGTTATGTTTTATTTTTCATGGGGATGATAAGTTGTATATTTTGAATGACATTTTGGGATAATCTAGGAATTATGAATGCTTTCAATGGGTTTCTGTTTTATTTTTACTTTCTTATTGTAATGTAAAACCTGTGTTTGTATCTAGTTTTTCAAATCCACCAATCTATTTGGTCCTTTCAGATGACATCCCATGTTCAGAGTGTAAATGTAATTAAGTAAGGCACTAGCTCCAGCTACTGTGACCAGTGTATTTATGGGTAACTCCCTTCAGTCTATGTCTTGGGTAGACTTGGGAGTCAGGTTGAATGGAACACTGACATAGATTGTGATAGAGACCCATTTTTTCACACATAAATATCATATAGTTAGAGAGTAATATTCAATACATTACATAAATATGTACTGATGGAACATAATATTTTAGTGTCTTTTGAGACTCAAAACACAGTCTTCTTATTTCATGATAGATCTATAATATATCCCAAAATGATCTTCCTACACATTACACCTATTAGGAATACCCTACCAAGAAATTTCTCAATAACCAGGGGAAGGAAGTATATGAAAGGGTGAGATCACATGCTCAAAAAATGGTAAACATAAGTGATATCAAACAATGATCATGGGAATTCATATGATTATAATAAGAGAATGTGATCATTAATAAAATATCATACCCAATCGTTCATTCATCATAAAAATTAGTCATGTCATATATTATTATCATTTCATAAAACATGGTCCTTAAGAGTAATATTTCATCATAAATCAATCGTGAATAATAATACCATGTAATAATAGTGTAGTACAATCATAAAAATAGAAAACCATTTCATATTTCATGCTTTTATACAAATAAAATCGACATACGAGATCATGAATTATCACCAATTTCACATTGCGGATTAGGATGTACCTATTTCCCAATCTGAATCATGAAAAACAAGTTTCCCATAGTGGATCAAGACCATCTACTTGTCTCTCATTATTATATTATAGATATAAAGATTTACCAAATGCATTAGAGTGAGATATGGATCCCACCAATTACATAATTAAAACCATACACAGGTGTTCTATAAGATCATAAATAATTTGTCATATCATAACTCATGAAATGAAATGGGTTTCATAAAATTTATATCATTTAAAAACAAGTGTAAAAGAGACTTTTTTTATAATAATTTGTAAAATTCATCATAGAGTAAACCTAGAAAAGTAGTTGGTTTCATCAGAATCTTATCAAGTAATAAACATTTGAATAAAAATGGATTTCATAAACACCATTTAATCATTAACATAAACCATTTAGAGAAAGATTAAAATTTCTCTCATTAGATCATGTCACTATTTAATCAAAATTAATCTCAAAGGATAAAATCTTAGATGGAGAATGAATTTCAATTATCATTTAAACTATTTCATATGGAAAATATCCTTTACACCTTTAAAAATAATTTTTAAGGCATAAAATATTTTAAAAATAAAATCTAGGGAATAAAATATTTTAAAAATATTTTTTAAGGAATAAAATATTTTATAACTATTTTTGTTAGAAAATAAAATTTAAAACATATAAATTATTCTTCAAATAAAAATGTTTAATGATGGAATGAGGCTTCTTTCCAGACATACATGTAAATACAATGATTCCTTTTTCATTTTCTGTAAAATCTAAATGGGATTTTTTTTAAATTATGAAGATTCCATTAAAAAAAATTTAAAATTAAAACATGGTTAGAAATTTCTATTAACAATAATATAATAATAATAATAATTGAAATATAAAACAAGTTTTTGTAAGAAAACATATTACCAACTGAAGAGAGAAATAATGTAATATTTTCCCCAAAACATGTTCTCAATTATATTGAGTATTTAAGAGTTGGATAATGATACAATTACATGTAAATATCTTGAATAAAAATTGGAGATTAAAATTAATGATTTTATTGGGATATAGATCATAATATTTCATTGGAATAATATTCATAAACAATCCTAATAAACAAGGAGATTGTAACATAATACTTTTACCACTTTAGTAACATTGAATCATAATCCCTCATGAAATAATAAAATTAAATGAAAAATATAAAATCATGAAACTACGTATATTCATGTTATAACATATAATATAGGTATTATATACATATCACAAAACAAGATATGTGTATAACATTACATACGTCTCAATGATGAAAAATGGAGATAAAAATACCTTACCACCTTGGAAATTTTGAAATTGTAAACCACATGAAAGAGAGATCATAAAATAGATTCATAAATACGTTAAATTAATTATTTTAATCATAAAAAATAATGGGTAGTACATGTTTTACTTAAAGTAAATATGTGGTGAATATTTCATGTATCTCTCAGAAAATTAAAAGTAAGACATAAATCCTTAACCATAAGTGTCAACATTATTTGAAAATGTTTGAGACTCATTTATAATAAAAAAGTATTTTATTATAAAAATTTTACATACCCCTAATTTTATATATAATAATTTATATTCTTTCCTTATGTCCTTTTAATACGCATTTTTTATCCGTTCCTTATTAAAATCTTGTTTTAGATATAAACTTCTTTGTTTTTCATGAATGTATTAATTTTCTCTTTCCAATCTTCTTACTTGGATCATAGTAAAATATTCTAAATAATTTTAACCATGATATAAATATAATAAATATTCAATATATATACATATATATTTATATTAATTCATTAATGTTATTTATATAAAATTAAATAACCTTTTATGGGAGACGGGTGGTCGTACGTACATGTGAAAGTTTTTTCCATTTTTTCAACGAATTGAAAAAATGGAATGTAAAAATATTTTTTAATTTATGAATATTTTTGTAAAATATATTCAAAAATGTTTTCATTAAATTCATACATATTACATTCCATGTAATGTATGAAGTAATCACTTGACTTCATAGGTTGGTAGTCCACCGTACACTTGAACCACATTATCGTATTTGCATGGAATGGAATGTAAAAAATGGAACATGTTATATCATAATTAAAGATGAATAATAATATAATAAATAACATAAATAACATAAATAAAAAATAAATCTATCATTATTTACATCCTTCATAAGTGTTAATGAAAAAACTAATGACATCAGGTCATGAGTAGGTAGTCCACCGGACACATGAATAATGATTTCGTAACCCATTTGATTGAAAATTGAGATTGTTGTAGGAAATTACCATGAAATATAAACATATCAATATATTTAATATAATTATGATATTATATAAGTATGGTATAATAGTTATTTAAGTATTTATAGGAAGATATAATACAAAAATTCTCATTCATGAACAACACCTCTTCTTCGGGTATCCTCCTTAGGTTTGCACCGAAAGCCTTCCTAGGATATATTTCTAAACAAAATAATGCTTCTAAGATTAAATTATTGAAGTTGGGAAGTTATATCAGTAGGTATTTATAAAATATAATATATTTAATGTGTGAATAATAGATGATATGAGGTTCCCTTTTATAAGTGGGGTGGTTGGTGCACCTGATATTTTTTGAATGAAAAAGGTGTACCCATGTTGTTCACATTCAAAAAGTCACTAGAAAATTTCATTATATAACTAAGTATAGAAAAGATCTAAATATTTCCATTCAAAGGGTATTTTACATTTTTTTAGATTATTTTTTACCATTATCATCTTATATTAACCCTAGTAAATCAGTTTTTAACATAACTACACAAGAAATTTTTTCTCTATTTTTCCTTTGATTTAGGTAAAATATGAACTTGACCTTTTTAGAAAACATAATTTATGATTATTAAAAATAAAAAATAAAATTTTCAAAATTCCATTATCTAATGTGCAAAATTTTATTTTAATTATCAATCATACAAAGTGATGAGAAAGAGGGGCTATAAAGGGAAAATGTTCAAAATTTTACATTTTTTTATATAAAACATAAATATTAAAATGATTAACATGAAAAAAATTAGATTGATATATATATATATATATTAATATAAATAATTTATCTTTCAAAAAAACTGAATATTTAATTTAATTTTATAATCAATTTAAATGAAAAGGAATTTCTCAATTAAAATTCATAATTTTTCAAAACTCATTTGAAATTAAACTTTTTAGAAAAATCAAAAACCATCACTCTAAGATTATATTGATAATATTATTTAATAATATACTTTAATTTTATAAAATTATTTTTCTAAAACATTTAAAAATTAATTTCATTGTATGTGTACAAATGTTGAAAAACTGCATTTTAGAATGTTATTGCTTTTAAGCCTAAAGTTTATTTATTTTGATATTTTGATGAAATAACATAAAATTAATGTATAAAATTGGTATAATATATAAATTTCATTAAAATCATTAACTAAAAGTGATTTGGTTATTTTATTGATGTAAAACCATTTTTAACATAATATTGTTTTTCTAAAAACTATTTCTCTTATTTTCATAAGGTTATTTCATTTTCATTATTTATCTCCAAATAATTAAGTATATATGAATATGTGAACCATATTTTAATATTTTAGTTAATAACTTTAATACTCTCTATTCCAATTTATAGTTGACAGTTATCATATTTAACTATAATATTATAATTGTATGTCATGTTTAATTTAAACATGATGTTTTATGAATCATAAGATATGATTGGTGTTGTGAATATTGAAAATTTTCTATAAAATTAGATTTATTTGAAAAAAGGCCACTAAATATATGGGTGTTACAAGATATATATATATATATTATTAAATTCATCACAGTAGATTTCCAATATGTTTTGGGATATTATACCCACATCACCCTGAGGATACAACATAGTTTAAAAACCACTTTTAATATAATTTCTAATATCTCAGACAGTCCAATCCAAACACATATGGCCTGTTTGTTCTCAGTCCAAAAATAAAATTGTTGATTGGATGAGAAAACCATTCTAGATGATTTATTAGATATATTAATTCTCTTTTATCAAAGACGTATTTAGGTTTTCACCCAATAGGCTCTCGTGATTATCATCTCTTATCATGATACTTAATTTACCTCATGAGAATGGAAAATTATTCGATTATAATTTAAATATTAGTTATTCCATTATCATTGTATTCTTTAATATTATACTATGAAAAAATAAAAACATTTCAAGATATTTTCTATACATGTGAAATTTATTCATGATTTTTTTGGTGAATAATGTAACATTATTAATGTTTACCTATGAAAATAGTTATAAACCTTAAATTATTATGGATTTTTAGATGTATTTTATGGGAATATATATATAATCATTGACTTGGAATATTTTAGGAGAGCTAGTGATTCTTGGAATTTTTTATTTATGTATATTGTAAAAGATGGTTCTAGTAATTTATTAGTCAAAGAATAATTATCATATAAATCATAAGTTGTCTATTAGTTAGAGGTGGATTCCTATGGAATTTTATTTTAGAAGTTTTATTATAATAAGGGATTCTACACATAATTGGAAATGGGGTTCAAAAATGGGAATATATTATACCCTCAATATGTTAGAACTTTTTAGGTGTAAGATAACATTGTAAAGGAATAATATTTACTATCCCTTCCTGTATATATGGATAAAATTAATAATGTTTCCAATGTGTTATGAAAATATTAGTATATTAATAATGAACCCCTTGCCATCGATTGGGGATACATAGATATTGATGAAATTTCAAAATTTATAGAAATTCTTGTTGATATTAAAGATCACCAGGTGATGGTTTTACATTCTCATGTCCTCCCATTGGTTCATGTCTTATAGAGGCAAAATTTCATGGATGAGTTCATATGTATATGTGAGCTATAGATGTGTGATTATTATGACGTCTTGTTATAAATATTCATTAATATGTGGTTTAAATGTTTAAAATTTTATGGATGTGATTAAAGTAATTCATTTGTTTTACCTACATAATTCTTCTTAGGGAGAGATAATTTATCCAATAGGTATCTTATATGATGATATTGATTTTTTTTAATTTCAATTTTGGGTTTGTTTTTTATTCTCATGAATGGGAATCATTTGAGTTAAATTTAATAAAATGGCCCAGACACTCCCACACTATTACATAATTTAGGATGTGAGATATTTTGGGATGATTTTTTGAGGATTTTATACATTGGAAAATATAGTTCTGAATTATAATGGGTTAAACATGTTTTTTATGAGGTATATTTCATTTTTGAAAATGGGGATGTAAAAAATCAAGAAAATAATTAGCTATTCTACATCATAATAGTGGAAATTTTGGAAACAAATGTTGAATATAGGTTCTTATTCAAATACATTTACGAAATTTGGATGGTATAAATTCATTATTCATAAGTCATTAAGGTTTTAATCCACTTTTGAGATGGTATTATTTCACATTAAATATGAGGATGTCAAATAGAAAAGTTATGGGTGGAACATTTATATTGGCGCTTTCATCGCTCGAGATGGGTTATATGGCTGATAATAGATTTTCCATGGTTTATATACTATAGTGGTTATCAATTTAGTTTAAAAAAATTTAATATAAGAAATGATATTTAGGGATATTTGAATATTTTAAAATTTAACAGAACCCCTGTATCATTTGAAAAACATATATTGTATCGTGGTGAGTTCCCTAACTTTTCGTAGTGGGGCCAACAAATGTTCTATTATAAATATGGTCTAGTTTATTCCATTATGTTCATTTCATTATTTTCTATTGAACCCGGGTTGAAACCTATATATCTCCTCATTCCCCATACCTCTCTTCTACGTGATATCAGCCTCTTGCTTCATGAATCGATATCCCATCGATTCAAAATTATCATTCTTCTCATTTTCTATTTCATCTTATTTTTTATATTCAATTTTAATATAGAATAATGTTTTATTATGTTTAATGGATATTTTATCATGTTTTTTATATGGGTTTGATATGGTTTGATAATTTGAAAAATCATCATGATATTTATGGCGTTTGATCCTCAGACCTCTATTATTCTATTTTTTTCATTCATTGTTGCTTTTTTGTGGTAGGGTATATGAAATATCTATTCATTATTCATGTCTGAATATGGACTTATTGATCACATATTTTTAATGGGTAGTGGTTTGATATTTTCATAAATATGATAGTAAAATAGTGTTAAATTTTTTGAAAGGCATGTTATAACTAAGATATGGTTTATATGATTTTATCATTATGAACATATTCTATTTATTATATTTATTAGGGGCATTTTACTATGATTTCACGATAAATATTTATTTCATTTACATGTTCATAATTTGATAACCACATAAAAATGGTTATTTAAATTTATTGATGAAATCAAAAAATTATATGTTGTTATTAAGGAATAAAATATTTAAATTAGACATTAATCATATTCAGGTATGTTAGAAAATAATTGTTTAAAATAGTAATTTATATTGTTTGTTGATATAATTTCTATTTTCATTTATTTCATTACCATATTTTCTTATCATTTTTATACATAGATAAACTATACAATGTTTACTTTTATATCTTTATGATGATATTTTAATGAATTGTTTATGGGTGAAGATATGTTGTTGATATGGTGACTGTTTAATGGGGTAAATTCTATGATTAAGGGGATGAAATTTGGAAATTATGATATTGATGATGAATTGGTTGGTATGAGTTAAAATATTTATGTTATCAATATAGTAGTTCCAATATTTTTTAGTCATATGGGTTGATTATATAGTTATTATTAGAATTTGATATAGCTATGTCTTAGTTTCTGATAAATTATAGGATTGTTTTGAACTAAATAAATGTTTAATAGGTTTGAGATAATAAAAAATGTTCTGATATGAATGAAATAATTAATTAAAAGATTTTTATTTATTAAATAATGGTGAGATGTTAGAATTATTTAATAATGATGAATTAATTAAATAGATTATGTTAATTAGAAGGAAAAATGTTTTATTGAAATTTTTTCGATGTACTATAAATGATTAAACTATATATATATTAATTAATGAAAATTATATTGTGAATACTTTTTTTATAATAATATGTGGAAATTAATGTATGAAGGACTAAATAAATTTTTATATGAAAACTGCCTATAAATTAATTAATTTGAATATGATGATCATTTATCAAGTGGAGTGTATATTATTTTGTTTAAAATATTCTTGTGGTGTGGTTGTGGTGTAGTTAGTTTTGTGTTTAGATTTGAGTGGTAGTTTTGTTGGTTCTTGATGTTGATGGTGGTTGTCATTATAGTGTCTTGTATTTGGTAGTTGACCTTATGTTGGGTATATATTCTTTTAAATATTAAATATAGTTTAGGTAATTTTTTATGAAACAGTAATCATGCCATAGAATGTGATTGATTCCAATATGAAGTCTTGAGTACCTAGTGTTTTTTCAAAATTCTGAGTTTCATAGGATAATTATCAATGGCTATTCCTCCTTCCCCATTATCAATTCCATATATATCATAGGCGGCAAGGGATTGAGAATTTTTTTATGATTTGGTTGCATAGTGGTATCATAAATTGTTGTAGGATGGAAATAGGTTATTGTCGTTCATGATTGTGTTCTTTACTATGAGTTGATTTACATAATTTGTAGTGATACAGCAGTGATATGTGTTTTGTGGAAATAGATATAACTTGTGGTTAAATTTTTAATATAGTGTAACGTGGTTTTGTAAGTGTACATATATATAGAGAACAGTATCACTAATATTAATGTCATTGGGTAGTTAGGGTGACAAGTTTAGTGGGGAAGTAGATGTAGGGTACCTTTATATATTTTCATTTATTTTACATTTCCATTATTGTATGAGAATTTTTGAGAGTTAGACTTAGTTATTACTGTGAAATTAGTTGGTATGGTGAGGTAATATGATTCTTTCACTATTTAGTCCATAAGGCATTATTATTGTTCCTCTATATTTCCATTATTGGTTTTGGGGAGGGCAGTAAAGTCTCAGATTCAACAAAAATAAATATGTTATCATAAGAACATTTTCAAAGTGAACATACACTTATTTCATTATAAGGGTACAACACATATAAATACAAAAAACTATAAAATTACACTTATAACAATTTCTAAAACAACTACTATAGGATAAGTAACTATATAAATAAAAATTGTAATCTAAGAAAGAATGAAAAATATATAAGATACATTGGTATTATGAAAAAATTAAATTTAATTGACATGGTATAAGAAGTAAGAGATGGATATTAATGATATTAGGAATCCAAAATGGAGAGTATATATTAGGTGTAAAATGAGCTTTATAATCTGATTATTGGAATATGACAGTTGGAATCTCAATTTTAGAATCTTACTATCATGATTCTGATCATTGTAATAGTAATTAAACCATCATTAATTAAAGTTTATAATAAAATGAATTTATTCATACAATAAAATTATATTTAATAATTATTTTAACATATATATTAATTCATTAATTGTTATATAACTAGTCTCATATTATTTAGGAAAATATATATAATAGAAGAATGAGTTATTAAATTCTTCATGCCGAACACATGATTTTGAAATACAATAAGATTTATATTCTGAAAATATAAGTCAAATTTATAGATTTTTTTAAAATGTATTAATATTTTAAATTGATATGTTGAATTTAGTGAATGGTTAATTTTTCATAATTATCTAAGATAGTAAAACTTTTCATTAAATATTAAATAATGTAACGATAATTCAAAATTATGAAGTAAAAATGATTTAATAATTAATATATGTTATTCAATGTTGAACAATATGTTCTTGCATAATATAATTCATTTAAATGAAATACAATAATTTTTAAAACCAATAATAAATTCTAAAATCTAAAATAGAAATTGAGGTTTTAAAACCATGATTTTGTGGGAAAATAATATTTCCATGCCCAAAGTAAAAAATAATAAAGTATTTTTTTTTCTAAAAAATAAATATATTAAAATGAAAATATAAAATCCTTAAAATATCTAGAACCATAGATATGACAATGTTTTTTATTTACAACAACATAGATCTTGAAGCCCAATGTATAATAATTAATGAAAAATTATCTCCCTTTTACAATAAATACACTCACATCCATACATTTTTCACTTCTGGAATCTGGTGTTTTCCCAATGGTAATATAGCAATGGTTTGAAGAAACTATTGCTTTAGTGTAAAAGAAGGAAACATTTTCCAACAGTTTTTTCAAACCATTGGCAATGTGTATATATTCCTAAGATTTCTCAATGGTTTTCCAAGACCATTAGGAAATAACCATTTTCTTTCACGTATAAAAATAGTTTATTAAAAATTTTGGTAAAGAGAAGCTTTACCTACGGGTTTCAAAAACCGTTGGGAATGTTTTCCCCCTAAATACCCAGTGCCCCAGCTCCCAGTCGGCCTGATTGCAGACCTAATCCAGACCTCCTCCCGAAGTGTTATCAGCTATGAAACACCTTCCATCCAAAGATCCTTCTTCAATTAAACAAATTTTTATTTCTAAACTTCAAATTAGTAAGTGTTACCTAAGTTTTAGTGTTATTCCTCTTTTTTTTTATTTTTGATGTTTTGATATTGGCTAAATTATAGTTATTATTGTTGGAGAACTGAACCCTTTGGTTTGTTTAATGTTTTTTTGTTCTACACTTCATACATGGTAAAGGCTCTATTTAGTGGGGTTTCTTTAGTGCAGGGGTAAAGGGTTTGTTTTATGTTTTATGTTTAGTGGGGTAAAGGGTTTGTTTTATGTTTTTTTTAATGTTTTTTGTTCATTGGGGTTTTATGTTTTATGTTTAGTGCAGGGGTTAAGGGGTTTGTTATTTATGGATTGAAATTGTGAACACCCCCACACCCACCCCCCTAGACACCTCCCACCCCCTGGACACCAACACCCATTGGACATCTCCCTCCCACCACCACTTAGACACCGCCACCCCCACCTTCCATGGACACCCCTCACCTTCCATGGACAGACCACCCCTGGACACCCCCACCCCATTAGACACCCCAACCTTTGGATAACCCCCTCCCTCCACCCCCCGGGACACCCCCACCCTTTGGACAGTGCCCCCCCCCCCACGCCCCTCGAACACCCCCACCCCACCCCCTTGAATATCCCCCCCCACCAGCACCACCTCCCCTACCCCTAGGAACCCCCCCCCCCCCAACACCTTCTACCCCCTTGGATAGACCTCCCCACCCCACCCCCTTAGACATTTTCCCCCTAGACACAACGGGACCTCCTAGACACCACCACACCTCCTAAGTGGCTAACCTAATTTTTAAATTGAGAATTAACAATGTAATCGAATTCTCGTTTTCCCAATGACATTTTCTATGTGACCCATAGAGCCTTAAAAATTTATTTTTTTCATGTTTCGATAAATTGAATTTTCATGTTTTAATAAATTGAATGGGTTGTTTGGAATGAAATGGAAAATTCATGATTGTTTGGATTTCTTAACGAATAAAATGATTTTATATAAAAATACCCTAAGGGGGTTATAGGAGGGGTAGGGGCTGTCCAGGTGTGGGGAGCAATCGAGGTTGGGGGGTGGGTTGTCTGGGGGGGTAGGGGCTGCAGGGGTGTAGGGGCTATAGGGGTGTTGGGGAGGGTGTATAGGCTACACCAAGGAGGGGTGTGGGCTATCCATGGGGGTCAGGGTGGGGTGTCCAGGTCGGGGAGGGGGTGTCCATGGATGTGGGGATGTCCTGGTTGGGGGTGGATGTCCAGGGTGGGGGGGGGGGCTATCCAGGAGGGTGAGGGGGGTATGGGCGATCCAAGGAGGGGGGGTTGTCTAGTGTGGGGGTGGGGGATGTGTTGTCCATGTGGGGGTGGGGGTGGGCTGTCCAGTGGGCTATCAGGGGGGTAGGGATGTTGTAGGGGATGGGGTGTGGGCTATTTAGTGAGGCGGTTGGTTGTCCAGGGGTGGTTGTGGGTGGGCTATCCTGGTGGGGGAGGGGTGTGGGCTATCAAGGGGGGGTGGGCTGTCCAAGGGGGGTGGGGTGGGTTGTCCAGGTGGAAAAGGGGGGTGTTGGTTGTCTAGGGAGGAAGCGTGGTGGGTTGTTTAGGTGGGGTGGGGGAGTCTTGGTGTGGTGGGGGATATCCGGGGGGTACAGGGGGGTAGGGGAGCTGGAGGGGTGTGGGGTGGGGGTGGGCTATACAGGGAGGGGGTGGGTTGTCCACTCTGATCCTCTACAAAAAATAGAAATCAAATATAACCAATGTATAGTTTCTTTCACACATTAAGAATTTTCGTGAAGTTCCATACCAATACTAACTCTTACCCTTCCAAGAAGAAGTGATCTCTGCAAAGAAATCTCACTCAGGTTCTTATCAACTATCAATATTGATCTTATACAAATTTAACATTCGTACAACTCCATATCACCTAATGAAATAACAAGGCTCATACTCTTATGAGTAGTGTCCCATCGAAACATGGCTCATAAAATATGATCCACGTACGATATTAGGTGGTGTGTATACAATTGGGTGTGTTGTGATTTATATGTATGATATTCATGGTTTACACAAACAGTCTTCTCGGTCATCTATAATAGGATTGAAATCATTCTACAATTGGATAAGGATTGAATTTTATGATGCTAGTTTGGGGGTGGAAGACCCCACCCCTTGGACATCCCTCATCCCATTGGACACCCCCACCCCTTGGACACGCCCACCCCCTTGGACAGCCCTGCCACCCACATGGATAGCCCTTCCACCCCCGTGGACAGCATTCCCACCCCCGTGGACAGCCCACCCACCCCCTGGATACCTTGTACCCCCCTGAACAGCCCTGCCACCCCCTGGAAAGCCCGCCCACCCCCTGGACACCACGTACCGCCTGGACAGCACCCCACGCCTAGAAATCCCCCTGGACACCCCGACCCCACTGGAAAGCCCCACCACCCCCGTGGACAGCCCGCCCACCCACCCTGGACAACCCGTACCCCCATGGACACCCTACACCCCCATGGACAACCCCCCTGTGGACAACCCTCCCACCTCCCTGGACACCCCGTACCCCCTGGATAGCCCCACCACCCCCGTGGACAGCCCACCCACGCACCCATTACCCCCTTGGACAGTCCCACCCACCCCTTAGACACCCCTCGCACCGTGGATATCCCTCCACCCCCATGGACAGCCTGCCCACCCCTCTGGACACCCTCCCACCAACCCCGAACACCCCCATCCCCCAGGACACCACCACCCATTGGAAATCCCCCCCACCATCCTAGACACCCTAACCCCATAGTACAACCCCACAGCCCCCGTGGATAGCCTGACCACCGCCCGTGGATAGTCCACCCACCCACTGGATACCCCGTACCCCCTGGATTGCCTCCCCTCCCCCCCCTGGACTGCACACACCGCTCCATAGACACCTTGTAGCCCCTGGACAACCCCTCCCCCCCAACCCTCGGGAAGGCCCCCCACCCCCTGAACACCCCCGACAACTCTGGATAGCCCCGCTACCCCAATGGACATCCCTCTCACCCCCTGGATAGCTCGTACCCCCTGGACAGCCCCCCCCCTGGACACCCCCATCCCCCCGAATGCCCCACCTCCTATAACCCCCACCACCATGACAACCTCAACCCCACTGGACTTCCATAAACCCCCGTGGATAGCCTGACCACCCCCCGTGGATAGCTCGCCCACCCCCCTGGACACCTCGTACCCCCCTAGACAGCACTGCCACACCTGCCACCCCCTAGAAAGCCCACCCAACCCCTGGACACCTCGTACCCCCTGGACCACCCCCAGAAAGCCCCCACCCACCCCTTGGACACCCCCGACCCCCCTGGACAGTCGTTCCACCCCCATGGACCACCCGCCGATTCCCGGGATATCCCCCACCCCCGTGGACAGCCCGCCCACCCCACCGGACACCCGCCCACCCCCCCCCCAGACACCCACATCCCCCTGAACACCTCCCCCCCCCTAGACACTTTCGACCCCACTGGATAGACCCGTTATCCCCGTGGATAACGCGACCACCCCCCATGGACAACCTTCCCACCCCCTGGACACCCCGTACCCCCTTGGACCGCCCCGCTACCCCCGCTACCCTCCACCTCGGACAGCCCGACCATCCCCTGGACACCTCATACTCCCTGGACAACCCCCACCCTTGGAAAGCCCCCCCAGACACCCCCGACCCCCAGGATAGCCTCACCACCCTCGTGGATGGCCCGCCCACCCCTGTGGATGGCCCACCCACCCCCATCGACTACTCGTACCCCCTAGACACCCCCAACTCCGTGGACATCATGCCCACCCCCTGGACACCCACCCACTACCCCCCGGACACCCCATCCCCCTAAATGCCCCCACCCCCTAGAAAGCCCCCCCTAACACCCCAGACCACACTGGACAGCCCCGCCACCCCCATAGACAGCCTAACCACCCCCCGTGGACATCTCTTTCACCCCCTGGATAGCTCACACACCCCCTAGACACCCCGTACCCCCTGGACAGCCCTACCACCCTCAGGGATAGCCTGCCCACCCCCTGGACACCCTGTACCCCCTGGAAAGACCCACCCACACCATGGACACCCCACTCACCCCCTGGACATCCCACCCACCCTCCTAGACACCCCCGACCCCCTGGACAGCCCGACCACCCCCGTGGATAGCCCACTCACCCACCTTGGACACCCCATACCCCCCTGGACAGCCAGTCCATACCCGTGGATAGCCCTCCCAACCCCCTGGACAACCCATGATAAGGTCATGATCTTACACATTGAGAGGGGGTGAGGAAAAATCAATAATATGTTTTTCTTTTAATTATCCATTCTATTGAAACAAGCCTTTCCTCATGATAAAGAATTTTCACCTTTCTAAAAACAAAAAAAAATCACACATACACATGAACGAAATTATTTAAATGGTTCACTACTCAACAAGAATAGGTACATACATGTTATGTTTCGGAAATAATCCAATACCACACAATCCACAAGAAACAAATCCTTTAGTGTGGATAAAATCAAGTTTAATATACACTTACAGTTAAGTATCTCTATGATAAATACAACTATGCATGATATTATAATAGAAAATGGTGTTATACATGTTTGTGTAACATTTTAAGAACCTCTCACCAATTTATTCAAAACACATTAATCTTAATTTTTTTTGACTTTCAATTTCTATAACTCTCAAAAAAATTCTTCATTCTCGTGGACAGCCTGCCCACCCCCCTGGACACCCCCACCACCTGGACACCCCAACCCCCTAGAAAGCTACCCCAACCCCCTAGACACCACCCCACCCCACCCCCTGGGCCCCACCCCACCCCGGACACCACCACAAACCCCCCAGACACCACCCCACCCCCTTGACACCCCATGGACCCCCCCCCTCCCACCTCGAACACAACCCCACCCCCTAGACACCCCCATAGATAACCCCTCCCCCCCCCACTACCCATGAAATCCCCCCTCCCCTCCACCACTATGGTGGACACCCCCCACCACCTTGGACAACCCCCACCCCCACCCCATGGACACCCCCATGGACAGCCCCCCTCCCCCACAGCCATGGACAGACACCCCCCCCCCCACAAACACAGACAAACACACCCCCTGGATACCCTGTACCCCCTAGACAACCCCCCCCCCCCACCCCCATGGACATCCCGCCCACCCCCCTGGACAGCCCCTCCTCCTATGGATAGCCTCCCCACCCCCGGTGGCCAGCCCCCCCCCCCCCCCCCACCTTCATGAATATCCCACCCACCCCCTAGACACTCCTACCCCCTATGGACAGCCCTCTAACCCCTCTAGACACCTCGTACCCCTCTTGAAAGCCCCACCAATCCCCGTTGACACCCCCCTACCCACTGGACAGCCCCCACCCCTATGGACAGCCTCACCCACCCCCTTGGACACCCCTGACCCCTTAGACTACCCTACCACCCCTGTGGACCGCCCCTCCACCCCCTAGACAGCTGCCACCCACTGGACAGCCCCCACCCCCGTCGACACCACTCCATCCCCCTTGGACACCCCCCTAGACCACTCCCACCCCCTGGACACCACCCCACCCCTGGAAATCCCCCCAAACCTCCTAGAAACCACCCCACCCCCGGACATCCCATGGACACCCCCCCCCCCCCGAACACCCCCATGGATAGCCCCCCCCCCCCCCCCACCCAAGGAAACAACCATCCCCCCATACACCCCTACCCATTTGGAAACCCCCACCCCCCCTTGGATAGCCACCCCAACCCATGAACATCCCCTCAACCACTGAATTATGAATTTAATTCTTCTTGTATTTAATTAACATATAAATTATGTGTTAATAGTGTATGTTTATACTTATTTTATCTGAATACTTTTCATAATTACATTATGAATTATGAGTTAATTCTATTAATGGTGTATATAACTCTGACTATGATGGGCTCTCAGAAATGTAATTATCCTCTCACCATTATGAGATGTATCCACCAAAGAACTTGAAATGGGTTAGTTGGAAGAGTGGTTGTCATGTGATGATTAAAATGGGGAAAACTATGTCGTGGTACATGTCATGGATGAAAGAGTATTTGGGTTTTATGTGATTTTGTATATGTTTTTTGTTCTATTTCAAGTGAAACTTATTCTATTTTAAGTGTTCTGTTTTTTTGTTATATTTTACGTGCAAAGTTTTCTATTTTAAGTGTTGTTTACAGCTGTGTTTGTTGGTGTATGTAGTGCAAAACTTGTGTTTTTAAGTGAATACAGTAGAGGGAATGGGATAGTGTGCTATTTTCTGGAAAAACACTATACCAATGATTTTAAAACATTGGTAAAGTTTGTTTGTAGAATATTTTTTACCAAGGGTTTGAATAAACCATTGGTAATACACTATAACAACGGTTCAAAAATGTTGGTATACTGTGTTTCCAGAATATATTTACCAACGGTTTGAAGGAACCTTTGGTAATACTATATACCCAACGGTTTCAAACTATTGGTTAACTACTTATAATATAATTATACCAATGGTTACTAAACCGTTGGTATATATTTATACCAACGGTTTCTATAAAACCATTGGAATATTGAAGGTTGCAGATCCATATACCAACAGTTATCAGAAAACCGCTGGTATAGGACTTTTTGAAATGACTTACTAGCCAATGGTTTTCCAAACCATTGGTATATATTATTCCAATATCATTCATAGTACCATTATCTTTATGTGAGATGCCAGCACTGAAGACTAGGATGAATGTATGAGTTTCTTTTGAAAAAAATGATCTATATTTAGTGATCTTAATAATATTATTTTGGAAATGAATATCATCCATGTTTGGGTCATGGAAACAAACTGTCTTTGATATAATTTCATGGAAGAGAAAACTTTTTCCAATGTACAAGGATTCAACTCCTAGGAGATGTGACATTATGCATATCAATATCGCATGTGTCAAATAAATATACACTAAAGGGGATAATGGACTGTGGCTAATATTATGCTATTAACATAGAAAAAGAGTAATGATTAATATTGTTGTGTTTGAATTCCTAAATTATGTTATTTGAGTATTTCCTCAGTAATTATTTGGTTATAAGAATCAGCATTTATATAAAGACTGTAATACAATACTTATAGTTTAACAAATTTGATGAATGTTATGAATTCTACTAGTAATTAAGAGAAGTGATTTTATTGTATGTTGATATTCGTGAAAACCCATGACTTAGGAAAGATAACACAAAATATATTACTGATGTTGATATATTAATAAATATATGGGTATGGAATAATATTGGTGACCAAGAAGGTGGTTAGTGATCTTATGGATTACATTATTCTAGAATAATTAGATGTCTAGATTTAAGGAATATATTCAACAACAAAAAAATTTACTATGGGAAGCATTCATGTTTAATAATGGTTTAAAGGATATTAATGTATTCATATACTTGGTATGTTAAAATAAAAGATAAATTATTTTTGGAATCTTATGTTATATTTATTTTTTAAATTTAGAAACCTTCTTTCTATATTTTTTGTTGTTGAATGTGGAAAACATATTTTTGACAAGTCTTAAGATTAAATGCTTAAGGAATGGATAATTTTAAGTATTTGAAATTATTTTTTGTTAACAATACTTGATAACCATCTTTGTTTTAGTAAACATTTAGAAATCGAAGGAATGACTTAAGGACCTATGATTCATTAATAGCTCTTCATGTGTGAAAAAATCATTCCAAACAATCATTTCCCAGTGTAAAGGATAAAGTGAAAATAGATCAATGAAAAAACAATGGATGAGAATATTCTTATGATATAGAAAGTATTCGTGTATATTTATTTAAATATTAAAATAATCCCTCAATGAATTAAAAAATACTTTGGAAAAAAATATCATTAATTTACTTTTTTTATGATAAATCAATGTTCTTTTAAAGAATCACATGATTTATGGTTTTTTCATGGTTAACTTTCTAATGTCCATGTTTTCTATCACTCTCCATAGAATCATGATATTTATTTTTTTCTTCCATGTCCATTTTATCACTTTCCACAAATTATTTCAAACCCTACATCCTAGTTTTGTGGTGACCTTCTCTTTTCCCGTTCACTCTTAATATGAGGATATTTAGTTAACCTCATTTCTGATGTGGGCTTCACACAAATTAATTATGAAGTACCAACCTCCGATTATTTTAAGTAAAACGTCAAAATTCTTGGACTTATTTTATTTAAAGAGGATAGAATGTAACACCATAATATTTTATGGTATGCCTCAATTTAAATTTAACATCTTCATTAGCTTACGAGAATAAAAAATGATTAAATATTAGTATTTATGTATTATTGTTCTCTCCTAGGTTTTGGGAATGGAAGAATGAATTATATTAAGTAATTTATGAAAATATTGTATACAAATATTTTTATTAAATTAATTCGTAGGTTACCAATGAATTATAAATGAAAAATAACTCAAAATTAAGTATATATTTTTATAAAAAATATTATTATGACCATAATGAAATTTCATATTTTTAAAATAAATTTTACAATATAATTGAATAATATCAATGAAATCTAATTATTATATATTCAAAAAATAATTTAAATTCATCCATAAATTTTTAGCTGCATAAGATATGAATAAATCCAATTTTACACATAGACGGCTCTATCTTTCTAAACGTAGTTTTACAGACATGTAATGGATATTTTTTTAATATAATTTTTTTAGTTTTTGATATTATATTTGAAAAAATATATATTATTTTTTTAAGTGTAATATAAATATTTACATTGGTTAATTTTTTGTTATTTTTCTGGTAAGTATCATTTTTGATGAATAGTAATGCGACCGTTGAAATAATAATGTGCCCATTAGAAATAATAATGAATAAATTGAAAAAAAAACTCACCTATGAAAATATAAATAAAATTTAAATATCATATAATTGAAAACATGGAATATTTATTTCAAATAATAAGTAAATAAAAGTGTTATACATGCTAAATTATGTGTTGTTATTTTTCTTGTGAAATAAAATTGTTTATTTACAATTTTATAATTATTATAATGAATTAAAAGAAAAATATTTTCATAAACTATATTAATAAGTTAATATATTTTTTCATATTATTATAATATAATTTTTGGAGACCTTAATGAATTTTTCAAAGTGTCATAAAAACAATTCTAATATTGAAATTAGAATTTTTTGAATAAATGGGGATTTTAATTAGAAAAACAAATTTCCCATATTTATAAAATTATATTCATAAAATGGATCTGATTTTTTAATTAAGAAAATCCAAAAATTATTTGGGTGAATTTTTGGGATTTTTCTAAAATACATGAATTTTTTATTAATAAGGAAATATGGTAATTTACGATATAAATACATTATACGTTGAATACACCATTCCATGAGTAATTTATGGTTTAATAAAAATAATATTGAACTCATATTCATTATTTTAATATATTTGGTTATAATTTATAAAAAATTCATGGTCTTGAGTCAAAATTATAAATAAATTAATAAAATATTTAAAAAAACTCCCCTCTCCTCCACTATAGATACCTCCATCAATACCCATTATCCACAGACTTCCAATTCCTTGACCATTGATTATATTATACAAATTTAATATCCCAATCGTCTCCTCCATGTTCTGAAATTTTCTATCTCACCAAAATACCATTTCCAAGTCCCTTGAGGAGGTTCTCAAGGAGAATAATTCAAGGGTTAAATCATTTTTCAGTCATCATCAATTTATTTTAATTTCTTTTATTCTTATTCTATCCATACTTCTTCTGTGCACACATTAATTGTGACTAAATAATTGTATATATACTATAGTTTTTTTCTAATAACGGAATATCCATCATTAAACCGATTCTCCTCCAACTTTTATTATAAAAATGAGAACTTAATCTGTGATGTCCTGATTTACAGCCATGGTGGACAATGTGACTTTATTTTCCATAAAAACCACTGAGTAAGGTTATAAAACCATTATTATTGTTAAATAATATATTATTATACATATTATAACTTATTTAGTGTTCTGGAGCTAGTACATTTATTGGATATTAATTAATATGACAAAACTACTTCTTGATGATTGAAAACCCTCCAAAATATTACAATTGATTATCATTAATGTTATATCTAATTAGTCATACTCATATATGGAAATAAAATAATATAATACCGTTTAATATTTTTTATGTTCATTAAAAAAATTTAATTTCAATTCTAGATGACTATTCCCATTTCACATTATCTTTCGTACAAGTGTACAGGTGACCCAATCAAGAAATCAAGGAATCGAACAATTTCGAACGATGAAATTAAATATTATAACTCACCAAAATTTCATAAATTATCTTCATTAAATTATAAAAAATAAATAAAACATATAAATTTTATGAATTAATTGTGTAATGGATTTATTTTGATGACCCAGGAGGTTATACACAAGTGTATAACACTTTTTAACATAAGGTAAACGTATTCTTACATAACATTCATTTAAGTGAGAAGTGCATTTATAAAAACTATTTACTTTTTTATGGTGTATATGTACATACCTATGATATATTATATAATGAGTCTCTTTTTCTTCATGGTATTAAATGTTTAAATTTATTATTATTAACATTATAGGCCATAATATTTGATTGATTACAAAGTGGTAAGGGAATCTCCATGAACATTTATTTTTCATTCGTCTTATGTTTTCTCTCTCTACCCCAATGTAATTATTGATTATTTTTATATACATATTATAAAATCTTTTTATATATTCAAAAATCATTTATCCAAATTAGTTAATTATTCATAGATGGGTAAATACTTGTTTTCTATTTTTCAATTTAAATTCTTTCTGATAAGGGAGCCCGATTTGTGGAACATTCCAATTTCAAACCCATTTTAAAGTAAAATCCATAACATATTTTAGGCCACAAGTATTATTATAATATCAATATTATTATCATAAAAAAATATATTAGTTAATTTCTTGTTTTATGTAAACAAATAAGCCTTTTCTCATTTTAAATACTCTAATATTTTCTATTAAACTACACTAAAGAATCTCATTTATAAGGTTTCATGAAGACTATTTTTAGATGTTTTCAATTATGTTGGAAATAATATTTTCCTAAAACACAATTTATTTATCTATATATTTTTATATTATATGATATTAGTGTTTTCAATCTTATTTTATGACAAATATAAATGATTTTCCAAAATAACTCTTCATTAAAAAGAAAAAGGGTATTCTTATCAAGAATTTTTCAATGATTTTATTGGAGTATTTTCATCTACGATTATTATTAAAGTATTTAAATGTGGCCTGAGAGACTTTGATTTCAAAATGCATTTTAAATCTATTATTCTAAATATAATGAATTCGTTGGACATAGTATTTCATGGGCGGAGCGTGCTATATCCCCTCGATGCATTGGTAAGTCTAATGAGATGAAATAAATTATTGAAAAATCGTTTATGCTTGTTTCCAAGTAGTTTTAAATATTCATGCGGATATCTCTTGGCACAAATTAGACAGATTTCTACCCATAGATATAAAATTTCATGAGGATGGTTCTTGTAAATAAAAATATTGAGGATATATCTTGAGATTGTAGATGCCCAAAAATATGAATTCCATCATTATTAGTATTCCATGTGAATTTTTTATTAGTTGGAACATCCATGGTTATGTTTCATTCACATATGATTATTTATATACAATTATTTATACATATTTTTTTTACATTATTCTCATGATTATGTTTCCTTATCATGTGTTTTAGTTATTCACCATGCCTTGTAATTATTTTTATGATTGCTTTCATTTTATTGTTTACCCTTTCTGAGTATCCAACTTCACCCCTCTATTATTTTTTATTTTTCATGATGATGATAAGATGTATATTATGAATTACATTTTGTGACAATATAAGAGTTATGAATGTTTCCAATGGAGTTTCAATTTTATTTTAAATTTCTTATTGTAATGAAAAACCTATGTTTGTATCTATTTTTTCAAATCTTCCAATCTATTTGGTCCTTTGGGATGACATCACATGTTCCTAGTGGAAATTTAATTAAATAAGGAACTAGATATAGCTACTGGGGTCAAGGTATTTATGGTTAACTCCCTTCATTCTATCTCTCGGGCTGACTCGGGAGTCAGGTTTGATGGAACACTAGATTAGATTATGACAGAGTCCCATGTTTTTCACGAATAAATATCATATATTTAGTGAGTAATATTAAATAAATTACATAAATATGTGATGATGGACTATAATATTTTAGTTTCTTTTGAGACTCAAAAAACAATCTTCTTATTTCATGAGAGATCTATAATATATCCCATAATGATCTTACCAAACATTACACCTCTTTGGAATACCCTACCAAGACCCTTTTCAATAACCTTGGGAAGGAAATATACGAAAGGGTCAGATCACATTCTCAAAAATAGTAAACAAATTTGATATCAATCTATGATCATGGGAATGCATAAGATTATAATACGAGTATGTGATCATTAAAAAAACATAAAAATCTCATACCCAATCGTTCATTCATCATAATCATTAGTCATAGAATAAATTATTATCATTTCATAAAAAATGGTCCATAAGAGTAATATTTCATCAAAAATCAATCATGAACCATAATATCATGTAATAAAAGTGTGGTACTATCATAAAAATATAAAACCATTTCATATGTCATGCTTTTATACTAATAAAATCAACAAACATGATCATGACTTATCACTATTTTGACATTGTTGATTAGGATGTACCTATTTCCCAATGTGAATAATGAAACACATGTTTCCCATAGTTGATCATGCCCTCCGACTTGTCTCCCATTATTATATAATATATATAATGATTTACCAAATGCATTAGCGGGAGAAATGGATCACACCCATCACATAATTAAAACCATACATAGATGTTCTATAATATCATAATGAATTCATCATATCATAACTCATGAAATGAAATGGGTTTCATAAAAGTTTTACCATTTCATAACAAGTGGAAAAGAGACGTGTTTTTTAACAATTTGAAATATTCATCATAGCGTAACCTTGGAAAATAAGTTGGTTTCATAAGCATCTTGTTAGGGAATAACCCTTGGAATAGGAATGGATTTTATAAACACCATTTCATCATTAACATAAACCATTTAGGGAAAGATTAAGAATCATCTCATTGGATCATATCTCTATTTAATCAAAATTAAACTCAAAGGATGAAATATTAGATATAGAATTAATTTCAATTATCATTTAAACTATTTCATATTGAAAATATACTTTACACTTATAAAAATAATTTTTAAGGCATAAAATATTTTAAAAATAATTTTTAAGGCATAAAATATTTTAAAAATATTTTCTAAGGGATAAAATATTTTAAAAATATTTTTATTAGAAAATGAATTTGAAAACATATAAATGGTTTTTCAAATAACATTTTTTAATAATGGAATGAGGTTTTGGTTCAAGATGTACATGTTAAAATAATGATTCCTTTCTCATTTTCAGTAAAATCGAAATAGGATTTTTTAAAATTATGAAGATTCTATTAAAAAAAATTAAAAATAAATCATGGGTATAAATTTCTTTTAACATTAATATAATAAAAAAATTGAAGTAATTTTTATAAAACATAGTTTTGTAAGAAAACATATTTCCATCTGAAGAGAGAAATAATGTAATATTTTCTTAAAAACATGTTCTCAATTATATTGAGTATTTAAGAGTTTGATAATGATAAAATTACATGTAAACATCATGAATAACCATTTTAGATTAAAAATAATTATTTAATTGAGATATGGATCATAATATTTCATCTTTGGAAGAATATTCATAAACAATCTTGATAAACAATGAGATTGTAACATAATAATTTTATAACTTCAGTATCATTGAATCATAATCCCTAATGAAATAATAAAATTAAATGAAAAATATAAAATCATGAAACTATGTATATTCATGTTATAACATATCATAGGGGTATGATATATACAACATAAAACAAGATATGTGTATAACATTCCAAACATCTCAATGACGACAGATTGAGATAAAAATACCTTACCACTTTGGAAACATTGAAATTGTAAACCACATGAAAGAGAGATCCTAAAATAGATACATAAATCCTTATAAATTAAGGATTTTAATCATGAAATACAAATACCGGTAGTAAATGTTTTACATAAAATAAATATTTGGTGAATATTTCATGTATCTCATAGAAAATTAAATGTAAGATATAAATCTTTTTACATAAGTCTCAACTTTTTTTGAACATGTTTGAGACTCATTTATAATAAAAAAGTATTTTATTATAAAAATTTTACGTAACCATAATTTTATATATCGTATTTTATATTATTTTCTAATTTCATTTTATTACCCATTTTTTATCCATTCCTTATTAAAATCATATTTCAGATATTAACTGCTTTTTTTTCATGAATGTATTAATTTTATCTTTTTATTCTTCTTACTCGGATCATGGTAAAATCTTCTAAATAATTTAAACCATGATATTAATATAATAAAAATTAAATATATATATATATATATATATTAATTAATTATTGTTATAGATAGCAAATAATATATCCTTTTATCGGAGACAGGCGGTCGTACGTACGTGTGAAAGTTGTTTCCATTTTTTCAACGAATTTAAAGAATGTAATGTAAACATATATTATAATTTATGAATAATTTTTGGGAAATATATCAAAAATACTTTCATTATATTCATACATATTACATTCCATGTAATGTATGAAGGAATCACTTCGCTTCGCAGGGTGGCGGTCTACCGTACACTTGAACAACATTATCATATTTGAAAGGAATGGAATTTAAAAAATGAAACATGTAATATCATAATTAAATAATAATAATAATAATATCATAAATAACATAAATAAACAATAAATCCATCATTATTTCTATCTTTCATAAGTTTTAATGGAAAAACGAATGACATCAGGTCATGAGTAGGTAGTCCACCGGACACATGAATGATGATTTCGTACCCAATTGATGGACATTGATATTTTTGTAAGAAATTACATTGAAAAAAACATATCAGAATATTCAATATAATTATGATATTATATATTTATGGTATTATAGAAATTTATGTATTTAGAGGAAGAAATTAAATAAAAATACTCATTGATAAACAATACTTCTTCTTTAGGTATCCTCTTTAGGTTTGCACTAAAATCATTCCTAGGATATATTTATGAACAAAATAATGCTTCTAGAATTAAATTATTGATGTTTGAAAGTTATATTAGTAGGTATTTTTCAAAAAAAAATAGATTTAATGTGTGTAGAATAGAGGATATGTGGTGTCCTTTTATAAGTGAGGTGATTGGTGCCCATGATATTTTTCGAATGAAAAAGGTGTACCCATGTTGTTCACATTAAAAATTTCCCTAAAACATTTAATTATATAACTTAGTATAGATAAGTTAAATATCTTTCCATACAAAGGGTCTTTGACATTTTGTTAGATCAATTTTTACCCTTATCATCTTAGATTAACCCTGGTAAATCATTTTTTACCACAACCACGCAAGAAATATTTCATTCCCAATTTTTCCTTCTCATTTTGGTAAAATGTGAATTTGAAATTATTATAAAACATAATTTATTATTATTAAAAATAAAAAATAATTTTTTCAAAATTCCATTATCTAATGTGGAAAATTTTATTTTAATGATTAATCATACAAAGTGATATGAAATAGGGGTTTTAAAGGGAAAATGTCCAAAAGTTTACATTGTTTTTAAGTAATATTTAAATATGAAAATGATTAAAGTGAAATAAATTGGATTGATATATATATGTTAAGATAAATAATTAATCTTTCAAAAAAAACAGAAAATTTAATTTAATTTTATAATCAATTTAAATGAAAAGGAATTTCTCAATTAAAATTCATATTTTTTCACTACTCATTTGAAAATGAAACTTTTTAGAAAAATTAAAAACCATCACCCTAAGATTATATAGATATGATTATTTAAAAATAGATGTTAATTTTATCAATTTATTTTTCTAAAAAATTTAAAAATTAATTTCATTGTATGTGTACAAAAGTTGACAAAACTGAATATTAGAAAGTTATAGTTTTTAAGCCTAAAATTTATTTATTCTGATATTTTTATTACAGAACATAAAATTAATGTTTAAAATTAGTATTATATATAAATTTAATTAAAATCATTCACTAATAGTGATTCAGTTATTTTGTTGATGTAAAACCATTTCTCGCATAAAATTTCTCTTCTAAAAACTATTTCCCTTATTTTTACAAGATTATTTCATTTTCATTATTGATCTCGAAATAATTATGTATATATACATTTGTGAACCATATTTTCAAAATTTAGTTAATCATTTTTATACTCTCCGTTCTAATTTGAAGTTGATAATTATCATATTTAATTATAATATTTTAATAGTATGTCATGTTTTATTTAAACATGATGTTCTATGAATCATAAGCTATGGTTGGCGTTGTTTATAATGAAAAATTTCTATAAAATTATATTTATTTGAAAAAAATTCACTAAATATCAGGTTGTTACAAGATATAAATATTTTTGTAAACTCATCCCTATTGTTTTCAAATATGTTATGGGATATTATACCCACATCACCTCGAGGCTACAACATAGTTCTAAAACCACTTTTAATATAATTACTAGTATCTCAGACAGTCCAAAAACAATATGTAAGACATATTAGTTCTTAGTCCAAAATATAATTTTTTATTAGAAGAGTAAACCATTCTAGATGATATATTAGATATATGTCTTCTCTTTTATCAATGACATATTTAGGTTTTCACCCAATATGCTCTCATGATGATCATCTCTTATCAAGATGCATAATTTGCCTCATGATAATGGAAAAGTGTTCCATTCTAATTTAGATATTATTTATTCCATTATCAATATAGTCTTTAATATTAGACAATGAAAAAATAAAGACATTTCAAGATATTTTTTATACCTGTGTAATTTATTCTTGATTTGTTTTGTGAATAATGTAACATTATTAATGTTTACCTATGAAAATAATTATCAATCTTCAATAATTATAGATTTTTTAGATGTCTTTTATGGGAATATATATATTTTTATTATCTTGGAATATGTTAGGAGAGTTAGTGATTCTTGTAAAATTTTATTTATGTATATTGGAATAGATGGTTCATGTAATTTATTAGTCAGAGAATAATTATTATACCAAGAATAATTTTTCTATTTATTGGAGGTGGAGTACAATAGAATTTGATTGTAAAAATTTTATTTTTATATGGGATTCTACACATAATTGTTAATGGAGTTAAAAAATGGGAATATATTATACCCTCAATAAGTTAGAACTATTAATGTGTAAGATAACATTGTAAAGGAATAATATTTATTCTCTCTTCATCTATAGATGGATCAAATTAATAATGTTTCCAATGTTTTATTGAAATATTAGTATCTTAATAATGAACCCCATGTCATCGATTTGGGAGACATAGATATTGATGATAATTAAAAATTTATAGAGAATCTTGTTGATATTCAAGATCACTAGGAGAAGGTTTTAAATTCTCATGTCATCCCATTAGTTCATGTCTTATAGAGAAACAATTTCTTGGACGAGGGTATATGGATATGTGAGCTATAGATATGTGATAAGTATGACATCTTGTTATAAATATTCATTAATATGAGGTTTAAATGTTTAAAAATTTATGGATATGATTAAATTCATTCCTTTGTTTTAGCTACATAATTCTTCTTATGGAGAGATAAAATAATACAATAGGTATCTTATATGATGATATGGATTTTTGTTAAATTTAATTTTGGGGTTTGTTTTTTATTCTCATTAATTGGAATCATTTAAGTTGAATTCAATGAAATGGTTCAGACGCTCATATATTATTACAAAATTTAGGGAGTTGGATATTTTGGGAGGATTGTTTTGAAGATTTTAATCATTGTAAAATATAGTTTTGGATTATCATGGTTTAGGCATGTTTTTTGAGGAGGTATATATAATTTTTGGAAATGGGGATGGTGAAAATACAAAAAATAACTAGCTATTACACAACATAATAGTGGAAGTTTTAGAAAAAATGTTTAATATAGGTTCTTTTTGAAATACATTTATGAAATTTGGATGGTGTAAATTCATTTATCATAGGTCATTATAGTTTTAATCTACTTTCATGATGGTATTATTTCACTTTCAATATAGGTAATTCAAATGGAAAAGATGTGGGTGGTCTATTTATGTTGGGGCTTTCTTCAGTTGAGTAGGGTTTTATGGGTGATAATAGATTTTACATGGATTATATACTACAGTGGTTATCAATTGAGTTTAATAAATTTTAATATAAGAAATTATATTCAGGGATATATGAATATTTTAAAATTTAATGGAGCCCCAATATCATTTGAAAAACATATATTTTATCCTGGTGAGTTCCCTAACTTGTTAGTGGGGACAAAAAATGTTCTATTATAAATATGGTCTAGTTTATTCCATTTCTTTCATTTCATTCTTTTCTATAAAACTCTGGTTTACACCTATATATCTCCTCATTCCCCATAGCACTCTTATAGGTTATATTAGCCTCTTTCTTCATGAATTGATCTCCCATCAATTCAAACTGATCATTCTTCTCATTTTCTATTTTATCTTCTTTTTTTATATACAATTTTATTACAGAATAAGGTTTTATTCTATTTAATGGATATTTTAACTTGGTTTTGATAAAATATTGATATGGTTTGATAATGCGAAAAATCATCATGATATTGGTGGTGTTCGATCATCTGACATCTATTATTCTATTTTTTCATTCATTGATGTTTTTTTATGGTAGGATATATGAAATATATATTCATTATTATTGACTAAATATGGATTTATTGATCACATATATTTAATGTGTAGAAGATTGAAATTTTCATAAATATGATAGTAAAATAGAATAATTTTTTTTAAAGGCGTGTTATAACTAAGATATAATTTATTTGATTTTATCTTTACAAACATATTCTATTTATTATATTTATTAATGGCCTTTTTCTATGATTTCATGATCAATATTTATTTCATTTACATGCTCATAAATTTATAACCACATAAAAATTATTATTGAAATTTATTGATGAAATAAAAAATTCTATATATTGTTCTTAAGGCATAAAATATTTAAAATAGAAATGAATAATATTCTGGTTTGGTAGAAAATAATTTTTTACAATAGTAATTTATATTGTATGTTGATATAATTTCTATTATCATTGATTTCACTACTATATTTTCATATCATTTTTATACATATAAAAATTATACAAGGTTTTATTTTATATTTTAATGATGAGATAGTAATGAATTATCGATGGGTGAAGATATGTTATTGATATGGGGACTGTTTAGTGTGGTAAATTCTAAGATTAAGTGGGTGAAATTTAGAAATCATGATATTGATGTTGAAGTGGTTGGTATGAGTTAAAATTTTTATGTTATCAATATAGTAGTGACAATGTTTTTTTAGTCATCTTGGTTGATGATATAGTTATGTTTATAATTTTATCCAGCCGTGTCTTACTTCGGATAAATTATAGGATTTTTTTGAACTAATTCAATGTTTAATTGGTTTGAGATAAGAAAAAATGTTCTTGAAATGAATGAAATAATTAGTTAAAATATTCTTTATTTATTACATAATTGTGACATGTGAGAATTATCGAATAATGATGAATTCATTAAATGGAGTATGTTAATTAGAAAGAAAAATGTTTTAATGAAACTTTTTCTATGTACTATAAAAGATTAAAATATATATAGATTAATGAATGAAAATTATTTTGTGGGTATGATTTTTTTATAATAATATGTGTAAATTAATATATAAAGGACTAAATAATTTTTTATTTTAAAAGTTTCTATAAATAAATTAATTTGAAGATGATGCTCATTTATCCTGTGGAGTGAATGTTTTTTGTTTAAAATAGTCATGTGGTGTGGTTGTGGTGTAGTTAGTTTGTGTTTAGTTTTGGAGTGGTGGTAATGTGGATTCTTTATGCTGATTATGGTTGTATTTATAGTGTCTTGAATTTGGTAGTTTACCTTAGGATGGGTATGTATTAATTTAAATATTCACTATAGTTTATGGAATTTTTTATGAACTAGTTATCAGGCCATAGAATGTGATTGATTCCAATATGAGGTCTTGAGTTCCTAGTGTTTTTCCAAATTTTTGAGTTTCATCGGATAACGATCAATGGCTATACCTCTTTCCCCATTATCTATTCCAAATATATCATAGGTTTTTAGGGATTTATAGTTTTTTTATGATTTGGTTATATAGTGGTATCATAAAATGAAGGAGGAGGGAAATAGGTTAATGTCGTTCATGATTGATTTCATTACTATGAGTTGATTTATAGAATTTGTAGTGATGTAGCAGTGATATGTGGTATGTGGAAATAGATATAAATTTTGGGTCATTTTTTAATATAATTTAATGTGGTTGTGTAATTCTACAGATATATAAAGAATAATATCTATAATATTAATGTCATTGGGTAGTTAGGGTACCAAGTTTAGTGGGGATGTAGATGTAGGGTACCTTTTTATATTTTCATTTATTTTACATTACAATTATTATATGTGAATTGTTGGGAGTTATACATAGTTATTATTTCAAAATTTGTTGGTATGGTGAGGTAATAAGTTTCTTTCACTATTTATTCCCTAAGGAATTATTATTACTCATCTATATTTCCCTCAATGGTTTTGGGGAGGGCAGCATGGTCTGAGATTCAAAAAAATATGTTATCATAAGAAATTTTTCAAAGTGAACATACTCTTATTTCATTATAATGGTACAACACGTTGAAATACAAAAAACAATATAAAATTAAAATTAAAATAATTTCTAAAAACAACTACTGTAGAATAAGTAACTATATAAGGGAAAATTGTACTATAGGAAAGAATGAATAATATATAAGATACATTGGTATTATGAAAAAAAAATTAATTAACATGGTATAAGAAATAATAGAAAGATATGAATGGTATTATGAGTCCAAAATGGAGAGTATATATAAGGCGTAATATGAGCTTTATAATCTGATCATTGGAATCTGACAGTTGGAATCCCAATTTTTTAATATGACTATAATGATTCTAATCATTGTAACAGTAATTAAACCATTATTAATTAATGTTTATAATAATATGAATTTATTAATACAAATAAAATATATTTAATAATTATTTTAACTTATATATTAATGCATTAATAGTTATATAATTAATCTCATATTATTTAGAAAAATATATATAATAGAATAATGATTTATTAAATTCTTCATGCCAAAACACATTATTTCGAAATACAATAAGATTTATATTCTAAAAATCAAAAATCAAATATGTATATTTTTTTAAATGTATTTATATTTTAAAATGACATGTTGAATTCAATAAATGTTTAATTTTTCATAATTATCTAAGATGGTGAAGCTTTTCATTAAATAGTAAAATAAATTAATGATAATTCATAATTATGAGGTAAAATGATGTAATAAATTAATATAAGATATTTCGTGTCCAAAAATATTTTATTATCTTAATATAATTAATTTAAATGAAATACAACAATTTTTTAAAAAATAAATAACATTAAAAAATCTAAAATGGAAATTGTGGTTTTAAAACCAATATTTTGTGGGAAAATAATATTTCATTTCCCAAAGTAAAAAAATAATAAAGTATTTTTTTCCTAAAATATAAATATATTAAAAATAAAATATAAAATCTTAAAAATAGCTAGAACCATATGTATGACTATGTTTTTTTCATTTTCTACTACATAGATTTTGAAGACTGATGTATAATAATTAATGACAAATTCTCTCCCTTTCATAAAAAATACACACTCATACATAAATTTTTATTCACTCTAAAATTAGTGAACATTGTAATACTCACATTTTCTGACTCAAGAGTCTCTCTAAAGAGTTTTTATAGTTTTATAGTGTTTATCCCATGCTTTAAGAATCCATTTTTACAAGATATGGGATTTGAATCTCATGACTATATTTATGTGTGAAATAATTTCTAATTACACTTATTTTATGAAAGGAATGTTATTATGATACATTGTTTTAAATTATATTAAAAATTATCAAAGAGGGGGATTTATTCCCTCTCATTATACTACCTTTATAAGTCATTATAATGATTTAAAATTAAAATAGTTATACACTCCATTACACAAATCCCTATATATTCTATTTTATTATGTTATTATAGATACATTATTTTTAAGACGTGGAAACTATAAATGGATATATGATATTGATGAAACTACTGGAAAATCGTCCATGTAACGTGTTTATTGATATTTTTTTAAAACAATTTCACCTTTACAATCAATGAATGAATACCTGGATGTATTTATTCATTGAAATTTTGTATCCCTGCTTTTTATCAAATATATGTCATACATATTTCTAAATTTATTAGTTTGGGTTTATATAATTATTTTGATATCCTACAATTTCAAACTATTATATTCAAAGTATTCTTCCTATTAATTTCATTTAACCATTTATATATAGACCCAACCATAAACAATACATAATCTTTAGTTAAATCACTAATTTGACTTTTTATCTCATTGAGGATATTTTGAAGTTTAGAGTTCCATAAAACTTATAAATCAATTAAAAATTAGACCCATACATTATAAGTTGATATTTATACTCAGTATCCACTTTTTTCCCACCAAAGGAAAACCTTTTAAAATAAAATATGACATCTTGTCCCCACACATCTTAAATACTTTCATCAAGGTATAATATTTTTCCTTAGGAATTTTAAGACCTGTAAAAAACATTTTAAAACATGGGATGAGAAAAAAATTAAAAGTAATTGGTATAAAACAAATAATGAAGCCGTTAATCATTGAATATTTTAAACTCATGAAATTATTTTCAAAAAATCATAATTTTCACCCATAAAACATAGCATCATAACATACCTCATGAAATTATATGTTTCCTATAAAACATCATTGAAATTATAAAATTTAATGGTAAATTTTTTTCATCCATATCATACTAACATTTTATCTTTCACAGCTACATAGGGAGTAACATTCATGGTTTCATTTGGAATACCAAAAACAGTTTATTCCCTAAATGTGTAAGGATAAACCATGTCATTTAACTCTATCTAATTATCTAATTCATTGGAGATCTATTATGATATTATATTCCCTTATTTTACTATAGAAGCATAATTATAAATTTATAATTTACAATAACAATAACACAATCATAACATATAAAACAATCTTAAAGGAAGAATAACATTTCTACATTGAAATCACATTTCATCTTTACAAGGAATGTACTCATAAAAAAACATATTATTTTAACATAAAATATTAAAATTTTAATGTAAACATGAATACATAATATAATCATTAATGAAATAAATTATATTCATAGTCTAAATATTAAAAAAAAAATACAAACTTATTGAAATAATCCATGTAATTTTAAAACAAAATTAAAACATAAAAAAGAGAAATTTTTTGAATCAAAGTGTCTCATAACCTATTGAAACTATTTGAAGGAATTAAAATTTTAAAAAATTCATGTCCATATAAATAAATCATTAAAACCATTTCTATAACATGTACATTAAATATATATATTTATAAGAATAAAACATCAAAACATTAAAATGAGTAATTGTGTTAAAAAGGATCTTACCTTGAGTCTGGCTCGTCACGTACAATCTTTATAATATTTAATAATAAACATTGGTAAATTTATAAATGATTTATATATTTATTAACATTTATTATTGCTTTTATATCACCTATTACCATTTTTAAACAATTATGTATTTATTTAATTTCATCTAGAATGTTTTGTTGTTATTCGGTACTTGAGTCAAAAATGCACATGGTATGATGTCAATAGTCCATGTCATAAAAATTACATCAAAACCATCATAATATTCATTAAATATTGATAAATTTTATAAATAAATTATTCATCTAAATTAATACATTAATTAAGGTAATGAAAATGAACAATGTTATAGTAATTGAGATAGTTGGTCGTACATACGCATGAGTAACGTCTTCATTTTCCATTGATCGTTATAGAAGAAAGATGAGTATTTTTTTATCTTCCCAAAATGATAATAAAATAACTAATATAATATTAACCATTTATATATAATTATATATCAGTCAAATGATGTAGTGAATAAAAAATAATCACATCACTTCTTGGAGGTGATAGTTCACAGGTACGCACGAACGACATTATCATTTTTATATGCAGGGAAAGTAAAGACATAATTAATATATTATTATCTTATAATTATTAATATGTCATAAATATCCCATATTAACATTAATTTTATTATTATAACCATTACTGAGTGATTGGTATGGAAAAATAATTAGATTGGTTTATGGAGGAGATAGTTCACACATATGCGTGAACGATTAGTTCCTTTCCCATTTAATAGAAGTGGGAGAGGATTTAGGTGACAATATTAACATATTTAAATGAAAATATATTGATCATAATGTATATTTCATTTCTTCATGTTTGAAGGTTCTTTTATGGATATAGAAGAAGAAATAAAATAGAAATACTTAAATAGAATGATGACACTTCTTCGGATGATCACCATTTAAGAACACCATAACATCTCTAATAAGGGTGTTCTACCTAATATAAGGAATAAATAATGTGGTTAGAGATTATAGGAAGTGGATTGGTAAGAACTTCTCCAAAACAAAAGGTTTTCAATGTGAGATGAATATATAGGGACTTGTTTTTATAGGAGTTGGGAAGGGCACCTTTGGAACTATAAAAAGTATTAAATTTATATAAATTCAATTTCTATTCCAAATTGTCCAAAACGAAATTATTTCAAAAATAAGATGATTATGGGATGAATAACCATAATAAAAGTAAACATATACTTGTTTTGAATATTTTTTTTATTCCATATCTTTTTATTTTAACCATTATTTTACACTTTTTAATCATAAAGGATATAATGTTTGTGACACTTTGTGGGATAATGTAATTAAAAAAACATGCCAAAAAACCAAAAAAATTTAATTTATCGAATATTAGGACATTTAAAAACAATTTTGGGTAATCATATATTTTTATTAAATTGATTAAATTTAATAAAATATTTTATATTTTAAAATACCAATAGGGTAAGTTCTCACACTATTCATTAGTTGACATCTACAAAATATCATAACAAAAAGATAGGTTCGAACAGACTCATTTAAATCATCATAACCATGTCAAATATATCCATAAATTTTAAGGAAGACAGAAATTATGTCAAATAATATTTATTTCAAAATTTATAATATCATTTATTTGTTTCCATCATTAATTATGAAATTATTGCATCATCATTGTGTCATAATTAAATATAATTGTATAATTTCTAAACATTATAAATAAATTACCATGATGTGGGAAATATTTTTTGATTTAAAATTACAATTCATAGTGGAAGAGATCTGATGTATAAATATATATTAAAATAGATTATGTTTTTTAAAACAAAAGTGAAAAATCACTATTCATTAAATAAAATATTATAAATTCATTAAAGACTTATGAGTGGAGTCAAGTGGTCCTAAAATCTCCCCAATGAAGACCATGGTTGTAATACACTCATCAAATAATATTAGGACATGTTTTAGCGTAGTTTTATATTTTTATAATATTGTTTTAATCTTTAATTGTCTGACATACCCTTAATTATGGCAATAAAAATAATTACTAAAGTTAGTATTCAAAATGTTCAAAATTAAAATGGGCCTAATTTAATAATTTGTTCCTTCTGATTACAAATAAGAAATATTTTTTTCCAAATTTAAAATAATGAATTGGTAGAAATTAATTATTTATTTGTACCTTTGATGGAATAAAAAAATTAAATTAAGAAACCATCAATAGATTGACATGTATTTATATCAAATTTAAATGTGAAATTACTTAAAATGACCAAAATTCAATTATATGAAAAACTATTAATTTAATTAATCTTTAAAAAATTTATAAATATAATCTATGAATATAAAAAAATTAGACGAAAAGACATTTTTGAATTAAAATGCATTATTTTCCCATATTCATTAAAATGTTAATTTTATTAGAAAAAATACATAATTTCATCTAATGTAAATTTAAATATCCCAATTCCAAATATAATGTTTAATTTGTCAATTATAACATATAAAAGTGTCAAAACTAGATTTAAAACATGATCACCATTAAAAGGTGGAAAACTATATTTTTTGGAAAACACGTCTTTTATCCATAAAATTGTTTTTGTTCTTATATAATGTCTAGAAAAAACAGAAAATTAATTTTAAAAATTATATTGAATTAATATTTTATTAATATGATAAAAAATGTTATTTTAGTATTTTATAAAGACATTTATTAACATTTAAATAGTTTTTCAGAAAAATACAACTTTTATATTCAATTGGTTTTTATTTACATTTTATGTTAATTTATTAAACAATGAATCATTATATGAACATGTTTAAACCATATTTTAATTTTTCAAGTAACACTATTCATTCATTCCATTCTAATGGCTAGGTGATAACTATTATATTAAAAAATAATATTTAGGTGTTTGTTTAAGCTTGATGTGGTGTATCATGTACGCTATCAAACATTATGTTTCCTTCTAAAAAATCAAGATGTTACATTATCCCCCCACTTTTTAAATTTTGTATATGCAACTTCAATTTGGGGTCGGTAAATAATTCATGAATTATAAAAATACCTTTATTAAAATCCAACTTTCGAAAAATATCAACAAAACATCCACATTAAAAGGAAGAAAAGAAAGTACTAAGGTCACTTATGAAAAAATATACATGGATTCCAGGTAGAAAAACATTTATATGGAAGAAAAAACAACCATCATGTTCTTGTATAGAGTGATATAAAACATTTTCAGGAAAAATATTCATAATCACAATTAAATAAATTTGTGAGGGGTTAAACGGTCATTGACTTCATAGTAGGTAGGGTAAACAAAAATTTTTTATTTAATATATGTTTCATACATTTGAGAAATACTTTTTCCACACTGACTATGAAATTATGTAATAATACTCACTTGAAAAGTTTAGTTTCATCATTTAATAAATTTCCACTACAAAATCATATTTTTCTCTAAATGATGAGTATTCAAGATGATTTTTTACTCCTGAAACACAAAAATATACTTCAATAAATTCGTATAATCTAAAAAATATTAACCATCCATTTCTCCCATATCAAAACATTAACCAAAACAAATCTTTTTTGGAGAAGATAAGATAATTCCCCAAAAAGAATAATCCTTTATAAAAATAAAGACTACTTTTATTCTCCAAAACACAACAGCAATACCAAAACATCCCAATATACTATTTATAAAATAACTATCCTTAAAATTCCTTAAAATAATCCAAACTAATATTGAAAGACAAAATTCTCAAGGATTTGATCACATAGTCCTCTAGGGTAAATTTTAACATTTTTCTCCAAATAACATAATTCACTATTAATGTCTCATACTAAAAAGTAATTAACCTAATCACATATTCTCCATGATAGGTTAATATTTTCCATAAATAACTTAATTCCCAAAAATTACACAAATGAAATCATAGATTATTATAAAATAAAATTTAACCACTATTCCTCAATTGAAATCACAAATCATTCTGTTTACCTTAACCATATATGGTTCCCAAATTAGGGAACATATTCCAAAATAACATTAATCACTTAATTTGCAAAAAAATCTAATACCAAGGATATCTATTTTATAAAACATATGTTCTAAAAATAAAATTATTCTTATTTCATAAACTCATTTAAATAAAAAGATAAAATTTTACTCACCATGGACATCACGTAGGCTAGTGGTAGGTGATAAATATTTATCACACTTCGGTTGTGAGTTCGCTTACTATTTACTTGTAAGATGCGATATTTTTTCACCCTTAATATGTTATTTCCTTTTTCTAAAACTATATTATTTTTATAAAATTCCCAAAATGAGATAAAATACTCATAAATAACCATAAAAATTTTAACCTCAAGGTTTACCTCATGCCTTTCATTTTTCATCCCAAAATGTAATAACCCATATTTTTTCCAAGGTGAATATCTACAAAAATACCAACAATCACCTTAAAAGATCATAACATATAACCCCGAAATAGATTGCAAGACATTAAACTTTTAATCAGTCATAATATTATAAACTGATGATTAAATACCTAACTCTTTATAAAAATCCTTACCCCGATTTTTTTCTAAATCATCATTTCATACCAACTATAAGGAACCATCCTTGAACAATACAAAATCTATAATTAAGATATTAATTTTACTTTATTTCACATTAAGGTAATTTTAATGTTTAGATCTCTATAGAATTATGAAAAAAACAATTAAAAAGTAGACCCATACATTTTATGATGATTGTTATACCAGTTATCCACTTTTTTCTACATAGGGAAACCCTTATAAAATAAAACATCACTTCTTTCCATGACACATATTCAATATTTTCATTATGGAATATTCTTTTTCCTTAACAATATTAATACCTGTGAAAAGAATTTTAAACATGGGATGGGCATAAAAATATCATTAATGGAAATAAAAAATGGAATGAAACCGCTATTCCATGAAAATTTTAAAATCATGAAAACATTTTCATAAAATCATACTTTTCACCCATAAAACATTATCTCTTAACATACATCATGAAGTCAAAATATTCTAATTAATCTTAATATATATCATAAAACATAAATAAAACTTTTTTAATCCATTTCATACATATAGTGTAGCATTCACAGCTACGTAGGGAGTAACCTTCATGGTTATGTTTGGATTACCCATCCCAGTATATTCCTTATATACTTTATGATAAACCTTATCATTTAACTCCATCTCATTACCCAATGAAATGGAGAGAAATTATGGGATTAATCACCTTTGTTTTATCATAGAACTACCCATATACACAATCAAATAACATGAACTATAACATAATCATAACACATAAATCAATATTAATAGAAAAATAATATTTCCACTTTGAAATAACCTTTCAAATTTAAAAGTTCCACAATCATAAATGAAAACAAATTATTTTAAAATAAAAGGATAATATTTTAAAGTAAATATAAATAAATAATAGTGACATAAAATTGAGAAATTACATCCATGACGTATATTTTAAAAAACATTCAATGTTATTAATATAATCCATTAATTTTTAAAACAAAATTAAAATATTATAAAATAATATTTTGGAATAAAAGTGTCCAATACCACATTGAAACTTTTAAATGGAATTAAAATTTTAAAATATTAATGTTCATATAAATAATTTTTTTAACCCATTTTGAAAAAGTGCATATAAAATAGAATTATTAAATGAATAAGACTTCAAAACATTAAAATGAGGGCTTGAGTTAAAAATTTCATTACATTGAGTTTGAGAAGTCATGTACAATGTTTATAATCATGAATTGTAAAATAAGGTTAATTTATAATTTCATTAGAAAAATTTTAATTTTTATTATACCTTTTATCACAACTATTACCATTTTATAACAATTACATATTTATTTATGTTCATATCGTATATTTTTTTGTTATTTGGTACATGCATCAACAATGAACATGGTTTGATGTTAATCATACATGAGGTCATAAGTCAATCATATCCAAAATACTATTCATGAAATAATTATCACTTATATACATAAAATATTATATTAAATAAAACCATTAATTATGGTAATGAAAAGTGAACAACATTATAATCATGGAGACGGTCGGTCATACGTATGCATGAGTGACGTCTTCATTTCATGAATTTTTATAGAAAGAAGGTAAGTATTGTTTTATCTTTCCTAAATGATAATAACATAATTAATATTGTATTAATAATTAAAATATGACTATATATATCATACAAGTGATGTAGTGAATAAAAACATATGACATCACTTCGTGGTGGTGATAGTTCACACGTACGCACGAAAGAAGTTATCATTTTAATATTAATGGAATGTAATAAAATAATTGATATATTATTATCTTATATTGATTAATATGTAATTAATATCACATATGAATATTAATTCCATTATTATAATCTGTCTTGGGAGATGGTTATAGAAAATGAAATAGATCGGTTCGTAGAGGTGATAGTTCACACGTACACACGAACAATTAATTCTTATCCCATTTAATAGAAGTGAAGAATTATTTAGGTCATGATATTTAAATAATAACATATAGGTATCTTGAGAATACTGGATTTATTATTTCATCGTGTTTGGGGGATATTTTTAGGATGTCGAAGAATAAATAAATTTGAAATACTTAAAGAAAATGATACCTCTTCTTCATTTGATCACCATTGATAAACAACTTAACAAGTCTAAGAATAGTTTTATACCAAATATAATGTCTCAATAATCTGAGGAGGGATTCTGGGAAGGATTTTTGAATGATTATGGCTGAACCCAAATGTTCTAGATGTGTGAGTAAGAAAGAGGAATGAGTTCCTTTTCATAGGAGAGGGGAGGTGCGCCCTTAGAATTATTAAATGTATTAAATGAATATAAAATAAATTTATAATAAAATGGTAAAAATATATATTTAAAATAAAATATGATTTTGGGTTGAATCCTGATAATCCTATTAGAATCATAAATTCTATGAATATTTTTTAATCCTTTTATTTTGGTATTATCCCTTATTTTACCCTTTTTAATCTTACTTTGATATGATGTTATTTACCATTTTTGGGTTAATGTATTTACAAAATAATTAAAAATGGCCATATAGTGTAATTTATGATATATTCGGACTTATATTAACAATTTTCAGAATATTATATTTTTATTGATTTATAATATTTAATAAACTATTTTACATTTTCAAATACTAATAGTGTCAATTCTGAAACTATTCATTACATGACTTTTAGAAATTATCATAACAACAATATAAGATCAAAACAACTACATTAAATAATAAAAAACATTCCAAATATATAAGTAAAATTTCATTATAGTAGAAATTATGTAAAATAATATTTATTTTGATAATTATAATATAATTTATTTGATTCTATCATTAATTAAGAAATTACTACATCATCAATGTTTCATAATTAAATTTAACTATTTAACACATAAAATTTATAAATAAATTACCATAATGTAGGAAATAATTTTAGATTTCTGATGAATATTTATTTTCTAATATATCCCCTACATAACTCCAAATTAAAATATATTTCTTTTTTTAAAACAAAAGTGTGGAAAAAATGAATATTCATTGAATATAATATTATAAATGCATTAATATCATCCTAGTGGCTCCAAGTGGTACTAAAATAGAACAAATGATTCTAATTCCCATAATTATCACATTAAATAATATTATGACACAATTTATTGTAGTTTTTTTAAACTTATAATATTATTTTAACCATTAATTACCCGATTTACCCTTAATTGTGGTAATAAAAATTACTTCTAAAGATATTATTTATTCTATACAAAAAATAGACGGGACCTATTATAATAATTTTGGGATTCTAAATCTAAATATGGAATCCAAATTTACAAATTCAAAACACATAATTGTCCAAAATTAATTAAAAATTAATCTTGTTGACGGTATAAATTTTTTTTAAAATGTAAAAACCATCAAAAGATTAACATGTGTTTGTATCTAATTTCAATGTGAAATTGATTAAAATGACCAAAATTGGATTGAATTATATAAAATTAATTTAATTATAATTTAAAAATAATTAAAAAGATATTATAATAATATAAATAAATTAGATGAAAAGGCTTGTTTGAATTAAAATGCAGTATTTTCAGGATTCATTAAAATATGAATTTTACCATAGATATACAAAAAAATCAACCAAAGTAATTTTTGATGTCCCTATTCCAAATAAGAATATTTTCTTCTCAAATATAACATAAAAGTGTCAAAACTATATTTAAAATGTGTTCTCCAACAAAAGGTGGTAAAACAGTATTTTTAGAAAAACACTCATTTTATCTGTAAAATTGTACTTGTTCTTATATAATATCTTGAAAAAATAAAATATGTATTTTAAAAATTATATTTAAATAATAATTTTTTAATATAATTATACAAGAGTAATTTTATTCTTTTATAAACACAATTATTCACATTTTAACAGTTTTTTCATAAAAATACATCCTTTATATTCAATTGGTTTTTAGATTAATATTAGGTTAATTTGGTAAGAAATGAATCATTATATAAACATTTGTGAACCATATTTCCATAATTCCATAAACATTATTCATTCCCTCCATTCTAACAGTTAGGTGATAACTATCATATTAAATAATAATTTTTAGGTATTCGTTTATTCTTGATGTGGTGTGTCGTGTATGATAATGAAAATTGTGTTTCATTTTAAAAAATTGGAATGCGACACTTAATGTACCCTAAACCAATACATCATAAACATTTCGTTGATTTGGATACTTCCCATTATAATATTAATAACTTATACATTCAATTTTTATTATTAGATATTCACCTAGATAGAAATATCATTCCATTTAATGGGAAAATATTGATAATATCTATGTCCATTAATTATATATGGATGTCTATTCATATGACTTATGTACTAGAGTTACTTTTTAATGGGTGGGGAATGGTATTATATAAGTCCTTAATATATCAATAACTTCCATGACAGAGACTAGTTTTTCATGTGGTGTATTCCTTAATCATTTATATTTTATTCCTTTCCACAAGGAAAAGATGTTTGGTTTATTATTTCATAGATTATGTATTTCATCACATTAATAAAAGTTATTAATATAAATTTGATTATTTTTCCACAATTTTGTGATTCATTGATATATTTTTCTCGTGTTATCATTTATATGAATTGAATTTCAATATTAAATAATTCAATGTTATGACATCCATACTGATGTTATATTATTTATAATGTATGATGACACATAATTAGTGAATGAGCTCACCCATTTATATTTTCATCCATTTACAAAGTAAATCATGACGATTACTACATGTGTCATTTGAATTTTTTATTGAAAAATAATTATGTTTTCATGTTTTCAAATGATATATCATATGTTTTCATTTTAATTTATTATTCTTTTATATACCATGTTTTATATGAATACTAATCTATTGTATATTGTGATATATTTATTTCATAACAATGTTATAAAAAATAATCATCTCTCTATTACTGGATTTTAGTTGTTATAGTTAGAATTAGATAATATTTAGTAGAAATCATTGGAAATCGATTTAGTAGAACATAATTGTTGAACATAACCCTATACAAATACCATAGGTTATTATTGATGTTTTTATACCTTACCTGATATTAATTATTAATATAATTATACAAATTAATTATTATAAATTTGTATTCATATATTTATTTATGAACTAATTAAGAACATTTCATTATTTATAAATGTACCCAAATGTATGTATCAAAGAAAATTCCAACACCTCCAGATAGTATTGATATTTCCTTCCAAATTGAATAAATAGAATTTGTGTTTATTTAAAGATATTATGATTCTATTATGTTTGAAAACATAGGTTATGAAAAATAACCTTTTTTATATGGATTTAATCGATTCATTATAACTGTAAGGACCTGGAAGTTTCAATGAAATTTTTTTCTTAAATTAGTTGGAATTTTACGAGTCCTTAGTTTCTAACGACGCCTGATTCAGAGACCCGGTGTTCCTGGAATCAATTTCTGGAGTTTTCTTCGGGTATGTTCAGTAAACGTATGTGCGGGTTTTTTTATCTTTTGAACTGGTGCTTAGAATAGAAATCCAAGGAAATTGATGAACTCGCAGTGCCAGTATTCGCTTAAGAGGACCTTTACCGCAGTTGCGTTTTATACAGAGTAGAAGTTAATTTTTGGGTTTCATAATAAATTAAATAAAAATGATGTGTTACATAATTTTATTTAGTTGGTAGTTTTTATCTCCAAATGGAGGTTGGTGGTGGTGCCCAGTACCACATAACCTCTCATGAGAGGATAATGTATGGTGGGGCCCACCCGAACACTAGCCTTTTAAACTCCATTGAACTCTTGGAATTCCAAGTTTTAATTTTTTCCAACACTCCACCATTAATGAAGTGAATTAATTCAATTTTAATTCAAATATTTTTGAATCCATCTCTCCACATTTAATCTATCTATTGTCACTTTTTATGAGGGATAACTCTTGAGTTTTGTGCCATAAAAATAATAGAGAACAATTTCTATTATTTTGGGGATTAACTTCCCGGTGGAGAGCTAAGGAGGAGAAGGAGAGGAGGGAGATATTTCTTCCAAAAATGAAGGATGTCATCTCGGGACAAAGAACGACGACACCCACGAAGAACTCCCATCTTCTTTTCTCTTCCTCCACATTAAGGGAGAAGATGCCGACCGCAGAGATCATTTCCAACGACTAACGGATTATTCCTCAATGGTTGATGGACCAATATCTATCTTACACGATGCTATCTTCTGCAACGCTGACTACCGCAATGATCGTCTTCCGCGGATCGTTGATGTGCAACGTCAAATACGTGGAAGGGGGTTTTTGTTTGATTTTAATTGAATAAAATTATACTACCATCATTGATGAATGCTAGTGATCATCTATGGCCATTTGATATCGCCTAACGTGGAGGGAGCAGGACGAATGAACACGGACAGATGACCCTCCGTTGGTTTGTGTTTATTTTGGGAACGACGACTGGAGGCGGCGGCGGTGACCGAAGGCGACGGCGACCGGAAGCGGCGACCGTGCACCGGCCGCATGGAGGAAATTGCGAGCCGCGGTGCGGGCCGCTTGGTTGCTGCAAACCGGCCAGCAATAGCCAGCCGGACTGGAGGAACGCGCCACCTCTTTGACGCCGCGCAGCGGGAAGACCGCGGCCCGTTGGGCGGGCCGATTTATAGGGAGTACCGACCGACTGCCTGTCGGCCGGGCTGAAGGAAGTCGCGGCACCCGCAGGGGCCACGTGGGAGGACAACGGCCCGCTGTGCAGGCCACTCGCACACGAAAAACTGGTTGTCTTAGGCCGGACCCAGACCAGGGTCGGGCAGACCCGGTTCGGGACGACCAAGGGTAGGTTGGCCCGGGTCGGACCGGACCCAGACCCCCTTCTTCGGGCTACATTTGGTTTTTCTCCCATAACATGAGCGACGGACCTCCAATCGATGCATCGTCTGTTGCGTTATATTCCATGGATCTAGGCGGTCATTACGGAATATCACACTCAAAGTTTCGGTGAAGTTTGTGTATGTCTAGGTTGGTTCAATCCCGAAACCAACCGGGCCCTCAGAGCAGAAACGCTTATAACTTAAGGAACAGACGTCAGATTGACGTGCCATCAACTACGTTGGATTTATTTTGGTGAGAAGATTCTTTTGGAATACTATACTTCTGGTTCAGACATAGTTGGAGTACGGTCAGGTTGGTTTGAGCCTAAAAACCAACTGGGCCCATCGAATGGAAATGACAATAACTCACAGACCGGGCGTCCGATTGACGCATCATCTATCGCATTGGGTTCCTAATGATGAGACGAAACAAATGGATGCATCAACTCATTAATTCATGATATTTGATGTATTGATGCTTGAATTGTGGAGGGGAACCTCCTGAAATCGAGCGTGCTGTGTGCGGGAACCCTATGACGGGCTGCGACTGATATGATAGAATCCTACGTGGACCTACTACTATTCCAGGATCCTCTGTGGGTTCAACAGTGATAAATTATGTACCAGGATCCTACATGGGTTCGACAGTGATGACTTCTGTACGAGGATCCTACGTGGGTTCAACAGTGATGACTTATGTACCAGGATCCTCTGCGGGTTCGACAACAGCGACTTCTGTGTCGGGATCCTCTATGGGTTCGATAGCAGCGACTTCTGTACCGCGATCCACAGTGGGTTCGATTGCAGCGACTTCTGTTCCAGGATCCTCTGTGGGTTTGACAGTAGAAACTTCTGTATCGGGATCCTCCGTGGGTTCGAAATCAGTGACTTCTGTACCTGGATCCTCCCTAGGTTCTACAGCAGCAACTTCTGTACTCGGATCCTTCGTGGGTTCGACAGTAGCGACTTCTTTACCAGGATCCTTTGTGGGTTTGACAATAGTGACTTCTATACCGGGATCCTACGTGGGTTCGATAGCGATGAATACTGTACCGTAATCCTACGTGGGTTCGACAGTGATGACTTCTTTTCCAAGATCCAACGTGGGTTTTAGAGTGATGATATTGTTTCGAGATCCTATGTGGGTTTGACAGAGAAGATGATTCAGAGGCTACATCTAATCATCTCTACTCCTCTTCGTGAGTTGTATACCTGTGTGATTTGAGTCATGTATTTCAACCATTATCAATGTGGTTTTTGACTTACTTCCTTTTTGGAATTGGTTTGTTCTTGGGATCGTGAGTTGGAGCTAGAATTAGTTTGGTAACTTAGTTATATGTATGGGAATATACCTAAGTAGGGTTAGTTGATACTTCATGTTTGTATCTTTATAAATTTTTTTATCCTGAGTGGATATTGTGAGACCTCGTGGATCTCAGGGTCCCTACTGAGTATCGTTATACTCACCCTGCATGGGCTATGCCTGCACCTCATTGTGTTGGATGCAGACGACGGACAGTGCTGACGGAGGCCAAGAGAGCCACGACTGGATGGTACCCAGAGGTGGACCTTGTGACGAGTCGGCACATGGTGGAGACTGACAGACATGGGTGAAAAGGTGTCCATCTATACCTACCCTTCATGTAGGAATCCCCATAGGAAGATCCAAGAGATGCTCTTTACTTTTAGTTTTTTGACCATTTACTTGTACTTTTTGTTCAGTTGTGTTTGTATACTGGCCCATTTACATTCCATCACACTCTTTGTATTCAGTTTTACTTAGTATTTAATTCTTGTTACGTACTCTGTTGTGTTTGTTTACTTTCATAAAGGCAATGCCTTCCCAGCTTAAGGATTTACTCCTTTGGTGGTAGTCGCCAACCCCTGGCCTATGGAAGGTTGTCTTGGGGTAGTCATGGCACGGGCCCCGAGGACTGGTCGTGACAAATTGGTATAATAGGAGTCGGTTCTACCACATAACATGAACTATGATTCTTTTAACTGTAATAGTGTTAAGTGTTTTGGGTGTGGTTATCATTTTAGGGAAACCAGTGTTGGTGCGGCTCTAGGTGTATCCGTACACTAGGACTCTAACTTCTAATCTCCGACTCAGGGAATGAAAACACTGATTGCATGTGTGTTTTCTTTAAAAATGTTTTATTTGTGATTACATAGTGTCAGATCACCAAGTATACTATTTTAACCATGGTGCACATGTTTCTTTTTAGGATGGCCCCACGAAGGCAACCATCTAGGGTTCTGAGTGACATAAGAGATGGCAGCCCACCGAGCGATAAGGCTTCGGTGGAGGGACCCATCATAGCGGAGGCACCAGCAGTACCACTCCCTATTGGACCACCGATACCACCAGCCCTTGTAGTAGAGAGTGAGCACCGCCTGAGTGTGTTTCATGAGTTCTAGCGATAGAGGCCAACATGGTTCTAGGGAGGGACGGACCCACATGCAGGTGAGGATTGGTTGGAGGCTGTTGTGAGAGTTTCCATATTGGTAGGGACACCAGCCGACCTCATGGTGATCCTTGCTGCAAGTCGTATGCAGGAAATAACATGCAGATGGTGGAGCCTAATGCTCCAGGTGCATGATGAGGCATCACTACTCTGGACAGACTTCGAGAGCCTATTCTGGGTAGAGTTTGTACCAGCCACCCTTCGTATGGTGCGGATTCAAGAGTTACTTCATCTGTAGTAGGGCAGCATGGCAGTAGCTCAGTACTCAGTGAGGTTCACTGATCTCTCACGCTACTCTATGGATATAGTACGAGAGCCATTCTTTAGGGCTCGGACTTTTGAGAAGGGACTCATGCATGAGATCAGGGCTTCGATGATCTCCCTCAACATTCTGATGGAGGTGGGGGTACTGGAGCGTGCCCTTCTATTGGAGATCTTTCTCGCTGAGCAGTCACCAGTAGTGAGACCCACCACAGGGTGACACGTAGCGGAGTCTTATACAGCCGGCATTAGATAGATGACGCAGGGGGCTAAGAGGACCAGACCCACAGGTGGTCGACTGCACGACTCAGGTTCGGTTGTGTGGGGCACATGAGATAGATCTAGCTATATGATGAGAAGGAAATTCTATGCATGTGGCAGGCAGGGTTACATGGCTCGACACTGCCTGACCCACCCAGCAGATGAGCATCAAAAAGTAGAGGGACCTCCTAGGCCGAGGCTGAGGTTCGACTATGGTGGTCTTCCAGAAGTAGGCGGACGTGGCAGAGAAGCTGACCGAGCAGTAGATGGTGGATGATGTTTCAAGGCCCTACCACCACCACCATGAGGTCCACCATGACCGCAGGGAACATGTGGACATGGGAGAGCTCGACTTCAGATAGCTGAGGCCTATGACCATAGTTCTCCGAGATCAGGTGGACAGAAGCAGGACTAGTTCCAAGCAGAGAGTCCTTTGTTCATGAAGCTTCTAGCTTCGTTGATGTCATTGTTTTTGGTTTATTTGTGTCTTTGTACTTTGATCTGCAGTAATAAAAGACACTTGTCTTTGTGACATTTGATTTATTGCCTTTTGGGTGGATTATACTATGATATTCAGAAAAAACTGTTGACTTGACCCTCAAATTATAGATTCCTACTGGAGGAGACCCAGGGACCACACACTGATGCCGAAAATGTGACTCAACCTTTGGAGGTGAGAGTGACTTCTTGATATCTTGGTAGTAGTTTCGAGGCCTTACGACGTCGTCCATGTCATGAATTAGTACCATTCATGTCAGGATAGACTGTATTAGGCAATGGGTGTGGTTCATCCAGGGTATGAGACCATATTTCCCTTTTCAGAAAAGGATAAATATTAGAATCTCTTGTAGGACATAGGCGAATAAGGTTGTAGATTATTTCATTTAAATTTGCTAGTCTCACCCATAGTTTGTTGGGAGAATTCTTTACAGAATACTCTGACCACCAGAGTCTCAGATATATATTCTCTCAAAAGGACATGAACCTGAGGCAATGGAGATGACTTGAATTCTTCTAGGACTAACACCTTGAGATAATCTATACTCCTGGAAAGAGGGAACTTTGTAGCCAATGCACTCAGTAGGAGATCGGGCATTCAGATACTAGGAGACTTATCGGAGTAACTGGCTGCGTTGCAGACGTGAAGAAGGCAAGTGAAGGTGGAGCATCTGGTACCAGCTAGCTTGGTACAGGCCTTAGAGGTTCTAGAGTGGAAGTGAGGTGAGATATCCATGGACTTCATGATGGGTCTTCCATGAACATCTAGGAGACGAAGAAATCTAGAATTCGAGGTTGGAGACCATGTCTTTCTACGGGTCTCACCTCAATGAGGTCTATGGAGATTTGGATGAGGCGGAAAGTTATCTCCGGGTTTTATCGGGTCGTTCCAGGTCCTCAGCAGAGTAGGCAAGGTGACTTGTCGCTTGGACCTTCCAACTCAGTTGCACCAGGTGCACGATGCCTTCCATGTATCTAAGCTGAGAAGTTACATGCACGATCTGTCCCACATCATCGACCATGGGGATCTGGACTTAAATGATTGGGCGACAATCACGGAGGTTCTGGTGGAGATTGAGGATCGACAGGACCGGTTCTTGTGGGGACATTCGATTCTTCTAGTGCGAATTCACTGGCAGTACGCGAACCTCCAGGAGAGAACATGGGAGTGGGAGGCTCAGATGCATGCTCTGTCCCCCCATTTTTTTCCTAGTATGTGTTGTTGCTTTATATGGACGTAAAGCCCTATGGTGGGGGTAATTTAAAGACCCAGAAATTTCAAAGAAATTTTTTTTTCATTAATTCTTTATAATTTTACGAGTCTGCAGTTTCTGACAGTGCCTGATTCTGAGGCCCGATGTGCCCGAAATCAATTTCTGAAGATTTTTTCAAGCACGTTCTGTAAACGCACGTGCGGTTTTTTCTATCTTTTGAACCGGTGCTTGGAATTGAAATATGAGGACATCGATGAACTCACAGCGCCGATATTCATTTGAGAGGACCTTTACTGCAATTTCATTTTATACAGAGCGGATGTTAATTTTGCGGTTTCATAATAAATTAAATAAAATTGATGTGTTACACAATTTTATTTAGTTGGAAGTTTTTATCTCCAAAGGAAGGTTGGTGGTGGGTCCCACCCCCACATAACTTCTCATGAGAAGATACTGTGTTGTGGGGCCCACATGAACACTAGCCTTTTAAACTCTCTAGAAACCCCCTTGAACTCATGGAATTACATGTTTTAATTTTTTCCAACACTCCACCATTAATGAAGTGAATTAATTAAATTTTAATTCAAATATTTTTGAATCCATCTCTCCACATTTAATCTATGTGTTGTCACTTTTTATGAGGGATAACTCTTGGGTTTTGGGCCATAAAAATAATACAGAGTAATCTCTATTATTTTTGGGCTTATCTTCTTAGTGGAGAGCTAAGGAGGATAAGGAGAGGAGAGAGAACTTTCTTCCAACAACGAAGGACGTCCTATCTCGACAAAGAATGGCGACGCCCATGAAGAACACCCATATTCTTTTCTCTTCCTATGCATCATGGGAGAAGACGCCGATCGCGGAGATCATCGCCAATGACTAACGACTTTTTCCTCCGATGTTGATGGAACAATATTCGTCTTACACGACGTCGTCTTCCACAATGCCAATTACCGCAATGCTCGTCTTCCCCGGCTCGTCGATGTGAAACCTCAAATACGAGGTAGGGGTTTTTTTATGATTTTAATTGAATAAAATTATACTCTTGTCATTGACTAATGCGAGTGATCATCTATGACCATTTGATATCGCCTAACTCGGAGGGCTTATGCCAAATGAACACGGCTAAACAACCCTCCGTTGGTTTGTGTTTATTTTGGAAATGGAGACCGGAGGAGGCGATGGTGATTAGAAGTGCTGACCGCGCACCTGCTACGTGGAGGAAATCGTGGTCCGTGGTGTCGGCCGCTCAGGTGAAGCAAACCGGCTGGCTATAGCCGGCCGGGCTGGAGGACCGCGACGCCTCTTTGGCGTCGCGCTGCAGGAAGACCGCAGCCCGCTGTGCGGGCCGCTTTGTAGGGTGAACTGGTCGGCCTCCTACCGGTCGGGCTGAAGGAAGTTGTGACACCCGCAGGTGCCACGTGGGAAGATAGTGGCCCGCTACGCGGGCCGCTCATGCCGGAAAAATCAGCCGGCTTCGGCCGGCCAGGAAAGAGAGGTGGTATCGTTCGGCACCTCCGTTACAAGACACCCCCCCCACCCCCGCTCCTTGTCTGCCACGCAATACGCTCGGCTAGCCTGGCCAAGCCGTGGCCGGACACCGGGCCGGGACGCCTGCTCTCGGGCCGGGCCGCCTGCGCATGGGCCGGAACGCCAGCCACGCGGGCCGGGCTGCCCTCGCACGGGCCAGGCCACAGCCAACGTGTCGGGTCGTGCCCTGCTGGGCCGATATCGGACCCAGGTCGGGTCGACCCGGTACGGGCCGACCTAGGGCAGGTTGGGTCGGGTCGGACCTGACCCAGACCCCCCTTCTTCGTGCTACATTCGTTTTTTCGCTAATAACTTGAGCTATAGACCTCTGATCAAGGCCCCTTCAGTTTTGTTGGATTCCTTGGATTGAGACGGTCGGTTCGGTACATCACACTCAAGGTTTTGGCGATGTTTGGGTACAGCCAGGTTGGTTTGATCCAGAAACCAACCGGGCCCCTGGAGCAGAAAAACTTATAACTTAAGGACCGGACGTTCGATTGACGTGCTGTCAACTAAGTTGGATTACTTTTAGTAATAAGGTTCTATTGTAATACTCTACTTGAGGTTTGTACGTAGTTGGAGTTTCGTCGGGTTGGTTTGAGCCTAAAAACCTACCGGGCCCCTAGAACGGAAATGTCAATAACTCACAGACCGGGCGTCTGATTGACGCACCGTCTATCACATTGGGTTCCTTATGATGAGACGAAACTACTAGATACATCAACTTAGGAAATCATGATAGTTTATGTATCGATTCTTGACTTGAGGAGCGGACCCTCCCGGAATCGAGCGTGTTGTGTGTGAGAACCCTATGGTTGGCTGCGACCGAGATGATAAAATCCTATGTGGACCTAATACTGTTCCAGGATCCTCTGTGGGTTCGACAGTGATGAATTTTGTACCATGATCCTATGTGGGTTTGACAGTGATGACTTCTGTTCCAGGATCCTATGTGGGTTTGATAGTGATGACTTATGTACCAGGATCCTCCGTTGGTTCGACAGCAGCGACTTCTGTACTAGGATACTCTGTGGGTTCGACAGCAGCGACTTCTATACCGAGATCCTTCATGGGTTCGAGAGTAGCGACTTCTGTACTGGGATCCTCAGTGGGTTCGATATCAGCGACTTCTGTACCGAGATCCTCCATGGGTTCGACAGTAGTGAGTTCTGTACCGGGATCCTGCGTGGGCTCGACAGTAGCGACTTCTGTACCAGGATCCTGTGTGGGTTCGACAGCGATGACTACTGTACCAGAATCCTATGTGGTTTCAACAGTGACGACTTCTATTCCAGGATCCTACGTGGGTTGTCCAATGCTGATATTGTTCCAGGATCCTACGTGGGTTCGACAGAGAAATGATTCAGAGGCTACATCTAATCATCTCTACTCCTCTTCATGAGTTGTATGCATGTGTGAGTTGAGTCATGTATTTTAACCATTATCAACATGGTGTTTGACTTACTTACTTTGTGGAATTTGTTTGTGCTTAGGATCGTGAGTTGGAGTCGGGCTGATTTTGGTAACTTAGGTACATGTACGGCCATATACTTAAGTAGGGTTGGTTGATACTTCGTGTTTGTATTTTTCTACTTTTTTTTTATCCTTAGTGGATATTGTGAGACCTCACGGGTCTCAAAGTCCCTTCTGAGTATTGTTATACTCACCCCTGCATGGGATATGCCCGCACCTCGTTATGTTGGATGTAGACGACGGACAGCGCTGACGGAGGCCAAGAGCGCCACGATAGGACGGTACCGAGAGGTGGACCTTGCAATGAGTTGGCACACGGTGGAGACTGACGGAGGGGGGTGCTGAGGTGGCCATCTTTACCTAACCTTCATGTAGGAATCCCAATAGGAAGATCAAGGAGATGCTCTTTACTTTCAGTTGTTTGTCCCTTTACTTGTACTTATTATTCAGTTGGGTTTGTATACTGGCCCATTTAATTTCTGGCACACTCTTTGTATTCAGTTTTACTTAGTGTTTAGTTCCTATTGCGTACTCTGTTGTTTTTCTTTACTTTCATAAAGGCAATTCCTTCCCAGCTTAGGGATTTATGCCTTTTGAGCTAGTCGCTAGCCCCTGGCCTATGGAAGGCGGTCTTGGGGTAGTCACGGCACGGGCCCTGAGGGCGAGTCCTGACAATAACATCATGTATAAAATTTGGATAGATTTATATAGAATAAACTAAAATAATTTAATATAAAAACTAATCAATTAGTTGGAGATAAATAGAATATATATTTTGGATATAGTCTTACATTATTTGGGATGCAGTGAAAGGGATAATTTTATCACAGTAGTATATCATCTAATCTGAGATTCTAATAAATGGTGATCTATCATTTTAAAAAAAATATGAATAGCGATGAGATTGAATGATTGGAGTGGAATTATTTTAAAATGATATTTTGGGAGAAATAATTTTCACATTACTATAGAGAATAAAAGGAATTGAAATTGCTGATTTTTAAACAATTGGAATAGGAATCTATTATTGAGTATAAAGAGAACATTAAAAGGTTTGAAAGATATGAATTATATTTTGTACGCAACCCTAAATGAATGATTGATATTTTATTTTATGGATTAATGATATGACTTCAATGGGAACTAGTATATCAAATTCTTTACTCAAATGTGATGATACAAAAAAGAAAAATTAACACTATAAAAGATTTTTCCATGACCAACACTTTCAACTGAATTAATGAAAAAAATTGGGAAACTGAGTTACATATTGATGAAACATTAGCTAATGAAAAATAATATAAAGTTAGAATTAAAAAAACTAATAATTATGGAATGAAACAAAATGTTTAATTTGTGAATGGATTGGTAGTAAGCTTTATGTGTGGAGATAATGGCTACAATACTCATGTTTATAAGGGAAATTGAGAATCGAATAATGACCAATCCTTTAATTACATGTACATGGGAAACTATTCAAATCAATTCAATATGGTTTTGGGGGAATATACCCTATAATACTTCAATATAATAAGTATGAGCTTATGAAATCAGAAAAACAAAAGTTCAGGTCCCGGATGATGTCATGGTAGGTATTGTCATCATAAACTCAGAGTTAGGTAATACATTATTTTATTTATGATGTAAATATTCATTCATATATTTTATGTTTTCTATGTAAATTGAATCATGGACAAATAAATTAATGGATAATTTTCTAGTGATAATTCATAGGTGTGAAATATTATAGCAAATTTATATTGTTATATTTTTATTAAAATTCATAGAGGTTCCATAATTGAAATGCATATAGTTATTAAAATGGTTTATATTGACATAATCCATAAAAATTAATTGATCTTAGTATATTTTTCAATAATATATTATCTGTAGATTGAGATTATAATCATGGATCACGGAATAAAATCTTTTTCAATTAGAGGATGAATTTCATTCAAAATTTCTTTTTTAGAAGAACCTCCAATGGCTCGTCTTAAGGGAATATTTTGAGAAGGTGTATCAACAAATGAGAAGGATATATTCTGAATAGAGTATGAAATAATTTTTAGGATTATATTTATGAATACCCTAATTATTTTACTAGTTAAACAAATTTTCATTATTTTGAATTCCCTATTAATGTTATACCTCATGTGGAACTCATATCAATGATTCCCTATATAACGATAATAGGGGAATTCATGGAATTGTGGAATGAAATACTATATTTGTGTGATTATGGATTCTTACACCGTAGTGTTTCCCATTGAGTAAAACCTAACATATTTTGGTAGAATAAGGATGGATTGAGGATATGTATTGACAATATGGATATCAATACCCTTATTATAAAGAATAAGTAACTATTATAATCCATTAAGGATTTTTCTTGTAAAGATCATGGAGCATAATAATTCTGAATTATTTATACCTATTTGGGATATAATCAATTAAAATTCATTATGGATAATGTACAAATGACGATTTTTCATTCAATGTATGGGAATTTTGAGCTAGTAATAATTTCCTTTGGGTTTACAAATTCAATATATATATATATATATGGATATAATGAATAGATTATTGATGAATTATATTGAAAAAAATGTAGTGTTCATTATTTATGATATCTTGATATAATATAGGTGATTTAAAGAGATTGAATAATAATTATAAATGATCCCCATGATTATAAGGGAGAGGAGCAATATGGGGAATTTAAAAAGTGTGAATTTAATAATTATATTTTTCTTTTTTTGGCCATATTGTCTCCAGGGATGGAATATCTATTTCCCCTACGAAGACAAAGGATATTAAATGTCATGACCCATCCCCCGGGGCCCATATCATGACTACACCAAGCCCGCCTTCCATAGGCCAGGGGCCGGTGACTATCACCAAAGGTGTGATTCCCTAAAAATAGGAATACATTGCCTGTATAAATTTTTGATACACAAAACCATAGTTCATGCGGAAGCAGACACTGAGTTAAAGCTATAACAAGTATGGTGAATGTAAAGGGTGGACAGAATACAAGCCCAACTGTAAAGTACAAATACAACTGAAAGTAAGTACAAATGAAAAAGGGACAACAACTGGATGGTGAAAACAACTCCTGGTTCATCCTCTGGGGTTCCTACCTGTAGGGTAGGTGCAGAAGGCCTCCTTAACACTCCACGGCCATCAAACTCCACCGTGTACTGATATGTCGTAGGGTCCTCCTCCGGGTACCGACCAATCCTAGCGCTCTCAGCCTCTGTCAGTGGTATCCGTCTTCTATATCCAACACAACGAGGTGTGGGAATAACCTGTGTAGGGGTGAGTATAACAATACTCAGTAGGGATCCCGAGACCCTCAAGGTCTCACAAAATCCAAAAAGTATAAACCACAATGTATGATTTCAACGGATAACCATTACTTAGGTATATGACCATACATATACCAATGTTATCAAGAAACCCATCTCAATCATTAGGTAAACACAAAATTCATTGACTCCGCTCAAAACAGGAATTTCATTATCAAAACCATGGCTGCTGGAGAACTTTTACTTTGACATGTAAAGTGGGTCTGTCGTGACATCGATGTGCTTCCCACTAACCTTGGACTGCTGAGGTACTCCTCATGTCGGGTACCACGGGTCTATTTCCAAATATCGGGCACTCCGTCTTCTGTGGGTCTGCCACCAAATACTAGGTGCTCTCCATAATAGACTACATAGGTACTCCTCCTGTCGAGTATTGTGGTTCTACCGCCAAATACCAGGCGCTTCGTCCGCCATGGGTATGCCACCAAATATCGGGTGCTCCCCACCAGGCTTGTCGAATCACTCTGAGTCGAATCGGTCAAGCAGTCGTCAGGTCTGTCAACTACTAGGTCTATGAACTCTGTACTCTTGTCTCGAGGAGGATATGCTCCATGAGCTACTATTCAGTACTCCAAGGGTCACAAAGTCTCAAGTGGAAGTATCTCAAAGAACTGCAACAACATAGAGGTCTCAACTCAATAGATGGCATGTTAATCGGACGCCCGGTCTGTTAGTTATTGGAATTTCTATCCTAGGGGACCGGTTGGTTTTTAGGTTCAAACCCACATGACCGTATTCCAACTATGTCAAAAACTCATGTGGGGTATGCCAAAATAACCATTTCAATCTAAGAATTATGTCTCCGTAGATGGTTCATCGATTGGACACTCGTAGCCCAAGCTATGGGCGATTAGGTGCAAACGGTCCATACCGGGTCTGAGTCCGGTGTGACCCAGTCGGACCGACCCAGCCCATCTCGGGCTGAACCAGGGTCTGACCCGATCCACGAGTCTGATCTGGTCAAAGGAAGCGGCCCTGCCTGAGTGGTCGGCCCGACCTGAGTGGGCGGCCCGATCCGAGGGGCAACCCGGCTCAAAGAGGTGGCCCGACCAGAAAGAACAACCCGGCCCGAAGGGGCGGCCCGGCCCGGTGGCCTGCATGGCCTGGGGGTGGCTTTCATGGCTAAGTGGCGGCCCACGTGGCCTGGACGGCTAGCCCGCAGGGCCTTGCTGGCCGGCCTGCATGGCCTGGCTGGTCGGCCCACGTGGCCTGGCTGGCCACGCGTGGGAGGGGGTGTCACGCCCCCCTTTGACCGAAACGTTCAGCGCGATGCACCGACCCCTGGTAACTACAGGGCCTAAAGGGTCCCACATGTCACACACCGGCAGCCGACTCAATTGGATGCCCTCTCATGAATTCCATGACCCGCCCTGGCCATAGCTCCCTATTGCACTGCGCGGTGAGACAGCTCCACGTGGCGCGACGACACATCACTATCATCTGACCATCGCGACCCCTTTCTTCTGGCACAGTGCGAGGGCACCGTGACCCTCTGGAACTGCCATGTCCTGCCTAGCCATGGCTCGGTTTACTACGCGGCACTACGGTGTTGTGCCCTTGTGGAGACCCAGAGGCCTTGCGCCGACAGATTTCTTCGTGTATGGCTCGTTGTCGGTCGCCGCGTGTACTGCCTCCATCTTCATGAAACAAGAACTAAAAAAGGGGGAGGGTTGGGCTATGTTCTTATGGTCCAAACCCTCCTCGTTATGGTTATATCATTCAGTCCTCATTCCAGAAATTTTTACAACAAAGAAAAAGTACAAAACAATTCAAACCCCCTACCTTGCTGGAAGATTGTACATTGATGAAGTCTCAGGAAATGGCGGAGTCATTTCGTTGATGTTGGGAAAGAAGAAGATGACGATGGAATTGACATTATTCATGGGAGCGGTGTTTCCTCAACTTTCTCTGGGTGAAGAGGGAGAAGATGGTGCTCATCGTTCTTCAGTGGAAGGAGTTTTCTTCCCATTCTTTGTTGAGAGGATGAAGTTCTCTCAATTCTCCAAACACTCTATCAAGCTCCACCCAAATATTATGCCAACACCAAAAATAATAGACATGCTATTATTTTTAATGGTTGGAAAGAATTCAAAAGAATTCAAAAAGGATCTAATTAATTAATTGCAAGGGTTTAATTAATTTATTGTAAGAGAGTTGGCACATTAAAGTATTGGGGGAAGGTGGAGATTTTATCCCATATAAATGGGGGTTAGAGGTGTTCCAAAATTAATGGGGAATTAGAAGATTTAATAAATTCATGTGGGCCCCAATAAATAAAATCCTCCCAAGGGAGGTTATGTGTGGGTGGCCCCCACCACTAACCTCCACTTGGAGGTATTAACCACTAAAAAATAAAAATAAGGTGAACACCTTATTTTTATTTAATTTAATTTTAAAACCCCCAAAACTAACTTCTATTCTCGTCATAACAGAATTGTAGGGAAAGTTTACAATCACTAACACTGCGAGTTTAACGGTTCCCTCAGAATTCTATTCCGAGAAATGGTTCAAGAGGTAAAAAATCCTGCTCGCACGTTTACGGAACGTACTTGAGCAAAACTTCTTAAATTGATTTCGGCCACACTGGGCCTCGAAATCAAGTGCCGTCAGAAAAAGCGGACTCGTAAAATTCCCATGTATAAAAAAACATTTCCACGGGAATTCCAGGTCTTTACATTCTCCCCCACCTTAGGGATTTTCATTTCCTGTAAGCTACAAATCGATCTAAGGGAACATATGGGGGTATTGAGCACGCATCTGAGCCTCTCGCTCCCATGTGCTCTCATGGAGGTTCTCGTACTGCCAGCGAACGTGCACCAGAGGTATCGACCATCCACGCAGGACCCACTCTTGTCGATCATCGATCTCCACTGGGACCTCCATGAGAGTCACCCCGTCATCGATGTCCAGCTCCCTGTGGTCGATGATATGAGATGGGTCGTGCACGTATATCCTCAGCTGAGATATGTGAAAGACATCGTGCACCCGATACAACTAAGGTGGAAGAGCCAGGAGGTAAGCCACCTCGCCTACCCTGCTGAGGACCTGGAAAGGTCTGATGAATCATAGAGATAACTTTCCACCTCGACCAAATCTCTGCGGACCTCATCAAGGTGAGACCTATAGAAAGAAATGGTCGCCATCCTCGAACTCCAGAGGTCTCCATCTCCTAACATCATATGACTTATGCCTGCTCTGTGCGGTCTTCATCCTCTACTGGATGATCTGAACCTTCTCCGTGGTAGCCCGTACCATCTCTAGTCCCACTAGTGCTAACTCCCCAGGGTCTGTCTATCACATTGGCGATCTGCATGGCTGATCATACAAGGCCTCAAAAGGTGCCATACCGATGGTGGAGTGATAGCTGTTGTTGTAAGAAAACTCCACTAATGGAAAGTGGTCCTCCCAACTGTGACCAAAGTCGAGGTCACATGCACGAAGCATGTCCTCGTAGGTCTGAATGGTCCTCTCAGTCTGACCATCCTTTTGAGGACAGAAGGTGGTGCTCAGACATAGTTGTGTCTCGAAAGCTTCCTATAACCCCTTATATAGCCGGGAAGTGAAGCGTTCATCACGGTCGGAGACAATAGATGAAGGTAATTCATGAAAACGCACTATATCATGCACATAGAGGCATCCCAAGATCTCTATTAAGCGCTGCTCTCTGATCGGTAGGAAGTTGGCCTACTTGGTGAGTTGGTCGATGATCACCCAAATCGAGTCATGACATATGGATGTATGCGAAAGACCTGTCATGAAGTCCATGGATATCCCATCCCAATTCTACTCCAATACCTCTAAGGGATAAACTAAGCCTTCTGGTACCTGGTTCTCCGCCTTCACTAGCTGACAAGTGAGGCATCATGAGACAAACTCTACTGCTACATTCTTCGTACCTGGAAAACAGTGCTATCGTCAAAGGTCCTGGTGTATCTTCAACACCCCCGGATGTACTACTAGAGGGAAAGTGTGGAACTCCCTCAACCCTTCCTCCTGTAGTGAAACAGGTACCATTGTACGTCCTTTGAAGAGGATGGTGTGCTCCCCACCTTCAGAAAATCTATCAGGTGCCTGCCCTATGGATACCTGAGCACGTCACATCTCGTAGTCAGTGTCCCTATGCTACACCTCCTTCACTCACTGAAGAAGTGGGGGAGTGACTGTAAGAGACTGTAGATAGGATGCTCCATCTCTATCCACAAAGGATATCTGTAAGGCAGCCAGCTGCTCTGTCGCCTCTCCTAGCAGCTGAATGCCAGTCCTCTTTCTGAGCGCATCTCCAACAACATTCCCATTCCAAGGATTATAGACTATCTCAAAGTCATAGTCCTAGAGGAACTCAAGCCATCGTCGTTGTCGTAGGTTCAAGTCCTTCTGAGAGAATATATACCTGAGACACTTGTGATCAGATTACACGGAAAGCATTCTCCCATCAGATAGTGCTACCACATCTTCAAGGCGAAGACCACTACTACTAACACCAGGTCATGGGTAGCGTAGTTATTCTCATGTTGCCTCAACTACCAAGAACCATAGGCGATCACAACTCACTCCCGCACAAGGACACACCCGAGTCCAGTCCCTGATGCATTGTAGTAAACTACGTACCTTACACCCTCCACTAGAAATATCAAGATGGGGGAACTAGTTAGCCTCTTCCTCAGCTTCTGAAAGCTTTTCTGGCATCTCTACGACCACACAAAGGGCTGCCCCTTCTTCTTCAAGGTTGATAGTGGTGCTGCAACTCTTGATTAGTATGGGACAAACCTCCGATAGTATCCATCCAATCCCAGGAAACTCTGTACATCTGTCAAAGTCTTGGGTGGCTCCCAAGCATGCACTACCTCAATCTTCACTAGATCAACTACAACTACAGCCTCTAATATGACGTGTCCCAAAAAGTGAACCTCTCGAATCCAAAAATGGAACTTCGAGAGATTACCATAATGTTGGTGCTCTCACTGTGTATCCAGTACTACCTGAAAACAGTAGGCATGCTCCTCCACAGTAGTCGAGTAAATCAGAATGTCGTCGATGAATACCATGACAAAGCGATCGAGGTAAGGCTCTAAGTTCCTATTCATGAGACTCATGAATAATACTGGAGTGTTGGTTACAGCTTAGGGAATAACCATGAACTCTTAGTGTACATACCGACACCTTAAATTTTTCTTTTGCACAACCTTGTCCCAAACTTTGAGTTGGTGATAGCCTGATCCGAGGTCTATCTTCAAGAACCACCGTGCTCCCTTGAGCTGATAAAAGAGGTCATCAATCTTGGGGAGTGGGTACTTGTTCTTCACGGTCACCTAGTTTAGGTGATGGTAGTCAACATAAAGTCTCAAGCTCCCGTCCACCTTCTTGGAAAACAGAATCGGGGTTGCCTCGGGAGAAACACTGGGCTGGATGAATCCCTTTCCATGCAAGTCTTCTAGCTGTTCCCTCAGCTCACAAAGCTCAACGGGAGCCATCTGATATGCTGGAGTAGATAACGGTGTCATCCCGTGGTACATTTCAATGTATAAATCCACCTCTCTACGTGGAGGTAGTCCTGGAACATCATTTGGGAAAACATTTGTGTACTAGTCCACCACTATAGGATAAGTCGGACTCTCTAAATCAACTGCTCCGAGGGTAAGGCAAGCCAACTGGTGAGTGATTGGCTGAACCCTCCTCCAAGTAATTCCATTCGACACTAAAAAGGTTCCCTTATTTCCGGTGAAGGTGAACATGGTCCAATCCACACAAACACACCTCACTTTGCACCTAATACAGTCGATCTGAGCATGGATAGTAGATAAGAAGTCCATACCCAAGATGATGTCATAAGGCCTCTATGCCACTACGAGGAGATCCCATACAAAGATCTTGCCTTCTATAATAATCTCACGCTGTCTAAACCAATGCGTAATTGTCGATTCATCTCCTGTAGGAGTCTCTTGCCGTAAGGATCGAGCCAAGGACTCTGTCAGAATCTCCGAGCTCCGAACGAGGGCAGCGGCAATGAAAGAGTGACTGGAACCTCTATCTAAAAGAACTGCATCTATGGTGGAGTAGACAGAGATTGTACCTCGTATCATATCCGGAGCGCTATGTTCATAGGCCTCAGCTGCATGAAGCTGAGATCTCCCCTATCCACCCACTCCTTGCAGTTGGGTTGGACCTCCTGGTGGTGGTGGCGGTAGCACCGCGTATCGTCAACCACCGCCAGCTACTCGACCATCTCCTCTGCCATGTCCTCCTTCTCCCTAAGTACCACCTCGATCAAACCTCTACCTCTGTTTGGGAGGTCCCTCAACTGACTACTGATTGTTAGTACAGTGGGTCCAAGAGTCACATGCCATGTGACCAAGCCTGCTGCATGAGTAACACTGTTCACTCCTGGCATGTCTGGCTCTGTCACCACTCTGGGTGCCTCCCACAACTGATCCTGAGTCGTGCAGTCGACTACGTGTGGGTCTGGTCCTCTTGGACCTTTGCTTCATCTGTCTACTACCAGTTGTAGAAGACTCCGCTGCAAGTCGACTAGTGGTGGGTTTCACTGCTAGAGACTGCTCAGCAAGGAAACTCTCCACTATGAGGGCTCGCTACAACACCACTGTCTGCATCGGGATGCTGTGGGAGATTATTGAAGCTCTGATATCTTGTCTGAGTCCCTGGTCAAAGGTCCGGGCCTTGAAGAATGGGCCCCGTACCATATCAGTGGAGTAGCACGAGAGGTCTGTGAACCTCACTGATTACTGAGCTACACTCATGCTGCCCTGCTGCAGATGATGTAGCTCCTTTATCCACACCAATTGAAGGGTGGCTGGTACAAACTCCACCTGGAACAGGACCTCGAATTCTGCCCGAAGAAGTGTCACCATGTCATGCATCTGGAGAATTAGGCTCCACCATCTGTCTGTTGTTGCTTGAAGGAGACTGGCTAGAAGGATCACCATGTAGACGGCTGGTGTCCCTACTTGCCTGAAGACTCTCACCGTAGCCTCCAGCCAATCCTCAGCCACCTGTGGGTCTATCTCTCCCTTGAACCTGGGTGGCCTCTGGCACTGGAACTCGTGCAATGCACTCAAGCTACATGCATCGTCTGCTACTGGGGCTGGTGGAATCGGTGGCCCAACGGGGGGTTGTACCATTGGTGCCTCTACAGGTGCCTCAACTGGAAATGGGCCCTGTACCAAAGACTCATCACTTGGAAGGTTGTAAGTATGTACAACTCTCGGGGCTCTAACTGGTCGTATGAGGGGAGGCATCCTAAAAGAAACAGTTGTGACATGGTCAAAACATTTGTACCTAGTGATCTGACCTGGTTTGAGCAGACTTAAAGAAAACTTTTGAAACACACATGCAATCATCATTTTCTTGTACTAAGTCAGAAATCAGTTGTCAGGGTCCTGGTGGATCGATACGTCAACTGCCACACCAAAACTGGACTCCCTGAACATAAAACCACACTCAGTACTCTTAACACTATTACTTCACAGAAAAAGAAATATCAGAGTCATAAGTTATGCGGTAGAAATGACTCCTCTGATACCAATTTTCCACGACCCATCCCCCGGGTCCCATATCATGACTACCCCAAGCCCGCTTTCCATAGGCCAGGGGCTGGTTACTAGCACCAAAGGCATGATTCACTAAAACTAGGAAGGCACTTCCTTTATAAATCATTGACACACACAACCAGAGTACAGGCGGAAGGAAACACTAAGTAGAAGCTGTAACAAGTATGCTGAATGTATAGGGGGGCTAGAAAACAAGCCCAACATGAAAGTACAAATACAAGTGAAAGGAAGTACCACTAAAAAAGGGACAACAACTGGATGATGAAAGCAGCTCCTGGTTCATCCTCTGGGGAACCTACCTGAAGGTTCGGTACAGATGGCCTCTTCAGTACTCTACGTCCGTCAAAATCCACTGTGTACAGATAAGTCATAAGGTCCTCCTCTGGGTACCGACTATTCCTGGCGCTCTCGGCCTCCGTCAGCAATGTCCGTCATTTGCATCCAACACAATGAGGTGCGGGCATAGCTCGTGCAGGGGTGAGTATAACGATTCACAGAAGGGACCCCGAGACCCTCAATGTCTCACAAAATCCAACAAGGATAAACCACAAAGTATGATTTAAACGGATAACCGTTACTTAGATATATGTCCATATATATACCTAAGTTATCACGTAACCCATCTCAATCATGAGATAAACACAAAAGTCATTAACTCAGCTCAAACCAAGATTTCCATTATTGAAACCACGGATGCTGGAGAACTCCTCCTCTATCGTGTACAGTGGGCCTGTTGCAACACCGAGGTGCTTCTCACTAACCATAGACTGCTGAGGTACTCCTCCTGTCGAGTACTACAGGTCTGCTGCCAAATACCGGGCACTCCATCCATTGTGGGTCTGCCGCCAAATACCAGGTGCTCCCCCTAATATCCTACAGAGGTACTCCTCTTGTTGAGTATCGCGGGTCTTCCGCCAAATACCGGGCCCTCCATCTGCATGGGTCTTCCACAAAATACTGGGTTCTTCCCACTGGGCTAGTCAAATCACTACGAGTCGAATCGGTCAAGCAGTTGTTAGGTCTGTCAGCTACTAGTTCTCCACACTCTATACGCTCGTCTCCAGGAGGATCCGCCTCATGAGATACTAGTATATAATCTAATCGTCACGATGTCTAACGTGTAAGTATCTCAAAGGACCGCCACGACAGAGGGATCTCAACGCAAAAGATGGCCCATCAATCGGACACCCGATCTGTTAGTTATTGGCATTTCCATCTCAGGGGCACGGTTGGTTTTTAGGTTCAAACCAACCCGACTATATTCCAATAGTGTCCAAAACTCAAGTGGGATATTCACAATGAACAATATACCTCTATGCATTCCATATCCATAGACGGTTCATTGATCGGACATTCATAGCCCGAGCTATGGGTGATTAGGTGCAAACCGGCCATAGCGGGTCCGAGTCCGGTCTGACCTAGTCGGACTGACCCATCCCGTCCCGGTCTGAATAGGGGTCTGAACCGGTCCGTGGGTCTGAACCAGTCTAAGGAAGTGGCCCGACCAGTGTGGTCGGCCCCGCCCGAGTGGGGGGCCTGAACTGAGGGGGCATCCCGACCTGAAGAGGTGGCACGACCTCAAAGCGCGGCCCGGCCTGGCGGCCCACGTGGCCTGGTGGTGACCCATGTGTTTAGGTTGTGGCCCGAGTGGCCTGGCCAACAGGCCCACGTGGCCTGGCTAGCCCGCATGTCCTAGCTAGCCACGCGTGGGACGGGGATGCCATGCTCCCCTTTAACCGAAACGGCCGGCGCGAGGCCCCAGACCCTGGTAACTGTGGACCCAAAGGGTCCCGCCTAGCGAGCACTGGAGTGTGGCTCATCCTGCCGCCCTCTCCTATCTATTGTGGCCAAAGGACATAGTCCTACACCACCAGTGCGATGCCCTTCCACCGCAGCCCGCCCTGGTCGTAGCTCCCTCCTGCTCCGCGCGGCGCGACGGTTCTGCGCCACCGTCTGACCGTCGCGACCCTCCTGGCCACGACCCCTTTCTTTTGGAATGGTGCAACGACACTTCACCCCTCCAGTACCGCTGCGGCCCGTCTGGCCACGACTCAGTTCACTATGTGGAACAGCGGTGCCGCGTCGTTGTGGGGACCCAGCGGCCTTACACCACTGGCTTTTTTCATGGTCGGCTCGTTGTCGGTCACCACGTGTACCACCTCGGTCATCATCAAACAAGAACTAACCAAAGGGGAGGGTCGGGCCGTGTTTGTGTGGTCTGAAACCTTATCGTTGTGGTCATATCATTTGGTCCTCATTCTAGAAATTTGTATGATGAATAACGAGTACAAAACAACTCAAACCCTCTAACTTGATTGAAGATTGTACGTTGATGAATTCGCTGGAAAAGGCGGTGTTGTTTTGTTGACGTCAGGAAAGAAGAAGTTGAGGATGGTTCTGGCATTGTTCGTGGGTGGAGGTGTTTCCTCAACTTGCTCCGGTTGAAGAGGGAGTAGATGATGCTCTTCGTTCTTCGGTGGAAAGAGCATTCTTCACATTCTTCGTTGAGAGGATGAATTTCTCTCAATTCTCCAAACCCTCTCTCAAGTTCCACCCAATGATTATGCCAACACCAAAAATAATAGACATGATATTATTTTTAATGGTTGGAAAGAATTAAAAAGAATTTAAAAAAGAGTTAATTAATTAATTGCAAGGGTTTAATTAATTAATTGTGAGAGAGTTGGAACCTTAATGTATTAGGGGAAGGTGGAGAGTTTAACCCACATAAATGGGGGGTTAGAGGTGTTCCAAAATTAATGGGGAATTAGAAGTGTTAAGAAACTCATGTGGGCCCCACTAACTAAAATCCTCCCAAGGGAGGTTATGTGTGGGTGGCCGCCACCACTAACCTCTACTTGGAGGTCTTAACCACCATAAAATAAAAATAAGGTGAACACCTTATTTTTATTTAATTTAATTTAAACCCCCCCCCCCAAAATAACATTTATTCTCATCAGAAAGAAACTACGGTGAAGGTCTCATTAAGAAATCATTGGCACTGCGAGTTCAACGGTGCCCACAGAATTTGATTCCAAGAACCGGTTCAAGAGTTATAAAATCCCTCTCGCACATTTACTGAACATAACAAATAAAAACATCTGAAATTGATTCTGAGCACACTGGGCCTCAGAATCAAGCACCGTCAGAAACTGTGGACTTGTAAAATTCTCATGTATAAAAAAATTCCACGTGAATTCCAGGTATTTACATTAAATAATGTCCCATGTAAATGAATATAATTTCGATACATAGTTCATTTATCAATATAGTTTTTAATCAGATACTTTTTGAAAAGTATCCCCAATTAGATATTTCATTTACTAGGTGAACATGTTATGGTTTCAGATTAACAGGTTAATAGGAATGTGATGAAATATTTGAGTAAATAAGGAAGATATTAATAATTGAATCGGTATTTACGATACCATAATGAAAAGTGTGATTTTTTATATACCATGATGCATCAAAGAAAAGATAGTGGTGTTTACATATGAAAAAAATGATCATGTTGTTTCTAATTCATCGAAAAAATTAGAAACCCATAAAAAATGAAATCCCACCCTGGTTATTAATTTGAAGTCAATAATATTTTCTTTAAATAAAAAAAATATCTATATGGTGAAATATTCGACATATAGATGGATTACATAAGTTTTATGTATATATTCCCATAGAAAGAGGTCCACATGAAACAAATGTATTTTCTAAAACAATTCATGGACTATAATAATGCAATATAATACCACTCGAGAAATGAAAAATGTGGTAAATGTCATATTGAGTAGTATTGGGACTAGAGTCTTATATATGATTGGGATGAAGAACAATCCAATGTTAAAGTATTGTGTAATGTTTTTAGTGTAAATTATAAAGGAGGGATGATATTTTTCTTCGCAAAAAAATTCAAAACAATATTTAATATAGAAGATAAATATGCCTCAATAAGATGGTATGGGTTTACAACAGAGAATTAAATCCATGAATTATGGGTGATTTAATGATTTCATCTATGAAGATATTTTTTTCATGATTGGATACATTCTATATATACCAACACTACTTCATCTAAAGAGTGAATTACTATATAAAATATATAGATTAAACATACCTATAAAAAATGAATTGAAATGATTTTTAGGGATATAAGATGTAATATCTAGTTGGAAAACATGAATTTGGAAATTTCTAACATCATGTCATGATTCTTGGTATTCCAACATGAAAATGATGACATACTACTATAAATGGGTTTTATAAACCACACAATGTTCCAATGTATAAGTGATAAAACACTAAAATGAATTTTATTACTATACAACTAAACAATAATAAGAGGAATGATTCTATATGTGTAATTATGGATTTCATTACCTAGTATGCACATTTCTTAGGAATAAGTTATGATATACCCCTTGAACATCTAACACAACTTGTAATAATGATGTTTTCTGACTTCTTGGTACACCATTATCAATTATATATAATCATAACATTTTTTTTCAAATCATTTGTCGGGATGAGTTTTTAAAAGGATTTTAAAATTAAGACACATTTGATCAATGGTTATTATCCTCATATTCCGGGGTGAAATGGATGGAACATTCAAAACTTAGTGGATGCAATAAGGTAATAATAACATGAATTCTAAAGAAAATGGAATTAATTCCTACCTCTGGTGAAATTTTTGTACAACAATAGCTTTTATACAAGTATATGAAAAACAATTCATTATTAATTGTAAGGTATTAATTACCAAACTCCATCCTATTTTGATAATTTTGTAAAACAGAAGACAATATTTTTATAAATTATGTACCATATAACTATGAATGTGTGAGGTACCTATTATTATATAAAATAATTCAATGTGGATAGAAAATAATTTGTAATAACTAAATAAAGTGCTTTGAATTCATGTGGTTGATCATGTCTTTGTGAAGAAATCACCATGTAAATGGAAAATAATGATTGGTAATAAGGGGATCTATGTATAAGTTATATTTATTGTTTTTAGATTTAAGAGATAAATTGATCTATGGAATATCATTTGGATTTGGACTTCAAACTCTCTAATGTTTAATGATACATTAATTTCTTTAGGTTAATGAAGTGTATTATAGATCCAAATTATGTATTGAAAAAAATGAGGAAATAAAGATAGAGCCTAGATTTTTATATAATAATGATCCTATCCAGAGTCCAAACACTATAGGTCATGTGTTACAGATTCAGAGGTCCCGAATATTTAATATAGATTAGTTGAATCAGATGTTAGTGGATGAAACATGGGATAATGAAGAAGAAATACCCAAATTCTTCATGGATTAATAAAAACCCTAAATATTATTGATGAAATAACTATAGGGGGAATGAAATAAATTATATTAAACAATAAAATATAAATATTTAATCATAAAAAAATTCATAATGAAAGTTATATTATATCTTATTAATGGTACAATGTATAGAAATACAATGGATATCATAAAAATTACACTCATAATAATAACTAAATTAAAAACCATATAAAAAGTAACAATATAATGAATATCCATAGTTTTGATGATCATAGGATCATACTATAAAAACTAATTACTAGTATATATTATACATTTCGATTAATGATGAAAAAATAAGAAATTCAATTGACATGGTATAACAACCAAGAAAAGGATGTAACTAATTTTAGGATATTTGAATAATGTATATATATAAAGCCTAAATTGACATTTTTAATCATATCATTGGAAACAAACTAATTATAATCTAACTATTACAGTAAAAATGATACCATTATTCATAAAAATTTCTAATAAAATGAATAAATTTTTTTATAACAATATAATTATATATTATTAAAATATATATGTTAACCAATTAATACTGTTATAATTAATCCTATATGGCTTACTTGAAAAATAACTAGAAGAAATATATTTTAATATATTAGAACCGAGCACATAATTTTATCATAAATTAATATTTTTACTTAAAAATTAATCAACTCAAATATATAGACAATTACATTCACAAAAAAGATATTAAATTTGAAATTAGATAATTGAATTTATCCAATGATGAATTTTAAATAATTTTGAGGGACAATTAATTTTTAATTAAATAGTAAAATATAGAAGGTATAAATGATATGTATTATGAAGTAATTATGAGGTAAAGATGACGTATTAATTAATATAAGTGAATCCTAGACAAAACATAAGATATTTTATTAATATAATGATTTTTAATGAACAAAAATGATTTTATAACCCTATATATTTATCAAAATACAAAATAGAAATAAATGTTTTAAAACAAATATAATTTGAAAAATGATATTTCTATGGCTAAAGTAATATAAAATAATAGATATTGGTTCTCATGAATAATGATTTTAAACATCATGTCTTAAATGTAAATGTTCATGATTTAAAACTATTATAACTCAGGTAATCCGAAAAATAAATAAATCATATGATTTATAAGTGCTAATTTTTTGGAATTATAATCATCATTGATTAATTAATAACTGTATAAAAAAATCTGTACAAAATGAATAGATTTATTTAATTAAATAGTTTTTTCAGGAATTATATAGGTTGGTTTAAAATATTTTTTTATAAAACGAATATGTTAAAAAGTATATCACTTTTGAAGTTAAAATATCAAATATAAATAATGATGAATATTTGGTATTTTTATGAAAATATTGATTTTTTAGTGAATAGTGAATAATGTCATTTTTTGTATAACTGTTGTTCTTTAAAAAATATATTTTAAAAATATAATTATATGTTGAATTTATTTTAAAGTAACATATGATAAATGTGATTATAATTTTTCTAAACTATTCCATAGGAATAAAAATTATATTAGATTTTGATAAAAGTTCATCTTAATTCTTAAAAACACAATTTTCTAAAAAATTATTTACCAAGGTGTTAGGCACACTTCTATTAAAACAATTTCTTACCCTTATAAAAAATTAATATTGAAAAATCAAGTCCATATTTTTAATTAAGAATTTAAAATTTTTAATGTGTTCAATTTCATTTTTTTCATTTTGAATAGTAATCTTGGTAAAAATGGTTCACCATAGTAAATGGTAAATTGGGTTAATTAAGGAAAAAACTAAAAGATATGCCCACAAAAACATTTAATAAATATTATTTTATAATTTTTTTCATTATAGCCTAATATTTAAAATTGGAATGTTTTTTAGCTTCTTTACAAACATTAAGACTTTATAATATATATACTTTTAGAAATATCACAAGGGATCCACTCCACTCACTTATAAAAAGTAACCTTGTCTCTTCCCTTACTAAATTATTTTGAGAACTCTATTTCCTCAAATACATACCCAAATCTCTACCAAACATTTCCCCTCATGTATTAGAGGTTGTGGTATTCTCCAAATTCAAATCATTGAAGTCTTAAAGTGTGAACAAATGGGAGATATTCGAGAAGAAGTAATTAGTCATAAATAACATATTTCATATTTATTTCTTCTTATAACTCCATAAAATCTTCTTCAGAAAAACTAAAATAATAAAAAAAAATTGCCCCCCATATACTATAATGTTGTTTTGTTTATGGTGCAGCCCTTTAGAATCTCCTTTTACAACTCATGGAAATTAAAGTATTGATCATACAATCGTGGGGAATACCATATCCATGAGGAGATATATTTTGTTTTTCATCGCCAAATATTATAGATTGTTATAATGATTGAAAATTTAAATATATATGATACTTATGTAATTATTATTATTCTTTAAAAAGAATTAATTACTTACCTTCTTACTCTTTACTTTCATTGGATGTTTATAACGTCCCTCATACGTACATGTGGAATACCACCTTCGTGAAGCAATGTGATTAATTTTTAATTTTTACATTATATGGATGGTCATAAAGATGAAAATAATCATTAAATTTGACCTAAAATCATATTTATGATTCTAGAAATTTAAAACACTATCTACCTTATTTATTTTCGAACCATTAAAATAATTGAAACATTTTTTATGCGTACATACAGACTACTGTCTCTATGAAATAACTTGGTTCATTATTATTGGCCTCCATAAAGGGTTCTCCTAAATTTTTATAGAATTAATGAAATTCTAAATATATATTTTTAATGTTTTTTGATAAAATAGGATCATGAACCCTTTTACCATGGTCAATGTACCAATTCCGTTTACTTTTATAAAATGAATAACCCCAAAACATCCAGTGTAAAAATTACAATTTTAGTAACTGTATAAAACTTTGAAATAATTGAAACTCATTTAATAATAATTTTAAAATGAACATTAGATATTATCTTATGTAGGTAAAAAAGTAATTTCTTTTTATTATTCAACAGTTAGGAAACATACGAAGTTGTACGATACAAAAGTTAATGTATTTTTATTTACAAACTTATTTTAGTGTATTTATTTATGCTCTATATCATCCATTTTCATGTTCATAAAAATGTTCCTAGAATGTTTATATTTATAAACAAAATATTTTCAAAAAAATTTAATACTTTTATCTTTATGTTTATTATTTTTAAAAGGAATATTTTAAATATTTTTCCTAAGGGTTATTTAGATGTTTTTAAACTTAAATGAAAACAGAATGTATTTTAATTTATATAAATCAAACTCCCATCATCATCATCCAAGAAAAATTTTCAATGTCAGAATTATATTAAAAAATTTCATACTTATTTTCGAAGAAAATATTTCTTTCAATAATCAATGCAATTTTAGTTTTAAAATTTCTATATAAGGAAAAAGAAATTGTTTCACATATTTATAAGAAATATGAATGTGTTATTGCTTATAGTATTTAATAAGAATTCAAATAGGTTATATGATTAAATTAAAATATATTTGTTTTATATTCAAGTCATTTTTCATGGAAAATTTATATGAATTACTGTTGAGACCGATATCGCTCTAATGACAGGTGATCCCAATATCTCTTTTTAATACATTATGTAATGTGATAGAGTTAACCGTTTATAGGTTAATCCTAAGAGATATGGGAATTATGTGATTAGATTATTATTTTATAAGGGTTCTTATAAGGGAGAATCTAAGGAAACTTTCATATAGTAATAACATGATATTCTAATAATTATTAATCTTGAAATCATTTGATTCCAAAAGTTAAGACAATCATTATATGTTTTAACGATTTTTTTGAACTTATCTTATAATAAAAGTGAAAGGATTATTTTCATGGAAAATGTGTTCATGAGATTTCATGTTTTGGAAAAAAAACCATATAATTAATATTTTTTCCTTTATGATATAATATGACATATTTTATGAAAGATATTCAGAAATTAGTTTGATTTCATGAAAAATATAAATGGATATTTAAGGTAAAATGTTTGTTGTGAAAAAGGAAAACACTTTCAGGTATTTTTTCTATTTCTAATTATAATAATGGGTTTCATTTGTTTTATCTCTATTACAAATATTTTTTTTTCTCATCCATGTTTTTTGAACTAATTTTCAATGAATATATTAATGAGTTGATAATTAAATAAATTCAGTGTTATAGATATAAGAGTTACCTTGAAATAATAAATCATTTCTTTTAAACAAAAATCATTTATTGTGAAAATTGATACAATATGAAAATTTAAACATTTTCTAAAAAAAATACATAATTATAAAAACAATTACATCTATAAGATCTTTGAAATGTTGAAAAGTGAATACATTATTAATAATCATGTATGTATGGGTTTTAATGTATGAGGTGTTATATTATGTATGAGAACTATGGTTTTTAAAACATTTGAGTTTTGGATTATATTACAAGTAAATTTAATGTGATTCTAATTTATGGTAATATTATTATGTGATAAATTTTTTTTATATCCATGTTTCTCTATCTAATTATTGTATATTCATAATATTTTTTGAGAGAGGAAACAAGTAAGATAAGGTATAAATACATTAACAGGATAATATCCTTCCAAATGAGAAACATTTAATTTTTTTATTTTAAATATAGAATTTTTAGCTATGTTGACTTATGTAAAACTGGTTATCAATAGTTGAACCAACATAAGAGGGATACTTGATTCTCTATCGTGTAAAATGTCAATAGTAGAAAATTTCATGAAGAAAACCCCGCTATCTTTTGGTGTATCCTCATGCACAGGGAAAGTTGGAGGTGGTATTAAACCTATAGAGAATATATTGGAAGATTTTTGACATTTATAATATCAGAAGGTAACTCATTGTATTTATTTTTTAGAAGGTTATGTTGATCAATGGTGGTCATTGATTGTGAACACTATAGAAAAATGAAAAAATTAATATCATGGAAAGGATAGTATTTTAATATCAATTTCTTCAATAAAATTTTTCTACAGTTATTTTTCATAAAATTGAAAGGTGATTTATAGAGTTGAAGAAAATAGAGGAAGAATAAATGGCCTCTTATGGGGTAAATTTTATTAAATTGTCCATGTATATACTGAATTTCATTCTAGATGATGATATTAAAAGTTAGTGATTTTAATAATGAATGGAGAAATGTTTACGAAGGGATCATTTCAGTCATGAGATTAGAAGTTATAAGAAAATTATTTTTTATGCTCAGAATGTATTGATGATTTTTATGGACTTCAATAATAAATAGGATAATAATTTACCCAAATGGTATACAATGGGAACAAATTCATCGAATAATCTAAATGGAAATTAAATTCAATTACCGTATTTCAATAAGTGTGTAATGAATCACTATAGAGAATTTATAATATGATATGGGAAGTGTTATTTATTTTGAAATATGTAAAAATGGCACCTGACTATATCATTAGGGAAATGATATTGGTTAGATTATTAATGAAATACAGTTAGTGATACATTTTACGTTCAATGAATTAGTTTATCCAAATAATTCGTGTTAAAAGATAGTTTCTCACTGTTGGAATCATCATGATAATAATTAGATTGTCACATAAAATTTCAACTAATTTATATTTTGGACCCTGAAATGAAGTACTGGAAACTAAATTACATTTTTATTCAGACTATGAAATTATCTGGTGTGATTTGAGATCCACACATTCTGTTATATATATGAAATTTACAAGAAAAATTGAAATAAAATATTAATAAATAAAGTTATGACTTTTGGTATAAACTTATGGTGTGTAGTATAAAGGAAAGATGAATTTATATATATATATATTCTAATGATAATAAATTGAATAATTTTTCATACAAATCCAATTGTTATTCACATTTTAGTGGTAGATGTTATTCAATTTAAGTATTTTATTTTTGTTTAATATGTTAGGATAGATTGGATAGAAAGAGAAGTTATTTTTTAGAATGATTTTTCATTTGTATATATGAATTAATTCATACTTCTGATAACATATCTTGATGTTGAGAAATTGATAAAATATGTAATTTAATGTTATCATGGAAATATTGTTATAAAGAAAGGAACTACTCAATTTAGCTATTTTCTAGTTGTAAATGAATATCTAGATGTATTTATAAATGATTTAATTGGTGTTATATTTGATCTAGAGATTTATTTTACTGTGGAATTAGTTCTTTATTAAAATTCAATACAAAGCCTCCTCTTAAAATTGATTTAGTTTAGTTGTTATAATTGAAAAAATAGTTACAATAGTTTCTTGATAAGTGTTTCATCATCCATAATACTTCTCCTTGGGATAATCATATTCTATTTGTTAAAAGATGATGGTTCATTGAGAAATTACATTGATTATAGAGCAATAAATACTCTCATTGTTTTAAATATGAATATGTTTCCTCAAATCAATGATATATTTGATCTGCTATATGGATAATTTTTTTTGTAGATTGATCTCAGGTCTGGGTATCACCAAAAAAAGGTTAAGGGGGAATAAATATCCGAGATAGAGTTCTACAATAGTTATTGTGAGAGATTTTGGTTATTTATTATAGGAAAAACACGTGATATAATTGTTAATATAATGAATATAGTGTTATATGTGTAATTAGATAAATTTTTTGTTTTGTTTATTGATTATATTTCATTATACTCTAAAGGCTATGATGATCATTAGAAAAAAAATGTTTCATTTGACAAAAATTTAAAGATATATATATTACGTGGAATTCTGTATATATGCATTTTTTCTATTACATATTTCATTTTATGGGAGTATTATTTCTAAAGACAACATAATTAATGATCTTAATAAAAACAAATGGTGGAATGTGGCCAAAACCCATGAATTCTACAGATATTCGACATTTTCATAGATTTTTGGGTCACTTCTATCATTTCGTTGATATATTTCCTAAATTATTTATACCACAAACAAATATAACTCTAATATTAGTTACCTTCATTTGAACAAAGTTTTATGATGATTAATTTAATTGGGAATTAAAAATAATAATGGTTAATGATCTAGTGTTATCTCTTCCAAAAAGATATAGTGATTTTGTTTAGTGATTAATCTTTGATGTGACATTTTTTTTTCTTATTTTATAATGATAGTGTTATCAAGTACACATCCTTTTAGTTGAAACGACATCAGAATAATTATCATGAACATGACCATGAGCTAGTTTTAGTGGTTTTCCACTGAAAATATAGACGCATAAATTATATGGTGAGTAATGTCAAAAAAATATTATATTAAAAAATATCAGTATATATTCAAAGAAAAGAATTGAAAATGAGGTAGAGAAAATGGCTAAAACTGATTACTAATTATAATTTCACAATTTAATATCATCTAGGTAATGATAAAATTGTAGATGTTTCCTTGAGTGGAAAAGATAATGCGTCATTAACAATGTTACAACTATAACATGATCCTTTAGATAAGGATTTAATGAAATTTGGCCTATAAAGTTTTGTTGTATAAACATATTCTATTCTAGATCACATATAAATTCAATCAAATTTTCTAAAAATAATTAAGGAATAATAGATAAAATATATTTTCCTATAATAAATGGTATAATTATTGAAGAATTTTATGTTTCATTACTTAACTTTTTATAAAAAAGTGTTATAAAAATTGAAAAGAGTTTGTGTGCTCCATGTGATACCTATATAAAGAAGGGATTATTAGGTGAATCTTATAACTCCCCATTTTATATTCATATTAGAATTACTATGATGTATATATACATTTAAGAATATTTTTGGTTGGATTATTTGAAGAAATATATAGTTGATTTTAATAAAAATGTTTGACTTGATATCAAGTTAAAGATAAATGACAACTACAAAAGGGGATTCTTCAGCCTTTGTGAGTTATATAATTGAAATAATAAAAAATATCCATCGATTAATTGGATGGATTATTAAATAAAAAATATAATAAATAAGGTTATTTGGGTAATTAATGATATTTTGACTAGATCTATGTGTTTTATAACTATATGTGATAAAAAAATCATTGAATTAGATTTAAAATTTGTATCTTAAGGAGATGGTCAGGTTATATAGAGTTCCTCTCTCCATTACATCATATTGTGTTCTCATATATTCCTTAATTTTTTAAATTAATTACATTGTTATTGGGTACTAAATTTAATTCCAACAAAAATTTTATTCTAAATTATGATAGACTTTTGAAATAAATAATTCTGAAATTAGAATATATTCATAGATATTTATAATTATAATATCATGGAATTTTGGATCAGTATATGTCCATAGTTCAATTTTTTCATAATAAATGTTTTCATTGATGTATACAGATGACAATATATGAGTCATTATCTGGAAAATTATGTTGGGCTCCTTCATGTTGTGATAAAGTCAGTGAGAGGAAATTGTTAGCACCATTTCATGTAGAAGAAATGGTATACAGTAATGATGATTAAGTAAAACATGAGGATATATTAGAGTAGGAATAATAGTAATGAAAATAATAGGAATAATGATCTTTCATTTGAGTTAAGAAATCATGTTTTTATTAAATTTTCTCCATGGAAAAGTATTATTCATTTTTATAGAATTTTTTTTAATTCCATTGTATTTTAGTCCATATGAAGATAATGAAAACAAAGGAACTTTTTTTTCAATAATATCTTTACCAATGAGTTTATCTTTGGTGAATGATGTGTTTCATGTTTATTTTCTATGAATTTTCATACATGATACATAACATATATTAATCCCTGAAGTGGATCATTTGGAAGAGACTATATTTTCTAATGAGAATCTAGTTTAGAATTTCTATTATATATAGAATGTAATATTTATAAGTTTATTTACCTTATAAATTGATTATGTAAAAAGAACATGATTGGGGATGAAACATGGGAATGACACAGTTCATTAAGGGAAGAATAGCCTCGACTAATTAATTAATGAATAAAATAGTGAGGGTATAATTTCCTTAAGGAAAATATGTAACAAACTAGGTAATAATAAGAATAAATAAATATTATTATGTATAAGTATTCATTTTATGGATTTATATTCATCATTGTTTTATAAAAAAATTAATATTTTTTCAGTCAAAATAAGGAATATTTTTATTTAATTGATTTTTTCCCATGAATAGAATGGTTTTATTTAAAAGATGAATAACTTGATTTTAGAAATTGAATTTTAAAAAAAATGACTACGTTATTAGAATTATTATATAAAATATAACATATGATGAGTGAAACATGCCTCCCATGGTCCATTGAAAAAGAAATATTTTATTTTCTCTAATACATTATAATTGATGAACATGGTCGTATCACTTGAGGAGAAATTAACTTTGATTGCATTATTCTTAAAAATCACAAAATATATCTTCTTTTTGGGGATTTAAGTATTTAATGAAAATAATGACAATATTTTTGGGCTTTTTGATTTATGAATTGAAAATATAAATTCTTATTTATACTACCATGAAAATATTAACGGATTGAGTTAAACAATTAAGGAATTTTCTCTTGGGTTTGGTTTTGGAGTTAATAATTATTTCCTTTTATATGTTACATTTGAGTTTGATAATATGAACATGAAATATCATGTTTTAACTACTATTTTATATTTAGAGATTGTTGAATATCATTAAATTTCAAAATATTCTCAATTCTACATTCTCCTTTAGTCACTATTAATGACACATGATATATGTATTTCAGGCATACATTTTAGAGGATTTTGATATAGATTTTTTTTATTTAATTGATTTAACTTTCCAATTTTTGATCAAATTGACATGTTTTATGTTTTTTGGTCAGAAATGATGAATATTTTAAAATGGAACTAAAATTAAAAGAATTATGAACTAAAAGACACTTCGTGCCATGAACGAAGGGAAGCAATGTGACACTATATTTTTGAAGTACAACAAGACCTGGAAAATTTGAAAAATATTGACTCAATATTGTGTATTGTCAGTACACATCGTGACTCCATAAGAGAGGTTGTCACTATGCAGGATAAGTCATGACATGCATACATTCTGTAAAAGAAGGATACACATCATGAGTCCCAAATACATGTCATGAATAAAGTTAAAGATTCCATATAGCATACGAGATTCGTGAGAAATCAAAATTCATAGTGGAAATAGAGGTTCAAAATTAAAGACATGTAAAACGATTACATTTTTTGTAAGGAATAGGGTAGAACAACATTAAAGCCTATAAATAGTGCCCTTGGACACACCATTTGAGGAATTCCAGATCTCAAAGTGGAGCCACTACCAAGGATTCACACCACCGCAGAGTCCTACATTTCCATTTTCTATATAATTTTAAATTATTATTTTTCTATACCCACTCATTGTAATAATGATAGGTTTATTTCCTCATGATGAGATTTTTTTGATAATGGGGAATTGAATGTTTGAGTTATTTCATATTTTAAATGCAATTGATGATGGGAATTCATATTTTTTGTCTGGTTTATCCTTTTCCTAAATTCCTCTTGCATAACCATTGTGAGTGGGGTTATGAGTTGTGTTTAACATAATTCTTTCATTGTTCCTGAACATTTTTTATATTGATTGAATTCATTTATTGAATAGTAAATCTAGCGTCTAAACTTCCATGATGACCATATGGCCTATTTTTTCCTATGTTTAAATAAGGTTTAGGGTCACCCATTATTTACAATACAATATACCTAACCATGAGAACAAGTGAGTTTGGGATAGAGTGAGTTTATTATGTCCATTTAACTCACATGGACCTGAATCCCATATTTGCATGATTATAAAATAATTTTTTCATACCTTGTCATTTAATGAACATGTATTCATTGCTGGACAAAAACCATTATATATTTTCTTCTCCCACTTTTAACACAATCCAAATTATTTTTAACTTAGATTCATATTCTTTAAATCAAAATTAGTATAGTTTTATTTTATTTTATTAATATTTTCTATAACCCTATCTATGTGGGATTGAACATGGACCTGCATATCCTACAATACCATGTAGTTTAGTGATTTTTCATATTTGTGTTTTACCTTTCAAAATTAGGTTACTCGGAGAAAGTAAATAACGCCCATAGGGCACTCCATTTTTGTTGCTTTTGTTATGGATTATAGCACAAAATTTATTAGTTTATTAATTTACATTAATTTATTTCTTATCATTTATGTTTCCCGATTTGAGCATAGGACTTTTTATTTAAAATGTATTTTACCACCCTTGGTATTTTTTTTGATCGTAGGACTATAGAGAGGAATAACTATTAAAGAGATGTTCTCCTACCTAATGGATGATATGGAAAAACTACTCAAAAAAGTTATGTTGATGAAAAGTTAACCATATGAGTACCCACAACTATACAAAACAACTAAACACACATCACCACATAACATGGAACTAGAATTCTATGAGGAGCCTCCCAAACATAGAATAATAGTCACCAATGAAGAGGTAGGTACCAGTTCTGATGCTTGTCCCAATAATAACCTCATTTCCCATGATTTTAAAGGTTCATATGATAATGAATAATAGGATGAAAAAGAAAAATAGGTTATGATTGTCAAATTTATGACAATTTTTTTATAATTTTTAAAAGCATCGTAAGAGGATGAAGAAGAACCAGTTACAATATATACTAACTCTACATAGGAAAAAGTTTAATAAGTAAAAATAGAAGAAGACATATAGGAAAAAACTGATAAAAATATTTAAGACACTCAAAAATTGAATCCAACAATTTATGAAGAATAATTTTTCTAACTATAGACAGATACTGAAGTTCTATTTGTAATACTCTTATTGTTAAGAATATGGTCACCACCTCAGAGGTCTAAGCCAACTCAGCTGAATATAATTTATGATGAAAAGGTAGAAAATAGAAGTCAATATTGGGTGAACATGAGAGGGTTATCCCTATACAATATTCTAATATGTTAACTGAGTTACAGTTAAGCTAAATAACCATTAAAAAAGAGTACTTCTGCAAGGAAACCCATGTTTTTTATCTGATATGAGGAATTTAGAACTAGTTCTTTCTCAGAATTTTATTTTAAATTAATATTTAGTTTTAATCACATTATATTTGTTAATAATATTGAAAATTACATGTACTTTAACTTATTAATATTAATTTTTAGGTCTATCAAAAGAACATGTGGGATGTAGAAGAAATTATCATAAATTATATGAACCATCAATTGCAAGGGGAGTAAGAGTTTCAATTTAATAATTTTATTTTTTATTCACATTATTTTAATTGTTTTTAGATATTTAATTTAAAATTTAATGCCCCAAATTCTATTCATTCTTTAATCAACTGAACTAAGAGATAAAAAGTACATATGATAATAACCATGCAATGAATTTATATTTCTTTGTCAATAAATTCAAATAAGTAAAATTTTGATATGAATTAGTAAAGATAGTAATTTTGAATATTATTTAATAAATCATGTTTTTGAGAATCATGTTGACCATTGTAAATGAAATGTTTCTACAATTTGGCCTTGTTTTAAATTTTTTATATTTTCATTAAATAATTTTATTATTAGTGTTCATTTCCTTGGATAATTTACCCAACCAATCATTTCATTCCCAAGAAAGAAACTAAGATAATATTATCATTTGTTTATTTCTTATATTACATGAGAAACTCAGACATTTTTTCTTCTATAACCTGAAATACATAATATTGAAGCTATAACTTAACAAAATCACTTTTAAAATGATTGATGAATTAATTTTCTTATCCCTTATCCTAAGACCCACCATGCATTAATCATTTTTATGTCTTTCAAATCCATGAATTTCATTTTTAAGAAATTTTCCATGTTACATGATTATATAATCCATTTCTACCTTCAACTTAATGTTTTTCAGGATATTTAAATGAATAATTGTGGGGAGGAACACTATTGGGTGTAATGGGATATAAAATATTGCAGATATTTTGTTGTTGGATTTTCTATTGTGATTTCAGAGAGGACATAAAATCTTTCATTATATCGCATTATTAACTTTTCTTGCAAAAAAACTAAAAAATAAAAATAATTTAGATTGTGTTTTGGTAGTATAAAAAATCACCATTTTCCAGACCAATGATTTTTGATCATATGTGGTTAGGTGAGGGATTTAATATTTTTCATAAGAATAATATTCGAAAATAATGAAAAAAGAAATATATGTTTATTATATAATTTCAATTACTTGTATCATGGGTCCACATTGATTTTTTTTTGGGATAGAGAGATGGAATTTTTAAAAGGAGAATTTTATTGATCTATTTCTGATTATCATACAAAACGAATTTGAGTTAAGGATAATTTTTTAACATTTAAATTAAATATATTACCTACCTACCCTAAGCCTCATAGTCATTTTATACTTAATGGTGAACCCCTAATGATTAATTATTAATTCTGTCATTACATGTTGTAGATGTTATGGTCCTTGGAATCCTATAGTAAGTTATATGTTTTTGAGGTATGTGTTGAATTCAATTTACATATGTACCCTAATAATAATCAAAAAATCACATTAGTTAGATTAAAAATCAAATTAATATTAATAATGGATTGAAAAATGTGAATAGATGATTGAAAAAATGACTATTTCAAAAGATAGAATGTAAAATACTTGGTTGACTTGTTCCAATGGAAAAAAAGGGGTGTTGAAATACATGTGATTCTAGGAAATTTAAATTTATGTTTGATCAATTGATTTTATTGAAATTGAATTTGAATCATTCTAAGGTGAATTTATTTTTTAGTATGTTGATATTAAATCTTTGAGGACAAGGATGAATTCAGATGTGGGTGGATTTGATTTGTGTATTTCATGCATACTCTTTAGAGTATTTTAATAGATTGATTTTTTTATTTAAATGATAAATATTAACATTTTTTGATCGAAATAACTATTTTTATTTTTGTTGGAAATAAATGATGAATTTTTAAAAAATGAACTAAAAGAAGGGGAATTATGAGCTAAAAGACACTTCGATCCACGACAGAAGCGAAGCGACGAGATGCCAGATTTTTTAAGTAGAAGAGGACATAGAAAACAGAAAAAAAATAATGATTACACAACGTGTATCTTCAGTACACATAGTGAATTCATAAGAGAGGTCACCACTATAATGAAATGTTTGTGACATGAATACACATTGTGAAACAATGTTACATGTCATGACTCACCAATACACATTGTGAACATAGTCAAAGATTCAAAGCCACTTATGAGATTCAAATGAACTCAAAAAAAACATAGGGGAAATAACGAATCAGGATTACATGACTTGTAATCATATTACTCTTCATGTAATCCATCTGGAGGAACAACTTTGAAGCATAATAATACATTTTCGGGCTGCACTATTTGAAGAATTCTAGATCTTGGCAAGGAGCCACTTCATGGGACATACACTTTCACAGAGTCGTGTATCGCCACTTTCTGTATGATATTCATTTATTATTTTTCAATACCTACTCATGGTTAGCATGAGTAGGTGATTTCTTTTTGCTGAGGTGTGCATAATGAAGGTGAATTTAATGTATGGGCTATTTTATATTTTAAATGAAATTTATGTGGGGATTTCATATTTTTTCATAAACATTATCATTTTCTTGATTTCTTCCTGCATAACGATTATGAGAGGGTCTTGGGATTTGATTAAATTTCCTTGTTTTTTTGTGCATGGCCATTTCAAATATTTATTGACTTCATTTTTTTAATATGTGATTTAGGGTATAGACTTCCCCCATGACAATTGGTTTGTTTCTTCCATATTTATAAATAATTTTTCAGGTCACCCATTCTTTACAATCAAATGTACGTAACCATGAGAAAATGTGTTTTTTAGATGGATTGCATTTATCATTACTGTTGAACATGATCGGACCTAATTCCCATGAGTGCATGATTTTTAATTAATAGTTTCATACCTTTTAATTCCATGAAAATTTATTCATTATTTTCCATCACCAATTTTATATTTTCTTCTCCCAATTTCTTCAGAATCCAAATGCTCTCAAGCATAGATTCATTTTTGTTAAAAATAAATTATTGTAGGTTTATTTTTTTAAATTATTATTTTCTCCAATCCTATCTATGTGTGTTCAACCTCAGACTTACATATCCTATACTACCTTGTTTTTTTAATTTTTCAGTCCTGTGTTTCAAATTTCTAAATTTAGTAACCCAATAGGAGTTAATGATGCCAGTAGGGTGATCAAAACTCATTAATCTTGGAGGTTCTATCACCCAGGTCCCTTCACTATTAATGTTTTTTATTTATTAAATCAATTCCAATGTGTGAAGAACTAAATAATTAAGAGAGTAAAATATATTAAATGAAATATTAGAGATAGATTGAACTACTTTTCATTGGAGGTAGTCACCACATCTGGTACATTCACATCAGGATGCATGCTACTCACATCTATCTACAAATATAAAATTAAACTATAACGATAATTCATGAACAGAATGACATCCTCCAATGACAATCCTAGGGGATATCCACTAATTTCTAAGATTAGAGATCACTTGGTGGAGTGGGAGTAAGTGAATAAGAGGTAATACAACAAAATAAAAGAAGAAACTTATAAAAATAATGGTGATTAGAAAAAAAAAGATAATTTAAAATTGAATTAGAATGATAGATAGAGAGGGAAAAAAGGGAAAAGAAAATAATTTATATTAAAAAGAATTTATAATATTACATAATTTATAAAGAATATGAAAATAATAATATTAACATAATTACTAATTATTATTATTATTAAGAGAATAATTTATTTTTTATGAATAATAAGATAAAGAAGAACACGATAAAACAAAAATTAATTTTAAAATAAGAATATTTAAAGAAATATAATAATAGTAATATTTATATATAAGAATGATATTAATTATAATAATAAATAAAATTAAATATTAGAAGAATTAGGGAAGAAGAATAAAAATATTTATGAAACTTTATAAAAATTCATGTAATTTATTTTATTAAATGGAATTCAAATTAAAATTAAAAATGAAATTTCAAATATAAAAAAATAATGAATATAAAATATATAAAAAAATTATTGAGGGAGAAGATTTATCATCCTCTTACCTATATGAGGATCCTCTTAAATGGGTTGAGATGACTTTTTTGGAAGGGGGTATGACACTCCTTTTATAGGTAAGGGTGAAAGTTTGGATCCATAATTTTAATTTGAATTTTTTCTCATATTGACACAATTAAATGGATTAATTGGTAAAATGTGTCATGATTAAAGTTGGTTAGAAATTTATTTACCATCTCACCTGAAAATTTCATCTCCATCATCATTGTTTCTATAGGGTTATATATATTTTAATCCTAGAATTTATTCTTCCCAGGAAGACTCTTCACATTCCACAACATCAATTTCTCATGAATTAATCACCTTTAAGAAGTTTGATTCACATGTATAATCCTTCATGATAATTTTTCTCCAATATCAAATTCATTTAAAATAAATATTTATGCTTTATCCTCAATGTTTGGAAAGGTTTATTCCAAATTTACTCAGAAAAGTATATTATGCCTAGGAAGACTCTTCATATTTCACATCTTCAGTTTATAATTCATCGATGACTATGAAAGTGGAAGATTTACACTTATAATCCTTCATAAATTTTTTTAATCAATACCTTTCTAGTGTCCCCTATATATTTAGGCGTATTTTGTCATTCTAGTTAAGAGATATGGTCCATAAATAAAAAATTAGCAGATTTGTACAAAGTCTTTAAGTCCCAACTTGTGAGTTGGTTTGGGGCTTATAAATAATAGATTTAGGTTTAGGTCCATAATAATGAAATGAATAAAATGGAACATAAAAACCAATAAATGAATAACTTTACAATTTTTATTCTGAAATAAAATATTATTGTTGATATTCATAAATAATTTAAAATAGAAAAAATCACAAATAGGCTGTTATTTCTAATTCAGCTCAAAAAACAACTAGAACTATAAAATGTGGAAATGTTCCTTAAAGTAACTCTTTTTTTTGGATTGAAACATTGAAATTAAAAGTAAAATTATTGAAAATATTTCATCAATAAATTTTCCCACACATAAACCATGTTTTTACTCTAGCTTAAAATCTCATCATTGAATATTATAGGGAAACAATGTTATGAATATTCAAATTTGAAAGAAATAAAATCATATAATTTTCAATGTCAAATAAAAATTTCATAAGTACAAATAAAATATCAATTTAACTTCTCAATTTTTTATGAAATAATCAACTTGTTTATTTTACATACATCTTTTTAAAATTATGGAATCTCTATTCTAATTCATTCAAGTTCCATAATTCATTATTATTAAACATTCCAAATCATGAATTACCTTAAATTTAAATATTTTCTATAATTATCCAAGAAACAATTAATGTGGAGGTATTCATATATCCTGAGAACATTCTCATTATCCATAGTCTTATAAAGTAACTAATTCATTTACATTTTAATGAAAAAAGACACTTAAAATAACGAGGACTTACAATAAAGGTTCAAATGACACTCATGCTTAAGGTTTGTAGGATTTTATTCTTTGAAAAAATTAATTAATAATAATGAGGTTTATCAATTAATTCATGAATCATTATATTGAAAATTAAAAAGGTTTAATGACATTCTCTACTTCCAATTTTAATAACAACCAACTTCCTGAAAACTCAAAGAAGATTTCATGATCAGGTTAAGCATAACGAATGATTTTTAGACTCTATTGAATTTTTATACCACCTTTTTAATAATTTTTTTTCAAAATTTGTTCGTTAGAATAAACATCACAACCACCTCATAAAAAAATATTATAAAAATCAATGATCTAGTAATGGTGATTTTTGGTCTTCCCAAATAACAATCCATTTTTATCATTTTTTTATTTTTTATTTTTTTATTTAAGAGGGGAAAGAAATAGAGTACAATGAATGATTCCATAACATTTTATAATTTCTATAATAAGAACAGGAAAAATTCTTCCTTATAATCTAATTCATCCTTATTTCCATGAGTACCAACACCCCAACACTTCATCTTTGAAATATCATTCATATTCTAAGAGGAGGAAATGAATGGATAAAAGTGGATTGAAACATTGCTCATCCCTATTAAGGTTATTCCTGGTATCTTTGGGATAAATAATGATTTATGTAAAGGATTTATTTTAAGGATATGTAGTTTATCAAAATAAGTCTACATCATTTTAAATGAATTTTTTCTCTGTTATTGTTTTGAAAATTTAAAATGAATGTTCTAGTTGGTGACATGACCCAATATCACTCCACAAATATGCTCAAGAATAATTAAGCAGTACTTGTTCATGAAATCCTCTTGGTAATTTTATTATAAAATCTGTAAATCACTCAAGTAAGGGTTATCAATGAATAATAAAATAACATAAATTTTATGGATTCAATGCATCAAAAATGGATTTCAATTTTTTTACACGATTCAATGAATTACTTCAAATCATGAGTCCTTATTTTAATATACATTCATCCGATTAGGAATCTAAATCTCTATTTCACCCACATAATCTTATTTACATTTAAATATAATAAAATTAATCATTGGATTCTAAATATAATCATGTCTCCATGATTATTCAAGTAAAGAATAATTCATGTGTAGGCATGAAATTTTAGTTTAATGATCAAAAAGTGTTTTGGAAAAAAATGTAGGGAATTTAAATGGTAAACTGTAAAAGTGAATTCCATTCCCATGAAGCTTAGTCTTACTCTTGTACTATTTAAGGAATAATTTTTCCTTTTATATACATATAAAATAGAATTAATCAATTAGGAACAAGGATCATTTCATTAAAGATCAAAATTATAATGAGGATTTGGTTTTATACTATACTACTTCCTAGAAATGGATCAAAAATATAAATTTTGAGAAATCATGTAGAAAGGTATGTGACATGGTACGATCCCCAAGTGGGAACTAAATTTCTACTACCTCCATAGTGATGTACTAGATGTTATCCAATTTCGGAAGGTCGATGGAGATTCTATGATTTGAACCATGACATGTGGATTTTCCTAGTTTGTGTTTCTTTTCTAGGTGAGTAATTACCAATTTATATAGTAAACTAGATATTCCCCTATCAAAATAATGTATAGCTTACATAGAGGGATGTGATGATGTATGAATCATCCTCCTTCTTGGTTGCAACTTGGGAATCCTCTTCCATATCTTCCATAGCTAGATTTATTGGGATTTATGTATTGAATTATTAAAAGGGGAATACATAGGTAATTGTACTTGAATAAAATTTTAATTCTATTTTTAAGGTGAAATTTATCTCTTTAAAATAAGTTTCATGTTGTCTAATTTCCTCAGGATTAGTTATATGGATATTTTGATGGGGATAATCTGATGCATGTTCATTAAAAGTAGGGAGATCCATGTGATCCTCAAATGGTGTAGGTCCAATTTATGTATCCTATTCTAAGGCATAAAAGAGATTTCCTGAACCTAAAATTTAAAAATAATATGGTTTTATTCACAATTAATTTTTAATAAAATCCAATGAATAGATAGATTATGAGAAAATTTCAAATCCCTAGATTGATTCAGATTCAATCAATTCCTCAGTGATAATTACCTCTTGGAGTAGGTTCTTAAAAGATGTAGGCAAGTAGTTGGGATTCTTTAATTTCACATTAAATTCTACGAACTGGATAGAATATTCCTTTTCTAATTTTGGAATATATTCTTTCCATGGTTGTGGGAGATCATGTACTTTCTCACATTCATTCTAGAAGTCATTCGATTCTTGATAAAATCACACTTATTACTCTATAGGCAGGCATTCCTCTTTATCTTCCTCATGTATTATATGTGGGTTATATGCTAGTTCAGGTTTATATATAGGTTCAGGTTATTCATACAATTCTTGTAAATATGTAGTTATCAAATCCATTTGGCCATAAAAAACCAATTTCCTTAAGGATCACTAATATCACAATTCATTTTTTCCACTACATATTGTAAATACTCTAGAGAATATATTCAAAACAATTGGAGGTATTGATGATAAATTTGTATGTGTCTTGGCCAATATTTGATTGAATTATCATAAGTGTTCACATAACTCAATTATCTTCCTTCCCATTCCATCAACTAATGGATGCTTTAGGGGTCTCATTGAGATCCTAAAATAGGTCCTTAAATTACACCTTTTGAATGTTTGGCAGGGGGCTTCACTGATCTATCTATCCCATAATGAATCACTAACTTCTGCAGACTAGGGTGCTTCAGCTACTGGTTCTTACACCTAAGAGTAATTTTTCCCTGAATTGAATAAATGATCCTTAAAAAAATCAGGGATACTTTTTTAGGTATTTTATAAAATAATATAAATCTATCTAAAATTTTAAATATAAAAATATAATCAAACGTAATATTGGATCAATGGACGTGGCACCAGTTTTGATGAATGTTTTTCATGAGTTATGACAAAAGAAATATTTTTTTTCATAATATAGAATAGTGGATGACCTGGGTCGTCTAACCTGATGTTCCTTACAATTTTTTCACTTTAATTTTCTAAATCACCTAATCGATCTCTTTTTTGGTAATAATTATTTCTGGAAAACTATGAAATTATTTTTTGTTTTTTATTTTCAAAATGAAAAATTATTATTCTAATTTATACCTCCATGAATATATATATATAATAAGTAAAAAAAATAAAGAACATGGTCATGGGTTTTGTGTTAGATTAATTCATTATTTTACTTTTCATGTTCAATTTTAGTTTGATATTCCAATGATGAAATATAATGTTTTGAACTACTATTAATTATTTAGAAAATGTAGAATATTATTGAATTGAAAAACACAATCAGTTCTACCTTTCCCTTTAATCAAGGATGATAACTCTACTTGGTTTTGGAGGTTCCATGATCAAGGACCCAACTCTACCAATTTTGTTTCATCCATTGATTATCTCGTCTATAACATGTGAAGAACTAACCAATCGAGATAGGTAAAAGTGATTAAGTAAAATAATATATATATATATATTTAATTTCATATCATTGAGGGATTTCACCACATCAAGTAGATTCTTATTACACATTCATGCTACTAAATTATAACTATAAACATAAAATTAATATTTAACAAAAATTCATGAACACCATGACCTCCCCCAGGCCTAGCCTCAGGGTCGTCCTTTCATTCCTAAGAGTAATATATCACTTGGTGGAGTGGGTGGATGAGAAAAAATAGAATTATAATAAAATAAAAGAAATAAAATTTAAAAACAATAGTGTTGAGAAAACAAAAGATCAACGTAACATATAATTGGGATGTGTGAGAGAGAGTGAGAGAAAATAAAAGAAAAGAAAATAAATAAAAAAGGATTAATAATTTTTTATAATTAATAAATTATTTTAAAATAAAATTATAATTATTATGAGTTATTTTTATTATTATAAAAATAATTAGTAGAATAATTTTTTATGAATAAGAATAGAAAGAAGAATATGATAAAAAAAATAAATTTTAAAAGAAAAGTGTTAAAATAAATAGAATAATAATACTAATAACTATAATAATATGAATAATAATAATGATATTAATTATAAAAATTAAAAATAAAATTAAAAAGAAGAATAATTTGATAATATTAAGAAAAATATGGACGCAAAATTATAAAAATGCATGTAATTGATTAAAAATGGAATTTAAATTTTTTTTAAAAATAAAAACAAAAAACTAAAAAATGTAAATTAAAATAAAGGGGTAGAAGATTCATAATCCCCCAACTAGGTCTAAGAACATCATTTGGGGGTTGAGATGATGATTTTGAAAGGGTGAATTGTCCTCCTTCTATAGGGAAGGGTGAAAGTTTTTTCCATCATTTTCTGTTAAAGGTTTCCATGTGTTAGCCCAAACAAATGAAAGTATTGGGAAAACTTGTCTCCATGGATGTATTTAATAATGGTATTGTCCATTTTCACCCCAAATGTAATCTTCAAATTCCATGTTTAGATAGTGTTATATCCATTTTACATAGTGAATTTATTCTACCCTAGAAGACCATTTATATTCAACATCTCTAGTTTGTAATGAATAAATAACCCTAAAAATGGATAATTCATAGGCAAATGAATTCATGAATGTTTTTAATAAATATATTTAACATATCCTATCTAATTATATTCTTATTTAGACCTTCCATTTACGATATTTGACAAAACATAAAAAATATCAAGATCTGTTAATTGTTTTCAAGGCCCAATTTGGGAGTTGGTTTTTGGAATATAAATGCAAGATTTAGCTTTAGTTTCAGAATAATGAAATTAATCCCATATAAAATAAAAACCTATAAGAGATTATTTTTTAAATTTTTATAATTTAAAATAATTTTATGGTAAAAATAAAAAAATAATTTAAAAGAGTTAAAATACCGAATATGTCATTTCCCATTTAAACCCAAAATACCACTACAAACATAAATTATGAAAATTAAAATGAATGTTACACTTTTATGGGATTAAAAATTTTTATCTTAAATATAAATATATTTAAAATATTTTATCTATCAATGTGTTTTTTTATTTTCTTAAAATAATTATTTTTGGGTGATTAGTAAAAATTACATTTTTTTCCAAAATGTTATTTATTTTTGTTAAAGAAATTCATATAAAAGTGCAATTATATTTTGAATTTCGACTACAAATAAATATAAATACCATATAATAATATATAATCCAAATAATTCCATAATAATTAACATTATATTTAATTTTGGTATAATTTTATTTTTATCCATAGAAATGAAATTGTATAAAAAAAATTCCCAGTTATTTATTTCAAATTTATGTTAAAATTAATTTCCAATAATTATAAAAATTAAATAATTAAAAATAGATTCCATATATTTAATTATGTTTTTATAATTTATTAATATTTTTAATTTATTTTTTCAACTTTTTAAATTGTTACCATGGTAAAAATGTATACCCATGGTAAATAATAAATCAAGTTAATTATAGTAAAAACAAAGTGATAAGGCCATAAAATTATATCTTAATCATAATGAATGATGTTATTTTTAATATTATCACTATAGATTATAAATTTTATAGTTTTATATATATTTTTCCAATATTAATACTATATAGACACATACTTTTTTATATAAATACTAATTATTTTTAAATGAATATCCATTACATTACATTGTGATCCATTCCAGAACCGTATAGGGTTTCTGTATTTGGAAACAAGGATTCATAAACAACTAGTTCATAAGAGATATTCATAATATCTCACTAGGTTATTCTTTGTTATAATTCTTTTTACTCATATTATATTTGATACCATTCATTGTTACATGGGGAAAGAAAACATATGAAAGGGTGTTGTCAGATACTTAGTAAGGGTAAACAAGGGAGATATCAATGATTGTTTAAGAATAAGATGACGATAAGGATATAAGAATATAAACATATCATTTTAAACCCATATCCAACATATCATAGATAAAAATCTTGAATCATATAAAAAATCATGGATGTCTATGAAGCATAAATCATAAAGAAATAAATAAACATAAGTAATGAGAGTATAAAATTTTTATTAGACATATGTTTTTTTCATACACTTAAGCAAAGAAACTAATTTACTTAATATTAAATGATAATTATAAAGGATATCATAGTGTATTGAGTTAACTTATTAAACCATCATATCCTTTGTCAATAATCACACTAAATAATATCATAGAAGACATAATACCTTACAGAATATCGTTCACTCCTCATTCCAGTCCTTTTTATCGCATGAAATATCTATCATTACCCAATGCATTGGATAGATATATAGTTATAGGAAAAAATATAACATAATGAAAATCATATATATGTGTGACATAAGAACAAAAAAAATTATTGATACCATAAACTCTAAAAAATAAATGGGTTTCATAAACATTTCATCATAGAACTTACAGTGGAAAATAAATGAATTTTATAACAAAGTTAACCCATGGGAAAACCAGTTTCATAGAATAATTTTTATATCATCATCATTATAAGACATAATGTTAATGAATTTGGATAGTATCATTGGATCATATCCCTAGTAAATTATATTTAACATTAAAAGGTGTTATCATTAATGAAAATGAATTTAAATTAACACTTGGAATAATTCTTAAGGAAAATAAAATTTTACTTTGAAATTTAATTTTTTAATATCTAGAAATTTACAAAATATTGTGTAATAAAAAAACAATGAAAATATTCTTAAAAAATTTCAATTATTCTTTAAATAATTTATCATTAATTAATTTTTGAATTTCTATTCATTTTATATAGATTAAAAATAATATTCCTTTTACATTTTTAGTAAAAAAATAACAAAGCACCTCCTTCGAAAAATAAAATGAAAATTAATTTTAAACCATAAATTAAAATGTAAAAAAATGGTTGAAAATTAATTATGAAAATCATTATAGAATATTAAAATCATTCTTTAAACCAATTTATTAAAATATATACTTGGAAGAAAAATCAGTTTCAACCGAAGTTAGAAATAATGTAATATTTGAATAAATTATTCTTTAAGTCACTTGAGTACATAAACAAAGAAAAATGAAATAAAGACATGTATAACTTAAAATTACCATCGGATAACGGAAAATAATGATATTATTTTAAGGAAGATAATGAAATATCCACAATATAAACTTAATAATAAACTATCTGGGTAAACACTGATATTATAACATAAAACCCTATCTGAAGTAACATTTGAATGAAACCCTAATGACAGAGAAAAATATATAGATTTATAAATACATGTAATTTTTATTATAATAAACACAAATTGAGTTAATTGGTAGAATATACTCCAAGAAAAGAAAAAAGTGGTGAATATGGAATGATTCTCAAAGAAATAAAATTGTGACAAAATTCCCTTACCACATGTCTTTTCATGTTTGATACGTGCTAAAAACTTGTATATAATAAATATTCATTTATTATAAATATAAAATATAAACACAAAAAAATATCAATATATTCCATATTAACTTATAATATCTTATTACAAATTTATTATCGATTCTTTTATAAAATTAGTGTTCCTGGGGATATCTACTTTGTTTTTCATGTAAGTTTTAGTTAAGCATTATCGATCCTTATACATTTATGATGGTTTAATAATATACATAATTTTAACAATAATATAAATATAATATAAATTATATATATTTATATTCATCCATAAAATCTATAGATTAAAAATGAATTACACCATTAATTAAGACACTATTCAGTATATTTGCAAGAATTCTATATTCGCTTTTTTGATGAATGGAATAGAGAAAGAGTAAATGAAAATTCACTATTATAGAATAATTATTACATAATATATATCATATATATTAATTAAATATATTATCTTCAACATTCGTGTATATTGGAAATAAAAAAATGAATCACATCACTTCATAGAGGGGGTTGTCTTCACACACGCACGAGCAATGTAATCAATTTCCAATCGATGGTAAATTAATAAGGCATGTATGATATTATAATACCAAAATCATAATAATATCATAAATATTATATATAAATAACATATCCATCACTATCAATGTAAAATGTTTATGAAAAATTAATTTCACTACTATGTGGAGATAATAATTTTTATGTACACACGAGCGATGTTTTGATTTTTTGTTGGATGTAAAGGTGGTGGATAATTTTTTTCATTATAGTAATAAAAATATAGTATATTTAAGGTACGAAAATCATTATTTTATAATGGAATCCAAAAATTTAGCATAGTTTTAAAAATAAATAAAATAGAAATCCCTAAATTAAGAGTTATAACTCTTTATTAAGAAACCAATTTTGGATTAAACCCTAGGCATTGAAAGGGTGGTATTTTGGAAATACAAGAAGTTATAATTTATGTAGAAGGATGATATATTGGTATTATGTTAGATATTGGATAATATAAAAGTAATATGAATTTTTTAGAAGATAATACAGGTTATATTGTTTTATATGGGGGGAATGAAACACTTGAAATTACATAAAATATTATTTATATATATATAATAAAAAGGAAAAGTGGCCCCACGGCCCCCCAAATTCAAATATATTATCTGATATAGTGGAAATAAAATTAGTTAATCACATTGGGGAATGTTTTGGATATATTTTAATACTTACCTCCTAGATAAACCACATTAAATCCATTTTAACCCATATCAGGATAACTAATTTTTTTGAATAATAACATAATTATATTAACAAAACTAAAAATGAATATGTAAATTGACATGAATATTATGATATAAAATTTTAAATAAAAAAATGATATTTGATTTCTATATGTGGAAGAAATTACTTTTCATATAAGAACAAAAAATACATGGAAAACATTTTTTTAAAAAATACTTGATGTAAGCGTAAAAATTACATTACTATGAAATAAATTAATTAATTAATTTACAATATTTTTTTGGGTTTTAGATAGTTAAATAATGAATGTATTTAGATTTTTTAGAAATAGAAAAACGAATTGAATCTTCCAACCATTCAGTTATATACAATTCCCCCAATAATAGATTTTAATTAGAATATAATATAACATATCTTCATAGAAATCATGACAGGATTTCCAAATTCAAAATAATAATTTAAAATAAATTATATAACAATTCTAGGATACCTATGGTCAAAACAACTTCCTAAAGGATAAAGTATACTTTTAAGGTTACTTTATAGTTTTACCCTTTGGTTCTAACCCAAATTTTACTCTTTTGGAAAGGTGATAAATATTTATTATGGTTATTACTCAAAATAATAAAAAATAATTTTCCTCTATTAAAATATATTATTTATTCTAATTCCAAATATAGAATATATTTTAAAAAATTTAATTCATAGAAGGTGGATAATTTAATTTCATATTAAACTGGTAAAATGCGATGAAAATTGGTATTCCAAAAAAAGTTTTCTTAAGTATACTATCTTTCACAAAAATATAACATGAAATTTATTATAATGAATTTAATTGGATTATTAATAATATTCATCAAAAAAATGTTACTTTTAATTAACATTAAAATGAAATGAAAATTCAAAAATGTGGGAAATAAAAATAAAATTTTCAATATAAATTAGTATTTCTAACAATTCATACAAAATATTTCTTTTTTGGAAATTATTAAAAATTCGCTCAATGATAATTTTTAAATAATGAATTAAAATATTAATTTAATTTCAAAAATAAATCTCCTATAATTGGAAAAAAATTAGTTATATTTTTCCTCAAAAAATAAATTAAAATAATTTTTCAAGAAAAATGTATTTTTGAAGGATATAAATTATTAACCAAATATTGAATACATATACACATATATGGTTTAATTATCTAAAATAAGTATATATACTTCTCAAAATTTGTTTATTTTTATTCACTCCCCAAATTTTATTTCTAGTTTATAATTTCAATGTGTTAATGATATTATTGATGTTGTGGTTCAATTAATCTCGAGTTTTCATTTATCAAAATATATTAAAGAAATTTAATTTTTTAAAAGTGAAATATATAATAAAATATTTGGAAGTTAAATTAAATCCCTCGTAAAATGAATTTCATATTTGAAATTATATCACTTTTATAAAAATAAATTAGTATATCTCTGTCTAATCACACCTTTATATTCCCAAGTATCTTTTTTGAATTTTAGTTTCCTTCAAAGAACTTCATCTAATTGAGTATTAATATTCCATATATCTTAATATATATGATAAAATATTTATACTTATTTTTATTCATAGAAATGACCATTATCTTATGGTGTAACCTCTAAATTCATTATATGTTATGAATTAGGTGTGTACCTATAAAAGAGAGATATATGGAACTCATTGTGAACAAGATATAGGTTCTATGGAAGCACCAATAGATAATCTATCATAGTAAGACAATCAAGAATCATTAGGGATACAATAAACATAGGTCTCAAATTTCCTTTTTGTATAAATCTTTTAGCATTTTTCTATATATAAATTTACAGGGATACCTTCCCCCATCTTTAAATTATATAACACGCATATGATTGTCAACATAACTTTTATATCAACTCTGAGATAGAATAATGTGCTTCTAAATAAATCTGACTTATTTTAAAATTCCTCGTCCAATTTATTTCCCAATAGATTTATTTATATATCATTATCCCAACATGTTACAGTTAAACACTTCTTTCCATAGAGTGAATCCTAAGGACCTATCTAATTTCTCATGTAAATGAAATTAATATAAGAAAACTCAGCCATAGTAAGGTGTGGATCAAAACCACCAATCACATCCATATAATAATATAATGGCATAAACTGTTGGGTTTCAAGGGTTCTATTAGATAGACCACCTTTATATGGATGATAATTATTACTAAAACTCATATCTACATCTAAAGCCCACTGAAGACATTGCAATAGCATCGAGGTAAACCTCATATCCATATCAAATACAATATAATATCGGAATCCAAGAAAACATTCCAATTAATTATTATATATATTGGATATATGATCAAGATATTAATCATATCTAATAGAAATTAATTTTGATAACTCCATTATGTGTTCAACTATAACATAAATAAAATTATACCCCTTATATGTTTTCAGGAGTCCAATGAAAAAAATAAATGGTGGTGTTTTCCCATTTCCATTTTACATTGGGTAATGGTTATTGAATAATCATATACTTATATCTCTCAAAAATAACTTGTTAATATACCATGAACCGAGATACATTCCATACAATATCTCTGTTCATGTTGTCTAACTTGGAATACTCTTTTAGGTCCCTATTCATGTTTATACTTCTATGATGAATAGAAAATGCTGAAATATGAGCCTCAAAAAATATATCCCCCTAAAAATAAGCGATGTATAGAAGATATACATTATTATTGAACCTTTTCATTCCATCAAAATGAATGTATAACTTAGGAATATTTCTGTTCATCTTCTATTGTTTCACATTTTCCATTTCTGCCTCTTTACTATTTACATGGATTGATTGTTGAACAATAATTTGAAAAAGGTAAAATTTATCCACTACAATTAATATTTCTTGATCCATTCATTATTACTTAAGATATATTGTATTTTTCATCTTCTTCATGGATATGATAAAATGATGCTTTCAACTCGAAGCATCAACCTCCTTGTTTCTTTTCCTATGGTGAATATGTATTGAGACATTATAATAAATAATCAACTCTAACCATATTATTTGGTGCTTGTTATTATAATTATTTGAGAATATGTACTTTTATTTTTTATGATCAGTATATATATCATTGTTTTCACCATCAATATAATTCCTCTACACATTTAAATAAATAATTGTTTTTGCTAACTCAAAATCATTTTGAGTAATTTTTATCATTAACATTCAATATTCATGGGAATTAACCTATAAAAACATCATTATATATGATGATGAATCCCATTACCTTCTTCGATTCATCGAAATATATTATAAATATTTCTCCATTTCTAGGTATTGTAAGAATAGGTGTAGTGACTAACATTTTTTCAAGATCCTTTAAATTTTCCTCAAATTCATCTGTATAAAAGAACATATCTCTATTCTTAGTTAACATGTCGATATAATGAGGTAATTGTGAGAAATTATCTATAATTTTTCAATAATATCCATCCATACCCTGAAAACATTTGATCTCAATTACATTGATTAGTTTGGTAAAACATTAAATAACATTTTATTTTGAAGGTTTCAGTGATATCAATTATCTTGTGATTATGTGACCAAAAAATGAAACATTTTATTTCCAAAAAATTATATTTAGTAATTTTTCCATACAACTTCTAAATAAATATTTTCTTCATTACAATCCTCAAGTAATCATTATGACCATTATTTATTTTTTAATATATTAAAATATAATCAATAAAGAATACTACAAAATGATCAAGGTCAAGTATAAAGACTATATTCATAAAATCTATGATGATAATGAGGGAATTAGTAACCCCAAATCTTATCACTATATATTAATTATGTCCAAAACTAGTAAATAATTATATCTTGGTTGTATCCACCTTATTGAACCTCAATTTGTTATATCCAGAATAAGGTCAATCATGGAAACATATTGACCTTCAAATAGTTGATCAAATAAGTCATCAATATGAGTGTAATGATACTTATTATCAATTTTGACCATTCATGATCCTCAAAATATATTCTTAGTATCGTTGATGAATATTTTTTTTGAATAAAAATAACCGTCTCACCCCATAGTGAATCACATCATTGAATAAATTTGTTGTAAATATTTTCTTAGAGTTCCTTCTTTATTTTTGGTAACACAATCGATGTCTTACTATATGGAGATTTTAAAATATGTGTATCACAACCTATGAGTTCTTTTGAAATCTATAATTCATAATTCAGTTAAATACTAGTTTAATCTTTGATAAAAACATAATAACACTATCACAACATGGGAATTTATTTGATTTTGAATTTCTTCTTAACCATCTAAGATACACAACCCTTTCAAATGGGAATCAAGACCCATATAATAGATGTAATTTCCATAAGATTTTTATATTTATCACCATATTGTTTTAAGATCATATGATAGTTTCTAATATCTAACATAACATCCATTCCTTATCAATGGATGTGGAAATTATTTAACGAAATCTAATCCATAAATAAGATAAAAAAATTCCAAAAGAGGGAGAATAATTGGATTTTCAATAAGCACATTCCTCAAAAAATCAATTGGAGTATAAGAATATACATGATATGTGATAATAATAACATTATGTTTTTTAACTACTAATTTAACGTCTAATCATTGAGGTGGTAATGCAATAACCATTGTAAATTCATTATATATAAATGAGTGGGTTTGTCTAGAATTTAATATGAATTTAGTAGTTTAGGAGTGGATGGAAAGTATAACTTTAACAACATCAATATCCACATCATCAATAGTAATCACATGAGATTTCCCTTTTCCCTTGGGCTTAAGGGGTTACTAGCATTGATCATCCTCATTAACCACTAAATTTTGGAACTATTCATTATAAGGACCATACTCCCTGAAATTGAAACACTTGAGTTTTGTTGGCTCATTCTATAGAGATTCCACTCTATTCAAATAATTAGATAATTTATTCCCCAAAAAAACAATATTAAATTAGATGATGACCTTCCATTATACTCATAAATAATTTTACAATCCCCTTAAGAAACATTTATCTAAGTTTCATTCTACAAATTGAGCATAATGGGATCCTCATCATCTTTTATCTATGGTTTTTATAATATCCTTTAATATCCATATATTATTTCTTATTAAATCAAAGAGATTAATTAGTATCACTATTCTCCATATCCACCTTGACTTCACATAAAACGATTTATTAATTACTACTGAAGTACCTTATGTATAACATCCTTGGGGATATATGGTTTAAATCCCCTAAAAATATAACAATCTTACATTTTTTTGGATGATAAATCCAAAATCGTACATCCAAAATGTTGTAAAATGTTCATCTGAGGTACTAATAGATTCATCATCCTTTTAAAATAGCATAAGGAATTTATTCTTCATTTCACGTGAATAATATGGGGAAATTACTTTTTGATGAAAAGAATTTTAAACTCATCCCACTCTATTGAATTATTTTCATATAATTACCATTTTTTCATGGTAAGAGTCCACCATTAATATGATTATCCCTCTATAATATAAAAATACAAAAAAAATATTATCCTCACACTAAAGAATACAAAATAGCTTTTTAGTGGTATAGATCCATTTCTCAGTAACTTGTGGATTATTGGACCCACTAAAATAAAGTGGATATTTTATCATAATGGGCACAAAATAATTTTGTTTCCTCATTTTATCATTTGGAATATCAATATGATTCATAGCTTTCAAAATTTGGGTAAGAATAATAATTATATTTTTTATTCCATCTCTCACAACATACGGTTTATGATATAGAAAATCCATTCTTTATCCACCACATTCAGCCTTAACATGATTCCTTTGGGTTCCATCCATTGACTAAAACGAGAAGGATAGTGTGAGAAATAATAAACATAGCTTCAAATTACATAATCATGAAAAATCATTTATAGGATGTCTAAACAATGAAACATTATTTCAAATCAATGAAAAATATTTTTATACTTGGTAATCCCTGATCATTATTTATTAAAATCCTTCTTAGTGGTTTATAAAGAAAATTTGAATTATCCTACGAATATTCCATGAGAGTGTCAAACCTGATGTCTAGTAAGGGTAAAATCACCATTCACCAAAATGATGGTTGATATATTCTGGACCCACTATATTAGTGGTTATTACCCCTCAATATATCTCCCCCAAAAACTACATCCACTTTTAGTATCTAGATAGGTATGTTTTTTTGGGAAACCCACACTCATTTCATTACTATAATTTTATATGATCTCTTATAAATATTATTATCCTATTGGTTGAAACTAAAGTGTTTTCTTATTTGTTTCCATTGGTAACTAAATGTTTATGTGACACTATATATATTGACCATACATTTTAAACATAAATATTACATCTTATGGTATTAATATTCATCACATATCATTATTATATGTCCCTTAGTATATAAGTTTTACGTCAATGGAAATATTATTTAAAATAGTTGGTTCATAATTGATGTACAACATCTCAAAGTAATTTCTATATAACAAGCACCCTTCGTATACTTATCATATTTAATACATTTCTTCATAACATGGTATAATGAAACATAAGAAATGGTGAGCTTAGATGCTTAGTACGGGTAAACATGGGTGATATCAATGATCAATTATGAATAACATGATAATAATTCATCAATAACATGAACATAACAATTGAAAACCATACCTAACATACCATATATCATAAACACGAATAATTGTGTAATGATTAAATGTTAGTAAGATAGATTCATGAAGAAATAAATTAACATGATATATAAGAGAACAACATTGTCATGAAGATATAAATTTTTAGAATACACCAAAGCATAGAAAATTATTTCCTTATTATTCAAGGATAAAAATAAAGAATATATATGCAGATTGGGTTTACTACCCAAACCATCATTTTCATAGTCAAGGTTCACTCCCAATACTATCACAGAAGACATAGTTCCAAACAGAACATAGTTTATTCCCCATTCCAATCCTTATTATCTCATGAGATTTCCATCTTTACCAAATGCATTGGAGGACATTATAATTTTGGGAAAACGTATATAATAATTTAAAACATACATATGTGTTCCATAAGATCATCAAATATGACCATATAATAACCCATTAAAAATAAATAGGTTTCATAAACATTTCATCATTTCATAAAATCATAAACCATGGAAAATAACTAGGTTTCATAAAAAAAATTTCAAGTGGGAATGAAATGGGTTTCAATGAATCATTCAAAAATCATCATCACCATAAGCAACAAAAAGAATGAAATTTGAATGTATAATTGAATCATATCTCAAGTATATAATAAAAACATTAAAAAATAGAGTTTTTCAATGGGTTAATTATGATGGTGAATATTTAAATCAAAATTAGTCCTGGAGAAAGATGTATTTGCAATGGAACTAATTTTCCATTGCAAGTACCAATTATTTTATGTCAGAGAAAATATCCAACAGAAATATATTAGGCATGGATTCACACCATACCATTATAAAATTAATTACAATGGGGTTTGAGAGAAGTAATTTTAATTCTTTCACTATTACCAAACTGGGATAAATATTTTGAAATGGACATTATTACATGTCACGAATTTTTTTGGAAAATGTATATTTATAGACATAATGAATTCCTTCCCTAATAACCCATCAAAAAATAATTAATTGAAAACCCATGAACCCTTATTTCATAAAACCTTCACCAATTCTCCATATACCCTCAAATTTATTTTTCACGTGATGACTAAACCCCTCTATTAGTCCCAAAAACCTCTACTGTAAACCAATTTTCATACATATTTGAGTTCTAATCCTCTATATATAGACTCATAATCTCTCCTTTTCCATTATAGTTTTGATGTTCCTTCAATCATGATGAAATTTGTTTACTCAAACCATATGTTGTAAATTTCATCCCATTTTAATGATTTACTAGGTATTTAGGTTAACTACAATATTTTTATTCCCAAATTGGGTGTCCATTGGGTCTATATGATTTGATTTCAGTTGATTTGAGTTATTTTTCATGTTTTTTAACATTTAGATTAAATATATTTTTTGTTTTATATTTATGGTTAATAAAAATATATTAATTTATTTTATTATTATAAATTTTATTATTATGGATATTATTTTGGGATATTTGATATTGAAATGTTTATATGAATCAATTTAATTGTTCAATTTTATTTCATGCCTATAGTGGTATAATTGTTTTTATAAATTATTAGAATTATTGGATTGTGTTGATATGTTAAACCATATTGGATTTTTGTATTATTTTTTTATTTCACTTATTTAAAACATATCAATATTTTTTTGAATATATATATATATATATTAACAAGTGAATATATATATATAGTCATTTTAAAAAAACAAGAATGATTTTATATATATATATAGATTTTATGGATATATATATAATTAAAAAATATTGCAATATATATATATAATATATGAAAAAAATTAAGAAATGAGTGTGTTATCAAAATAATGAGAAATCCAATTTAAAAAAATCTTTGATCAAAAAGTATTTTTATAAATTTTTTATAAAAGATATAAAAATACCAATAAATTATAAAAATTCACAACAATAATTAAATTATTGTAAAAAATAAAAAATCAGTATTAATAATTATCTTTTTAATAAATATAAAATTATTTGGAAATAAAAGTAATAATGATTAAATATTAGTAAATTAGGATAATTTGTAAAAAAAATATAATATTAATAAACTATTAAAATTCTTACCCACATCTATGATGTTACAAAAAACCCAACACACAAAAACATTATTTTGTTCTTAGGGTAAACACTGAATCCCGGACCTAATATTAGTTTCAAAATTCTTATATTTATATTTAAAAAAAATTATAATGAATTTATTATATGATTTACATTCACTTTCATTATTACCATACATCGAAAGCATATGAATTTGTATCATACCTATGGTAATCCTCAAATCCTGAATATAAATGTGTAGTTATATCTCTCATATGATAAACCGTATAGAAGATACATTAATTTTATATGAAAAATTATTATAAAATAATTTATGAATTTCCATCAGGTGTAATGTTACAAAAAACCAGACGCGCAAAAAATCTATGTTTCTACATGGATAAACACTAGATCCCTGGCCTTATGGTGATATCATATTTCTCATATGAAAAACTATTTGTAGATGTTTCAATTTCTTTAAAAAAATATATTATAAAAATATTAAATGAATTACCCTCATGTGTGTCCTTATAAAACACCTGATACCCACTATAGTTATGGTCTTCCTAGGGTAACCCAACATCCTAGACCTAACAGTGGTATCCGATTTATCAAAAAATAACCTATTAGAGAGATTTCATTTTTGGTTAAAAAATATAAAAATAAATAAATAAATTACCCTTGTGTCCTTTGTTACCAAACACCAAATGTGTAAAAATGTTATGTCGTGACTTTGGTAAAACCAACCTACCAAATCTAATGGTTTTATCAAATGTCATATATTAGACACAAATAAGATGATATTACATTATTTTTGGAAAAAGTTTCTAACATGATATAATTTATGTAATATTTTTATTTTACCTTCAGAGAACCTATTAGACCCCCGAAATCATGTATCAACCCATTGGTCCACTCTAGAAATATTTCATAGAATATTATAAGGAGTTAAAATGTAAAAAAATTTGTAACTATTCATAATGAGTAGAAATTATTCTTCTTTATCTTACTTTTATTGATAATTACATACTCATAATGTAGGGCGGGGGGTTTAAGTGACTTTTACTTAAACACCCCCACCCCTTCTTCTTCTTCTTCTTCTTCCTCAAACCCTTCCCTCTCCTCCGGCTCTGGTGAGGTGATCTCCGGCGAGGCGGCTCCAGCGAGGCAGCTCCGACGGGTCGCGACGAAGCTTCGGGCTGCGCCCTGCGATGTAGGCGGTTGTTGTTTAATTTTTAATTCTCGAGCATCCTTTGAACGCCAACTATAGTGTAGAATTTTTACTATTTATTCGAGTAAATCCCATGTTTTAATAGTACACATTTTGATCTTTCAAATGCTGGTTTTGTATTTGAAATCTGAGTTTCTATGTGTTCGCAATCGTTCGCCGAAGGATGCAGAAATTTGGGGGTTTTTGGGCGTTTTCCGGCGAGCTCCGTCGGCGGAGCGGCTCCAGGCGGTGGAATCCAGTGGTCCGGGACGGCGGCGACGGTGATGGATTCCCAAGTGGTGCGGCAGCTCGGCTGGGCATGGCAGCGGCGCGGCATCCCGGCTGTGGTCCGGGGTCCTAGGCGGCGGTGCCGGTGTAAGGCACAAGGGGGAGGGGCCGTGAGGAGCGCGACTCGTGCGGCGTGACCGTGACCTGCGTAATGCAGGTCACAGCGGGGAAAAAAGGACCGGTCGTTTTGGCCAGTCGGCAGTGGAGGGCCACGACCAGCTGGCCGCGGCGGACTGAACCGGACCCGCGGCTGGGCCGTGGGCCGGCTGTGCGGACCGGGCCGGTCCGGCCCCAGGGGTTTCCCCTTTGAATTTCCGACGCCCGTAAATTTCGCTACGGGCGTCCATTTTGTGCACCTTCTATGGTAGCACGGAGCTCGTGTCATGTTGGAATTTTTGATATGGTTTGGGGAATTTTTAATTCCCGAAACGAGGGGCCTCGGGGGTGCGACACGTACGTCGAGGGGATTGACGTTGTCCTGGGGATTCTCATTTTGGGCGGCGCGGTCGCATCCGACGTCCGTTTTGAGCGTTATTAGTGGCGTTGGGACCCTGGCACCGAGGCTGATCTTTACAAGGTGGTTTCAGGTGTTGAGTCTGGAGTTGAGGCGTGGGCCCCACAGCCCGTCTTCTGAGCTGCGAGCAGCGTTTAGCGACTTTCTCATCGGGCGTCCGTTTGGGGCGTGTGGGAAGTCGTTTCTGGATGTTTTTCCAAGGGTATTGCAATGGTGAAATCTGTCCTCCCTAATTCTGCACGATAGTGCGAGCCCCACGAGGGTCGTTTGGGCTTTGACGATGATTTTTCCATCTCCATCACTGGGCGACCATTTTGGACAAGAGAATAGTCTAACTTGTGTACTTTTTTGAGAGGATCGCAATGGTGTGATCCGTTCTTTGTGTTTCGAGACCGGTATGTAGGTCCCACGAAGCACCGCTCGTGTGCGGTGCGTCAGAATGCATCTTTTTCTTTTCATATCCATTCCACTCAAGTGAGTAGTCTTTTTGACGTGTTTTCATGAGGGGATCGCAATGGTGCGATGCGCCCGACTGTAATCGTGGCCAAGGCTCAGGATCACGGGACGTCGTTCGGGAGTGAGGCGATGTTGGTGACTTTTCTTTCGGATATCCTTTTGAGGCGAGTAAGTAGTCTATCTCGCGTGTTTTTCCATGAGGATTACAATGGTATGATCCGTTTTGTTATGCAGAGCCTCTTGTGCAATATTATTAAATGTGGAAATGTGAAGGTGCTCTGGTGGTGGTTCGTCCTACCATGTTTGTAGTGGACCCTTGGCATGTGATCGTGCACTCTTGGGAGAGTGATGTAAATGATTCATGAGATGTGGTTGGTCATTCCTGGGCCTTTGAGGTGGAGTTGTTACGTTCACGCCTTCGCGTTGAGATACGTGTGGTTTGTACCTGAGAATGTTTGTGCGCTTGGTTGGGGTTGAGATGGGTCCACAAGTTGTGTGGTCCCCACGTGCGTGCCGTGTTCTGATTTTCATACTTTGACCTCTCACGGCGTAGAGGGTCCCTCTGTGCTCGTTTGTTTGAATAGCAAGGTCGAGTGGTCTCCCCCTAGTTTTTTTCTCGATGGATCGGTCGATAGCATTGTTAGTGACACCCAGTGATGGAACAGGCGTTGAATCTCTTTTGGGTGAGTCATTCGAGAGTTGAGCGGTTGCACGATACCCACTCAGTGCTTGGTTGGCCAGTGTTATACCATCCAGTAGAGATGGCCAGAGCAGATCCAGGTTTACCCTCCAGTAGAGACTGGGCAGTGGGTTGCTCACTCGACACTTCTAGGGCTTACCCGCCAGCAGAGACTGGGAAGTGGGTCACCCATAGACTTCTTTATAGTCTACCCTCCATCAGAGCTGGGCAGTGGGTCACTCGTCATCTTTATTTAGGTATACCTTCCAACAGGGCTGGGCAGTGGGCCGCATGTCGACTTGTTAGGGTTTACCCTCCAGCGGGGCTGGGCAGTGGGTCACCTGTCGACTTCTTCCAGGTCTACCCTACAGCATGGCTGGGCAGTGGGTTTCCTGTCGACTTGTTAGGGTTTATCCTCCAGCGGGGCTGGGTAGTGGGTCCCCCATCGGCTTATTCTAGGTCTACCCTCCAGCAGGGCTGGGCAGTGGGTCGCATGTTGACTTGTTAGGGTTTTCCCTCCAGCGGGGCTGGGCAGTGGGTCACCCAATATCTTATTCTAGGACTACCCTCCAACATGGCTAGGCAGTGGGTCACCTGATGATGTATTATGGTTTACCCTCCAGTAGGGCTGGGCAGTGGGTCACCCGATATCTTATTATGAATTACCCTCTAGCAGGGTTGGGTAGTGGGACACCTATTGGCCTTCCAGACTCAGTCCTTTCCACTAGTCTAGTCTATGGCTTTCCTCCGTGATCACCAGATTAGGACCCTTGGTTGTACGGTTCGGTGATGGAACGACTTTGATGTTGAGGATACCTCTCGACTGTGGTGCAGTGACAAGGTGTGGTTGACTTTCCCCAGAACTCTCAAGTACGAGGGGTGCTTTCCCCCACCGAGACGTGTCCTTGTGACGCGACATAAAACCGTACGGGCGAGCCAGTGCAGCCCAAAGTGGATAGTGTCGAGGTGTGGTGGTTTGAGCCCCTTGACTTGTAGTTCGGGGAAGACGTGCGGGATGTTGGGCATCGATGATGGTGTTACTTCTAGGACTGTTGGAAACTCATTTTCTTTGGCTGAGATATGGGATTGAGATCCCCTTACAACCTTTTTTAGGCTACTTAGTGAGCATATGAATATGTGTATACCTTGTTCTGGTACCCACTTCTTGGGTTTGGTTACTCTCTTTCCAGGTGAGGCGAAGACGCACGGGGTATGCCACGTGCTTTCCATGTCTAGCTTCCCGTGGTTGGACGAGTCTACTCTCCTGCTATAGGTAGCAAAGACTGGACGTGAAGTTCATCTTCTCAATGTTTCCAACTCCTTGTGTATGGACGAGTCTACCTTTTTTCCTCTTATTGGGTTGAGCTGGACTCTTCATTGTTCGCTTTACTGCCCTTTCGGTTGTACTCCTTTACTTTTCCTTTACGCCCTACTGATCACCCTTTGGTACCTACTTTGTTTCTCCCTCGAGCCTTTGGGGCATCCTACTGAGTATTTTTATACTCACCCCTACTTGGGCTTTTCCCACACTTGGTTTACCCTTGCAGACGACGGACATATTGGTCGTGACTTCAGAGGAGCTTAGGATTTTGGGAGCTGGGACTACGTGCAGTGGTCGTAGCTGGGTTCTAGGTGGGAGACCCATCAGGTGTTTCTCTTTGTTTACCTGTTTCCCGGTTGTGGCACCTTTTTTGGTTGGGCAGGTTCTTTTCCCCTTTTTCCTTTTCAGCACTTTACTTGTACTGTTTAGAGGTCGATGCACATTTGTGGTATATATATAATAGTTTCCCTTTTTCTTTACTTGTCTTCTCACTTTTACTCTGCACTTTTGCATTGAGTGTGTTGCGTGTGTGTGTATAGGTACTTAGGAAAAGGCCTCCCGGAGTTACTGTGCCTTCGGCGCTGGTCACCAGCCCCTGGCCTACGGAGGCGGGCTTGGGGTAGTTGCGGCTCGAGCCCGGGTAGGGTCGGGTCGTGAAAAAGTGGTATCAGAGGTGGTTCGTTCCTTGGGACACTATTCGGACATCCCTAAAATAAAAGTAATTGGTTGAGATATAGGGAAACAATGTTAATGTGTCCCGAGAGTGGCTCTCAGGCCAGGGAGTCCAGTGATGGTGTGGTGGCCGACGTATCCATTCACGAGGACCTTGATAGCCCGCTTGTCAACTCGGCATGCTGAGACACTTTTTTTAGGGAAAATTTGTTTGTGAATCACATAAGATTGAGTCTTTGACTGTCCTTCTTGATTCAGCCACCCATTGTTGTTGTTATTGGTATATACCTATATGCTCATTTGACCACGACACTCCTTGATAATTTTCAGGATGTCTCCGCGAAGACAACCTGCTAGGATTCTAGCTTTGGTTCGTGAAGAAGACCATGTGAGCTACGAGGCCACATTCCTGGACCCATCATGCGAGCCCCTTTCTCTGGGTGGCCTGGTAGCAGCACCCCCACCTGTTGAGCAGCAGACAGCTTCAGCAGAGAAGACGGTGCTTGAGCGCAGGTTGACCGCGCTCTGTGAGTTCCAACGGTAGAGACCGCTGAGGTTCAGTGGTGAGCCAGACCCTCACGCATCATAGGTTTGGCTAGAGGCAGTGGTTCGCCTTTTCAGGCTTGTGCAGACGCCGACAGATCAGAGAGTGGCTTTGGCAGCCAACCTTTTTCGTGGAGCAGTTTGGCGTTAGTGGAGTCTGGTGACTCAGTTTCTTGAAGAGTCGTCGCTTTCGTGGGGCGACTTCCAGTTGTTGTTCCGTGATGAGTTTTACCCCTCCTACTTGTGCTCCGTTCGGATTCAGTATCTCCTGCAGTTTCAGCAGGGAGGTATGATGGTGGCCGAGTACGCAGTTAGTTTTGCAGACCGTGCACGCTTTTACCCGGACTTGGTCCACGACGACAAATTTCGAGCATGGAAGTTCGAGCAGGGTCTCCACCGAGAGATCCATGTTGTCATAGTACCATTGGGAATTTCAACATATGTCAAGGTGCTAGAGCAGGTGCTGGTGACAGAGGGCTTCCTGTCACGTTTTAGAGTTGGTGGTGGCAGCGGGAACGTCGGAGCCAAGATGTCTGCTGCAGCTAGCAGACATCAGCAAGTAGAACCTCAACACAGGTGGCTTCCTGATCAACAAATTCAGGGGCGTGTTCATACACCATAGTGGCACCAGAGGGCACCCGTGCAGCCCTAAGAGAGTCGGTGCTATGCCTACGATGCGTGAGGTCACCTGGCATGGGACTGCTCGACCAGGCATGCAGAGAGCTTCGGGCAGGCAGCAGGTGCACCACCACGATAGAGGCAACGTCGTGATCGGAGTAGCGCCCAGAGAGGTGGTGCTAGCAGAGGAGTAGGAGGAATTGGTAGTGGATGATGACCTTAAGAGGTCTTCCCATCACCACTAGGCGGTCCACATCAGGCTCCAGGAGTATACAGTTGGGACCACAGATAGCCACGAGATTTGGATGTCTACGATCCTATAGAGCATGAGGTGATAAGAGATACGCTCTACAGCTTTAATACTTCTTGCAGTAGAATTGTTAGACTCTGTGTGTGGAATGATTTCCTCCCCGCTCCTTGCTTGAGGTGTTACCAGGGTGGCGCAGGGCGTCAGTGTAACGCTATGTTGGTATGAAAAAAAGGGGTGTGGGACCTTTTTATTTCGTCGGTGGTGTCAACTCCATCGCTTTCTAAGAGTGTAAGAGAGTCTTGGTTGTGAGACATCGATGGTGAAATCTTACGTGGCCAGATATCCTATAGTGTTCCACCATATGGATATTCTGAAGGAGGGAATCACCGCGCCTTGTTCCAGGTGCGGGCGGTGATTCCAGTCGCGGCATGCGACGTAACGGTTCGGTCGGGGAGGTGAGCTACCCCCGAGAGCCTTTGGGCCATTTGAGACTGTGAAAAGGGATGGTGAGGTTCCCTACTGCCTTTCCCTAACCCCAATGTCTGAAGTGGGTGCATGATTTCTTCCACGCGGTTTACCTGAAGAGAAGTGTACGTACTCCTATGCACGACATCAACAAGGTCCGACCTCGCATTAACGGATCAATCCTTTGGTCTGTGTGCGATGGTGTAGAGGTGTGAAAGAGTTCTTCTGGGTACGGGAGAGCCAGGTGTGGGCTTAGAACCCTGATTTGTTCCCTGGTTTTTCTTTTCGGGAACAAATATCATGAAGGAGGGAATGATTTAAGAACCTGGTTTTTGCTGTGAAGGACATTGGAATATTCATGATGATATTCCAGGGCAGCGCCTTCAGACGGCATGTGATTCCGAGCCCCGGTGTGGCCGGAATTAAATTTTCAGTGTGTTCACACTAGAAACGCAAAATAAATGGGATAAATCCTAAACAGTGATCCAGATCGGAGATCCGAGTGTACGGATGGGTCTGAAATGGGGTGTTTACCCTAGGAACAACATAAAACATGTCGGCACGGGACGTTTGGACCCCCCGCTTGCTTCTAGAATAAGAAACTAATAAATTAAATAATTAATTTATTCGTTTAATGGTTAAACTCGAATATCTCTTAAAAAGTGGCTCTGATTGCAAAATAGAGGGCACCGTTGAGTTCAGAGCATGTTGTTTACCCTAGGAGGGGTATAAGTTTCGCGGGTGTGGGAAGTGAGTGAAAAATGGCCCCGGGGGCGTTTTCGTAATTTGGCAGCCTCAGGCGTGGGCGTTGTAACTTTGGAACGGGGCCTTGGATTAAAATTCCGAGACCGTTGTTGTGCTTGGAGCGTGGTTTTTAGCCTATGGGAGGCTTAAACCCGACCCCGCCAAAATTTTCGGTTCGGGGCTGTCGGGCGGGCGTTTAAGTGATTTGTACTTAAACACCCCCACCCCTTCTTCTTCTTCTTATTCTCCTACTTCCTCAAACCCTCCCCTATCCTCCAGCTCCGGCGAGGTGGCTCCAGTGAGGTGGCTCTGACGAGGCAGCTCCGACGGGTCGCGGCGAAGCTTCGAGATGCGCCCTGCGAGGTAGGCGGTTGTTGTTTCGTTTGGAATTCCCGAGCCTCCTTTGAACCCCAAATATAGTGTAGAATTGTTGCTATTTATTCTAGAAAATCCCATGTTTTCATAGTACACATTTTGAGATTTCAAACGCTGTTTTTGGATTTGAAATCCGAGTTCCGATGTGTTCGCAATCGTTCGCCGAAGGTTAGAGAAATTAGGGGGGTTTTGGGTGTTTTCCAGCGAGCTCCGACGGCGGAGCGGCTCCAGGCGGCGGAATCCGGCGGTCCGGGACCGCGGCAGTAGCGACGGATTCCCAGGTGGCATGGAGGCTCAGCTGGGCATGGAGGCGGCGCAGCATCCTGGCGGTTGTCCGGGGTCCCAGGCGGCGTCGACAGTGTAGGGCACAAGGGGGAGGGGGTCGCGACGCGCGCGGCCCCGTGCGGCGCGACCGTGACCCGCGTAATGCGGGTCGCTACGGGAAAAAAAGATCAGTCTTGTCGGCCGGTCGGGGGTGGCGGGCCATGGCCAGCTGGCCGGGGCAGAGTGAACTGGACCCGCGGCTGGGCCGCGGGCCGGCTGTGTGGACCGGGCCGGCCCAAGGGGTTTCCCCTTTGAATTTCGGACGCCCGTAACTTTCGCTACGGGCATCCGTTTTGCACGCCGTCTATGGCAGTGCGGAGCTCGTGTCAAGACAGACTTTTTGAGATCGTTTCGGGAATTTTTAATTCACGAAACGAGGGGCCTCGGTGGCATGACACGTACATCGAGGGGATTGACGTTGTCCCGGGGATTCTTGTTTTGGGTGGCGCGGACGCATCCGACGTCCGTTTTGAGTGCCGTTAGTGGCGTTGGGACCCTGGCACCGAGGCGGAGCTTTCCAAGGTGGTTTCAGCCATTGAGGATGGAGTTGAGGCATGGGCCTCATGGCACGTCTTCTGAGCTGCGAGCATCATTTAGCGACTTTCTCATCGGGCGTCTGTTCGGGGCGTGTGGGCAGTCGTTTCGGGATGTTTTTCTGAGGGGATTGCAATGGTGCAATCCGCCCGCCCTAATTACGCATGATGGTGCGGGCCCCATGATGGTCGTTTGGGCGTTGATGGTGATTTTTCCATCTCCATCACCGGGCGACCATTTTGGACAAGTGAATAGTCCGACTTGTGTACTTTTTCGAGAGGATCGCAATAGTGTGATCTGTTCATTGTGTTTCGGGACTGGGATGTGGGTCCCATGAAGCGTCGCTCCTGTGTGGTGTGTCAGAATGCATATTTTTCTCCAGATATCTGTTCCACTCAAGTGAGTAGTCTTTTTGACGTGATTTCCTGAGGGGATCGCAATGGTGTGATGCACTCGACTGTATTCGGGACTGAGGCTCGGGATCATGGGACACCGTTTGGGCGTGAGGCGGTGTTGGTGACTTTTCCGTCGGATATCTGTTTGAGGCGAGTAAGTAGTCTATATCACGTTTTTTTTCGCGAGGATTACAATGGTACAATCCATTTGGTTGTGCGGATCCTCTTGCATGATTTTATTAAATGTGGAAATGTGAAGGTGCTCTGGTGGTGGTTCGTCCTACCATGTTTGTAGCGGACCCTTGGCGTGTGATTGCACACTCTTGGGAGAGTGATGTAAATGATTCATGAGATGTTGTTGGTTGTTACTGGGCCTTTGAGGTGGAGTTGTTACGTTCACGCCTTCGAGTTGACGTTGGGTGCCGTGTGCACAATAGCCTTAGGGCTGGAGACGTGGTATACTCTGGGAGTATACGAGAGCGTTTGGAGGTATGTGTGGTTTATACCTGAGAATGTTTGTGTGCTTGGTTGGGGTTGATATGGGGCCACACAACGTGTGGGACCCACGTGTGTGCTGTGTTCTGCTTTGCGTACTTTGACCTCTCGCGGCGTAGAGGGTTCCTCTGTGCTCATTTGTTTGACCAGTAGGGTTGAGTGGTATCCCCCTGGTTTCGTTCTTGATGGATCGGCCGGTAGCGGTTTTAGTGACACCTAGGGATGGAACATGCACATAACCTCTTTTGGGTGAGTCATTCGAGAGTTGAGTGGTTGCACGCTACCCACTCAGTGCTCGGTTGGCTAGTGTTGTACCATCAAGTAGAGATGGCCAGAGCAGATCCGGTTTTACCCTCCAGTAGAGACTAGGCAGTTGGTTGCTCACTCGACACTTCTAGAGTTTACCCTCTAGCAGAGACTGGGCAGTGGGTCACCCGTCGACTTCTTTAGAGTCTACCCTCCAGCAGGGCTGGGCAGTGGGTACCTCGTCATCTTGATTTAGGTCTACCCTCCAGCATGGTTGGGCAGTGGGTCGCATGTCGACTTGTTAGGGTTTACCCTCCAGTGGGGATGGGCAGTGGGTCACCCATCGACTTCATCCAGGTCTACCCTCAAGCATGGATGGGTAGTGGGTCGTATGTCGACTTGTTAGGGTTTACCCTCCAGCGGGGCTGGGCAGTGGGTCACCAGTCGGCTTATTCCAGGTCTACCCTCCAAAAAGGCTGGGCAGTGGGTTGTCTGTCAACTTGTTAGGATTTTCCCTCTAGTGGGGCTGGGCAGTGGGTCACCTGATATATTATTCTAGGTCTACCCTCGAGCAGGCCTGGCCAGTGGGTCACATGATGATGTATTATCGTTTACCCTCCAACAGGGCTGGGCAGTGAGTCACCTGGTATATTATTATGAATTACCCTCCAGCAGGGCTGGGTAGTGGGACACCTGTTGGCATTCCAGACTCAGTTCTTTCTACTAGGCTAGTATGTGGCTTTCCTCCGTGATCATCGGAGCGGGACACTTGGTTGTACGAGTCGGTGATGGAATGACTTTGACTTTGAGGAGAACTCTTGACTACAGGACGGTGACAATGTGTGGTTGACTTTCCTCAGAACTCTCAAGTACGAGGTGTGCTTTCCCCCACCGAGACGCGTCCTTGTGACGCGACCTAAAACTGTGGGGCGAGTCAGTGCTGCCCAAAGTGGATAGTGTCGAGGTGCGGTGGTTTGAGCCCCTTGACTTGTAGTTCGGGGCAAACGTGTGGGATGCTAGGCATCGATGATGGTGTTACTTCTGGGACTGTTGGCGACTCATTTTCTTGGGATGAGCTATGGGATGGAGATCCCCTTACAACCTTGTTCGGACTTCTTTGTGATCATATGAATATGTATATACCTTTTTCTGGTACCCACTTGTTGGTTTTGGTTACTCTCCTTCCAGGTGAGGCGAAGACGCGTGGGGTATGCCACGTGCTTTCCGTGTCTAGCTTCCTGTGGTTGGATGAGTCTACTCTCCTGCTATAGGTAGCGAAGACTCGATGGGAAGTTCATCTTCCCACTGTTTCAATCTCCTTGTGTCTGGACGAGTCTACCTTATTTCCTCTTGTTGGGTTGAGCTGGACTCTTCAATGTTTGCTTTACTTCCCTTTCAGTTGTACTCCTTTACTTTTCATGTTCGCTCTACTTCTCCCTTTTGGTACCTCCTTTGATGTTCCCTCGAGCCTTCGGGGTATCCTACTGAGTATTTTAATACTCACCCCTGCTTGGGATTTGCCCGGACTTGGTGTGCCCTTGGAGACGACGGACAGGTTGGTCGTGACTTTAGAGGAGCTTAGGAGTTCAGGAGCTGGGACCACGTGTGGTGGTCGTAGCTGGGTTCCAGGTGGGAGACCCATCAGCTTTATCTTTTTGTTTACCAGTTGTCGGGTTGTTGAACCTTTTCTGGTTGGGTGCGTGTTTTGCACCTTTTTCCTTTTCAGCACTTTACTTGTACTGTTTGGAGGTCGATGCACATTTATGGTATATATATAGTAGCTGCCCTTTTTCTTTACTTGTATTTTCTCTTTTACTCTACACTTTTGCATTGGGTGTGTTGCGTGTGTGTGTAGATGTAATTAGGCAAAGGCCTCCCCGAGTTATTGTGCCTTCGGTGCTGGTCGCCAGCCCCTGGCCTATGGAAGTGGGTTTGGGGTAGTTGCGGCTCGAGCCCGGGTAGGGTCGGGTCGTGACAGAATCTCACTGTGTCATGGAGACGGTAGGTTGTATATACACTTGAGTGACAGTATCATTTCCTTGATGGTCAAATGATATGGAATTGGATGGTATATTAATAATGATGAATCGTTCATCATGTTAAAATAATTATTTATATCCATTATAATAATCATTATACCCATCCAAATAAATTAGTGTTGAATAACAAATTACACCATGGTGTGGAGACAGTACGTTGTATGCAAGCACGGATGGTGATATTTTTATTCATAAGAGGATTAAGTTGTTCCATAATTATAATGACTTTTTATAATTTAGATGATACTTGAGTTATTACATTTTTATGGAAACAACATAGTAAGAGGGTGTAAAAGAAGAAATGAAATTGAATGGGATTTGTAAAACAATTACCAATTCATTGAGTTTATCATTTTGATTTGCACAAAAGAACACCATAGGATGTTTTTATTCCCAAATTGAGGAATCTAGTATGATGTGATAGAAGTTTAAAGGATAAATGGTTAGGTTCTTTCCAATACAAAGTTCATTAGAGTTTTGAATAAAAGACGGGGAGAAGTGCTCTTTTATAATAGAGGTGATGGAAACTTTTGGAAACTCCAAAACTATGGATATATTATCAATTAATATTCCATTTAAAATATTTCCAAAGTGTGTTATTTCTAGTATAATATGTTTATAGGTATAAATACTCTAAACTAATGTTTTTTAGGCAATTTTAGTTCTCAAACATAAACTTGTGTTTCTGGATCAACCCTTAGTTAAACCAATTATCTTATATTGTGTCTACTAGTCTTTTTATACTATAGGGTTAATATAGTCACTAGAAAATGTCAAAAGAACACTAATTTTTCCTTTTATGACATATGTATCACTATAATAGTTATCTGGATGAGTCATATATTTTTTATGAATTTTATAAAATTTTATAAAATATTATTTATTTTAAAGTATCATTTATGTCAATTTTGATATTATTAAATATATTAATTTTTAAAAATGTTTAAACATCATGAAAACAATGCAAAAATACTAATAATATGTTACTAACATGTCTATATTTTCTATAAAATTCGATAATTCTATTAATTATTTCAAATTATATTTATTTTAATATTTTTAATATCATTTAATTGACAATTCTATTAATAAAATAATTTATGCATCACATTTGTGTCATCATTAATGGTAAATATATAATCTATAAAAAATATAAATAAATTACCATAGTGTATAAAATTGTTTTATATTTCTAGATACTATTTATAATAAATTTTATCTCCTAAATTTTTCATTATTAAAATTATTATTCTTGTAAGAAATGAGAGTGTGGCATTTTGTCAAATTCCGTAATTATAATAATATTCTTGTCATATTCAAGGAAAAGGGTCCACTAAATGATTAATTTTGGAAACATAGGTGATAAGAGTCTAATTTAGTCATCCAATAGTATTTTTAATATTGTTATGACTAATTTATAATATTATTGTTACTATTAATTACCTGATTTACCCTTAACCACGGTAATAAACAAAATTAATAATGTTACTATTTATAACATCCAAATAGAAAAAGTAACCCATTAAAATAATTTGGACCCACTTATTCCAAATATGGAATCCATTTTTCAAAATTTTAAACACATAATTTTCAGTAATTAATTTAAAATTAGTCTTTTTTGACAAAACCAGAAAAGAGTTTTTTCAAAAGTAAAAACCATCAAAAGATTGGAAAGTGTTTATACCTAATTTTAATATAAAAATAATTACAGAGACCTAAATTATATTAAATGATAAAACCTTAATCTAATTATTCATTAAAACAAATTAAATATATTCTCTATCAATATAAATAAATTAAATGAAAAAGCAGTTTTCAATTAAAATGTAGTATTTCACTCCATTCATTAAAATATGATTGTTGTCAGAAAAACACCAAATATTTTTCCAAACTAAAAATTTAGGTTTCAAAATTAATTAATTAATTTTCTATTCAAAATTTAATATATAAATATTTCAAATATTGTGTTTAAAAATTATTCTCGATTAAAAGGTTATAAAACTACATTTTAAAGAAAAAAATTAATTTATTTGAAAAATTGTATTTGTTCTTTTATAATGTATAAGAAACACATGATAAGAATATTAAAATTATATGGAATATATAAAATAAACAATCTGGTTAATACTATTCATAACCACTTTTTAAACGGCTAGTCGTAGTGCACTAGAACTCGGTGTTGTGTGTAGCACAAGCCATTGAATTATTTTAAAAGAAGCGTAAAATGGAATCTTGGGGTGTTAAAGTGATTTTTAAATGTTATTTTGTGAAAAAATGAGTGGATATAATAATTATATTCCTTTTTTATGAATTGTAAATAATGTGTGGGTAAATTCAGGTGTTATCATAAATATAAATTATGTTTCATGAGTGTGTATACTTTGAGGTTTATTTGGTTATGTACTATGACTAATTAGTTGGTATACTCATTATATGAATTTAATGTAAATTGTTTTATGTGATTTGGTAGAATAATATGGTGTTAAATGTTAAATGATATTAAATGAATGAATTATTTTATAGATTCCATATATGGTTACCTAAGGATCCTGATTGTGGTAGTGGATGCCTTCAGTTCAGTACGCACCTTAGGTAATGATTATTTGGGACACCATGGTCCTTGATAACCCTTGGATCTAGCTTGCTTGTACTCTCATTGTACATTTCTAGTATGACATTCTCATAGAAATCCAAGCAGTACATAACCATGTTTTCATCAAGAAGCTCTTGGGACTCGATTAGGATGCCTTGGCCTTCGACACCTTGGATTTGGCCATTTTTTGTCTGACTCTTTGACATACAGAATGACTATGAGGTATATGATACCTTCGATTATATATCTTTGCCAAGGTAAATTTTGACAAGTGTGATTATATGAATCATCCATGAATGTTGTGAGTCATTTAGATGAATGGTAAGGCCATTTTGTTTATTTTTTCAATAATTGTAACTTCTTTATTATATCATCTGGACCGAATTGTGCAGGGAGCCTTGATGGGAAATTTCATTGTCACTATTTTAGAAATTTACATTCCATGCACATATTTACTTTCATTTACTACTAAATTTTTTAATAGCGCACTACCTTAAATAAAATAATACAATTTGGATTGGGATAGACACTGTGGGTGATAGCATACATAGATTTTATCTCACACCCTTCTCAGGTACCATTGGTACCTAATTAAACCTTCTTGTTTGTAAAACTATAGACTATTTATTTTTCTTCTTTTCTTGTACTTGATGAGTTAAAAGAATATGACTGATTTGGATCTCAGAATGATCATGGGGATTACCATTGGAATTTTGAGTTATTTTCAGTACATGAGTCATATATTGTAATGAATCATAAATCATATTGTATGTTACTCTTTTAGATTATGTATCATGTACTTTCATGATGATTATGGTGGAAATGGATTACTGACAATGATAGTGACGATGACGAAATTGAAACCAATGAGAATTAGGTGAATATTTTTGTGGTTATCACTAGTGTTGTGATTATCGGGAGATCTAAGGTCATGTCATTCAACGCAATGGGTGAACGGATAGAGGTAGGTTCTTGACTCTAGAGGATATATTGGTGATGATGACTTTTTAATTTTTAATATTGTGGATTCACAATTTTTTTGTCAATCCTTTTGAAATGGTTGGTTTCCACTAATCCTTAAGGTGTATTTTTATAAAATGAAAAAATAGATTTATAGGTGGTTTCACCATGAGGAATGCATTATTATATAAAATAACATTTTCCATATTCTATATTAAATTTATTTTAAATTTCTATCATGATGCATTATAGTTTCATTAAACTACATCTGTTGTTTTTTTTAATATTTGAAAAACAATTGTGCTACTCTAACACAATGGTACAGTCTCACCAATCTCACCTCTTACACCCTCATTACTTATTAGTGGCCTCTGGTGTACAGGGAGACGTTCTTGATGCTATGGGGTTATGGGTATGACTACTAGATTAGTGGTCAGTCATGTTTGGATGATACTTTTGGAAATGACATCCGGATTTTTCTATCTTTCAATGATTCTAAATTTATCCAACCTTATATATTTTTTGAACTTTCTTCCGGATATTTTGTAACCTAGGGTTACACTGGAGCACTTCTTAGTGGACCTGAAGTTTATTGAGTGATTTTAGTTAATTTATATTAGATTTCATCCTCTGAGGTATTTAATCAAATAAGTTCATTATCAATAATAATGTTTACAATAATTTGATGGCCTCAGATATTTAATTTAGACCTAAGTTTCAAGTTGAAGATTCTAGGATCATCTTCATCCATATAAAATTAAAATTAATGATTTATTTGAGGTGTTCATGTCCAAATTTTTCTATTATATCATCCAATATAACTATATCATTGCTATATCATGACCCGCCCCCACTGAGACTCAACCTGATTTTGTGATCAAATTGATTTTTTTTGCGTAATTTGATGATATAAATGGAAATGTTCAAAAAATAATAATTATCAATAATCAAGAATATTAGTTTCAAATGATAAAAGAATAAATCTGAATCTCCTTCCTTAAATTAATGTTTGTATCTTTAATCAGAGAATAATTTTTTTATTAGTCAATGATAAATCAACATCTTTGGATATCATGTGGTGGTTTAATTATTTTCTTTTGAAATAGTACATCAGTATGTATTTGAATATGGACACCTTGATGGTATAGAAAGTGAATGTTTCTATAGTAAAATCATGAATATAATCTCTAATGTAGTAAATGATCTTATGAAACCCAATCTGATTAGTGATATTATTTTTAAGGGGATTCAATGATTAGACTAAAACAATTCACCTTGGATTGAGGGGCTCTCTAGTTTCTACATTGGGGTGGATATGGAGATTATTGGGAAATACTTTACAAATTAAATGATTTCTTTAGGGGATGATCCAAACCCCAATAATCTTTTGTTGCCTTCCTTATTCTTAATTAGAAGGTTGGGGTCCCTATTCACATTAAAAATTTCTTCCCCCTTATTATGTGAATTTTTTTATACATAGTCTTATGTAGAATTAGTAATGTTAGATTAACCCCTCTTCTACCATAAATAATTTATAAAGAAATAAAGTTACATTAAGGTATGGTTTATTCGAGGTGTTATTTCATTATCTAAATATATATGAATGACCTGAATTAAAAGGATTGTGAATTAAACATCACGATGAAGGAATTTTTGAAAAATAATTTAATATATTAGAACAAAACATCATCCTTCAGTTTATTCAAATTTGTGGGTCATCTGAATGGGTTTTCAACCATTTATTTAGGTTATTATGCTCACTATGGTTCACTATAACCTTCATAGGAAATAAATTATTCATATTTAGATCTAACAGGTGGAAAAGTCTTGGTGGATCCATCTCACCCATTATTTTTATTCTAGCTCAAGTCCATGTCAATAAATATCCTAACAAAAATATTCATCCATCAATTGTGTGTTAAATTAATTGGAGGTTTAGGTCCTTAATATTAGAAAACATTTTTTATGGATGAATATATGAATTTATTCAAGGAGAAACAATCATATATTAAATATATTAAAGTTATTTTAGATTCATATAGTGTATAGAGTGGAAAAATGGAAATTCCTTCAAGAGTATGGTGTATGTATCAAACAAATTATATTTATGTACATGGATACTTATAGAGGGTTTCGGTGGATTAATCCAGATATAATTCCCCATAGAATATTTTATGGGTCCATAGATTAATATAGGAATTCATATTCAAAAATATTATATAATAACTAACAAAATTTTAGATAGGATTTTTTTATTAGAAAAACTACTTCATCTTCATTTGTGGAAGGTGGTTCTTATGAAAATAATCCATACCTATATACCTTATAACATCAACTCAATTTTCAGAGTCATTAAAATGGATATTAAAAACATCTAAAGGTTCATTTCTAATTATATTTGGGATTATAAAATTGAAGGATATATTCACGAGGTTTGGTGGGAGATGTAAGATAGGCTTCTTGATGAGGGAGACATAAATATACACAATCATATGTGGTGGCCTCATAACCTTATTAATATACCATGTTGCTACCTTACAAACTATTCCATCAGATAAAAAATGAATAGGATGGGGAAATAATTCATTCCAAAAATGAAAATTAATTCAAAACATTAAATAATGAATTGTGATAAGTTAAAATAATATATATTAAAAATATAATCATGGAACTATAAAAAATTAATTCTAAAATATTGATTCCTCAATATTGGCTAAAATTAAATTTTCCTTAAATATTCCACCAAAAATTAGAAAAATATTGTTCTATATGATTATTATAAAAAATTAATGTAAAATAATAAAATAAAAAACAAAAAATCCATATTTTAATATTAATAATTAAAGAATTGTATTTTTCCCAACAAAGACCCAAATTCAATTATTGATCAATTATAACATAATTTAGAGAAAAAATCATAATTTTTATCTAAAAAAATTTCTAAAACATCTACTAAAATATAACCTTATTAAATTATCCCATAATAAATAAATTTTTTCTCAAAAAATAAATTTATTAACTTTAGTGTGTGATGATTAATCTAAAAAGTGGAATATTTGAAGTTCTTAGTAAGCTCTGATTTCAACAGATGGTTCCCCCATGGAATATTACAAGTAAAAATGGTTGATTTCACTTCTCTAAGGGAATTTCATTTGGAAATTGTTTTTTATTCATATTTTGTAATTATTTTTAGATTTGAAAATTCAAGAATGTAATTAAAAAACATTGATTTTCATCCAAATTATATTAAAATAACTTTTTTCCCAATGGTTAATAAACCCACATATTTTAGCACGTAGAATAATTAAATAAATATACAATTATGAAAACGTTTAACCATTAAAAAGAATAATAAAAACCTTTCAAATAGTTTTATCTTAAATAATAATTTTGCCAATATGAATATATATCTCATTTCATAAATAATGTCAGTGAAATCATTGTTATATTAAATCAATCCAAGTTTTTCAAATTAGTTTAAAATTTTAAAAATACTCTCAATGTTTCACCCAAATATATAATTTTCATGAGATAAATGAAATTCTGTAAATTAATTAAATACATGGCTAAATAGAGAATATTTAGCGCTCAATATAGAAAAATATTAAAAATATTATTGAAAAATTTACATCTAATGAAATTTATAATTATTATTTTAAAATATTCAAATTTAACAAAAATGAATCTATTTAGGATATGAAATCTATGAAATACAATTTATCATACTTTAAGAACCCACCCACATACTTCAAACCCAAATTTGTGCCCAATTTTGAACATAGATAGGGAAGAAACATTTCAAAAAAGTTACTTCAAAATTACTAGAAGATAAAATGATAAAAATGATATTCAATGGGTTATAGTGATTTTTAAAACATTTCTATGTCAAAAAAACCATAAAACTTCATAAAATGGATAAAATGTTTGACTCCATTATAATAATATATTTATGGATAAAAAGATTTAATTTTAAAATAATTCCTTCCCTATCATTGAAGTTTTAAAAATGGGTTTTAAAAATATCAAAAATCATCATGTAAATTTATTTTTGAAAAATTAATAAATAAATAGTAGTTATTGAAAACATTTCTATATTTTTTCAGCATGAAAAAATAACTAGTTTCAAAAAAAAATTGAATAAAATAAATAAAAACCAGAATCAACAGATTGATAATTAGAATAAAAAAAGTGTAAATAGTAGTTTGTAGCTCCACTACAAAAGAAGAATTACACATTTTATTCCCCATAAAACTATTCTTTTTTCCTTTTTAAAAAATACTCTAGTTTCTTAATCCATTCTACCCAAAATTTATCATTCCAAAATTATGACCTATGAAATACATTTTGTATTAAGGTGTAGGTATACATCATGATTGAAATTCACTCGAATTAGACACAATAAGATAAATTACTAAATAATTATTTTAAAAAGAGGGGAATTTATCAATTAAATAATACGATATTAAATAAAAAGAATATGAAATCTAGTTTATTATAATTTAAAGATCATGAAAAAATAACAAATATTTTATTAAACATGGGATGAATCCCATGATGTAAAAACATTTAAGCCGTTAGTTTGACTAAATGGAAGCTCAATTTTTAAATATTAACACATCTTCAAATCCCTCTGCCTACCCTATAAAGTAGTACCATGATATTTAAATATTATCCATGATAAATAGTTTCATAGCTCTAGTATCAAAGACTCCTAATATAATAAATGATTATTACCATTTTAATTAGAGTTTTTTGGGAGAATTTTGTAGTAAATAATTAAAATCTATTTCCTTTTAACCAATCATGATATATCTATTTTTAATTTTTGTGACATGAAATTATTTTTTTTCATTCCTTGTAAATTTTGAATTTTTATATGATACCTAATAGAATAATGTTTACTTAACTGGAAAACACTCCTCTCTATTAATGTAATTAAATAAAAGTATTAATATTATAAACCAAAAATAATTTTGATGAACCTCAATAGAAAATTGATATGTTTTACCAAAGAGAATTATATAATGAGACATCAGCATGGGGTCATTTTAGAGGGCTTATATTCCCACAAATACTCATACAATTTGAAGGAACAATATTTCATAGAGATAGACATAAGTCTGACTGTTTTCAGGTAATATTTTATAAATATCAAATTTCCTACTATATTCTTGGTGTTAATTAGACTTATTTTTTATAGACACTATAACAATCCGACCTAGAATAGTCTTACAAACAATTACATGAACCAATATTCCACATACCAAAGGTAATTCTCAATATCCATGGTCTGGAGACTAGCATCCACGCACTAACAATAACAAGGAGGAATGATTTCTCCTAAACTAAAGAAGATGACAAAGAATATATATGAATAGTAGAATAAAAATCAGAATATAAACCAGAAGAAATATATTCTATAAATGAAATATGATGGAATAAGTGATACAATCTTAAAATATTGAACATCCCAAAAATAATTACAATATCACAGAAAAACTAAAACAGAAACTGAGTACTACATTTGGTAATGTGTGAATCACCTCATCATCTCACCAACAACTACCCATATCCTGGTGACATAAACCTCACCTCCTAACTATGTTACATTACCTTTTCCTATATCAAAAACATATTACAAGTCCTACACATTGTCATAGGGGTGTGTAGGGTTTGATCTAAAAAGGCCTAACAGGATCCCACCTAGGTGTTCCATTTCAAGTCTACATATAAAAAATACAAAATATTTTCTTCTAAATGAAAACATGGCATGATAAGTAGTGGGTATGTTCATATAAAAAAGAAGATAAATATGTACAATTATCCCTAGTTTAAAAATAAGATAGGTAAAACTATTACCAAGAAAACATTCCATAAAATTTATCACAGACAAATAAGAAATATAAAATCTAGAACAATACAATGTGAAGCACATTAGTAAAAAATATAAGGGATCACAATAGGTTAGGATAAAATACTTCTCATACTATAAACAATTATAAGTGCATAATAATGTCCTTAGGTCATTGTCCTATAGAAGATAAGATCTTCCCAAGTGTAAACCAATTTTAATTTCAATATATAGTCTCTAGAATAATGAACATTGGGAGTATTGGAACAAAAAATGAGCAAACCTCCCGACAATATTTGGATGATTAACCTAATCTAAACCATACAACTAAGTACCTATGACATCCCATGTGTAGTGTTTAACCAATAATTTCAATGGGTTTTATATTCCATAATGAAATTTAACAACCCTTTCATTTCCACAAACCCTCTTGAAAATCTCATTTCATAGTGCTTCTAAAACACACTTCTTCCATTATCAAAAACCAAGACGAAAGCCTTGTTTAATTTTAAATTCATTAACAGACATAAAAAAATCATTCCACATCATTTATAAAAATATATATGATAAAGGATCATTCATTTTTCATTCAATAATTGTTAAATATAGAACCACATACCTCATATCAATTCATGTACAACCACAATAGGATCCCCAAACAGTGGAAGAAAATACAAGACATATATAGAGGCTCTATAATTCATTGTCATATATTTTAATTGGATACCAAACAATATATGATGGAGAGGTTTTATTAAATCATACCTCAATAGAAATACACCCAAAACACCAAAAATAATAATGGTATCACCCAAAAAAGAATATCCCCATATTGAATTTAAAAGGTATAAATAAAATTCCACCATAGTGTAGATGAATCCAAAAATGAAGTTCCACACCACCACCATGACCAAATGAAATGATGAAGCTAGAAGGGTTCTTATAAGGGGGAATAAATGTCACCACTACATATACCAAAGTCCCATAAAATTATCTAGAAGAATATAATGTAAAGAACTAGCATAGATACCATGGTAACCTGATAACTAATCAGACCCTAACATATCCCAAAGGGAATTCCCAATTCCTGTGGGTTACCGAATAACACTTATCATCATACAAAATGAATGTGAGAATTATTTCCACCCCAAAATTATGGATGTAAAATAAACAAGATAGTATGTGTAACAAAACAAACTCACCTGGGAGTAATTTACAAGTAGTCAAATAGGTATTAATGCCCAAAGCACTGCAACTGAAGTAACAAAATGTGGAAAAAATGAGAATGAAAAGAACCAACTCACAAAGTCCATGGATCAACATATAGAACATCCTCTAAGTTGTTCTTTATCATTTCTCTATGATATAATGAGATCATCTAAAAACACCTGAAGGAAAAAATGTAGGGCATGAGCCAAAGCCCAATAATATTTTTCCAAAGATTCCATAATAGTTTGAAATATCAAAAAAACCAAAAGGTGATTTCATTTTTAATACAAATTGGGTTGGCATTTCAAAAGAATATTACAAAAATTATGCTTTATAATTTCAATAATAGATATAATTTTAACAAATGAAACATTTCACAAATGGGTTTAATAAACAATTTTATATAAAAAACGTTATATAAATGATAAGGCATGTAAAACTATTTATAATAATGTCATATATACATTTTAAATACAAAAATGTGAAAAAACATAGTCATTCACCTAATAATGTAGTGTTGTTTTAGATTATTCTGACCACACACTCAATGTGAACAGAAAATATGTACATACACCCCTTTTATCTCCGGCCAAATATGAGTCATCGCTATTATCTAAGAGATTTGATGTGTAGATATAATGTTTTAAGGGATTGTAAGTCAGAAAGTTCCATCCAAATAGCTCACTAACAACCTAAGGATTTCATTTTCTCATGTATAAAATAACAATGGAAAATTTATTTTATGACTTCTTAATATACAATTAAATCTGATTCTCTATTTCAAATATGAAAATTCCCATTTGAAAACCATACATATGTTTTTAATAAAAAAACATGCCTTTTTAGTGATAAAAACACTAGAATTATATCAAAATAATTTCAAATCCATTTTCACAAACATGGATTTGAAATGAATTCAAAATTGAATTTCATAATCCAATATAACAAATTAAAATTCACTATATTTAATTTTTTAAAAAAAATAGATCCATTTCACAAACAAACCCCAATTCGGGGGAATTTGGATTTTTTCCAATTTCATGCCAATACAAACCCAAACCCCAATTCATGGGATTTGGGTTATTAATAAAATGATTGAATGAAATTTTTTAAATTGAAGAAAATTAATTTAAATCCAACATAATTTAAATCTAGAAATTTAGGGTTAGATGGAACCACATACCATTTCTTATCAAAATAGAAAACTCATAACGAAACCTTCCAAGAAGAATGAAGGATTTATAATCTAGAAACACAACCAAGAAACTTGATTTAACACCCTAGAGCTTAGATTAATAAATACCTAGACAATCCATCCACTCCTAGGAGGAAAATAAAAAAGAGATGGAGGGACATAGAGAACGTCCACCCAAAAGGACACACTGTGATCACAACAATAATGAATTTCCAAATGAAAAGGCCTAGAGTGGTTGGATAATCACAAAATCACATGTATAAGACTGTAGGCATAGATAAAGTAATCATAGAGGAAGAACATGTGAAAAATTTAACTAGGAATCCTATTTAAAATGCATGCTCAGGAATTTACTCGATGTGTATTCCAATTACATGTTGTGTAATTATAAAATCCCTAAATCAAAGAAAAACTCATTGTTTCTTGCTTAAAATTAATTTTATTTTATTTTAAAATATACACATCATGTAATCATATTACAATTCATGTAAATCTCCAGAAGACTATAGAAAAATCTAGTTTTATGTTCAGAATCTAACAAATTTATTACTTCATCATTATAGATATCCTCTCAATTGTCTATAGTTCATACCCATGAAATGAAAAAAAAATACATAAAAAGGGTTTTAATTATCATTTGAAAATATTAATGGGATGTTATAACCTCCCCACTATAAAAACATTCTTCCCCCTGAAATCCTTTCAAAAAGTTTCCTTATCCAAATGGTCGGGCCACTGTTCTCCCATTAGTGCCTCACAATCCCATGTCTCGTGAGAGTTGGAACCATGATTCCATATAACGTAAACAAAATTTATTTCCCTCCATTGGAGTACCTTGGTTTTCGGATGAACTATCCTGAATGGTCATTCAGTCGTAAATAAATCAGGCTAAATCTCAAGATCACTATAGCTCAGAACATGATATGGATTACATAGATACATTCGTAGCAGTGATACATGGAATATGTTATGTAAAACTTTATATGTGGAAGTATTTATAAACAATAAACAAGAATACCCATATCCTAAACAACCTCAAAAGTTACCATAAAACGAGGGAATTTTTCTCTTGCCTCCCAAGACATCGATGACCCAACCGAGTGAGGGGAAACACTCAAGAATACCTAATCACCAATAGATAACTACAAAGGTTTGTGATGAAGATAAACATAAAAATTATACCAGATTCATAGCATCAACATCCTCAAACAAATCAACTGAATCATTACTTTCATCTCCTAGACCGGGATTCATCCAACCACGGAAATTTTACCAACCTTCATCCAATAAAACAAAGACTATAAGGTCATCCATACAAGGAATTAAAAAGAGACATTATAACCATAGACCAGTAACTATTATTATTTTAAAAATCAGGCATCCCCAATTTATCATCCCACACTCCACTAAAATTGACAATATAAGCATGAAGCATAAGCTCGAGAATCTATATAGCTCATTATGTATAGTCATCCGACTGCAGATGGTGTGCCATACTCAAATATATGTGAGATCCAAGTGTATCCCAATGGCCTATCCAAAGTAAATAAGTCAACTGAGGATCTATATCAAATACAATGGTAGATATAACTCTATGAAAATGAATAATCTCTCTCACATATATATTTCCCAACTCCTCGAATTTGGTGGTATCACGAATGAGTATAAAGTCAAACAATTTTTTCATCATATCAATCACAAATAATATCACGTTATTATTTATATTGGTATGAGTAAACCCAAATAAAATATCCATTGATATCTAATCCCACATCTATATAGGTAATGGAAGTGGTTGAAGGAATCCTGAATTTTTCTAGAGCTCGTATTTCTCCTACCAGCATGTATAACAATGTGAAACAAACATAACAATTCTCCATCCCATACATGTCCACTAGAAATTCCGCTTCTTTTCATAGATCATCTTCATAGTCCCTGGGAGTATATCGCATTAAGATTTATAGATGTCCCCCATAAAAACATTCATTACCAAAGACAACACCAAAAAATTATAATAGCATAATATACCCTCATTAAGGAATGGACCTGGGGATATTGTCTCTCCACAATAAAAAGAGTCTATAATTATATAGCGCTCATTTTGAAGCTGCTCATACAGATAAATTTTCACAAGAAGAGAGGATTCCAACTGGACACTATCTAATGAAACCTCAGGCTCTAATTCCTGGAATCTGATATGTAACTGTGTAAATATATCAATCAAATTCAACTCTTCTGAATATTCATTCATCACTTGGATCCTATGATTTTTTCTTAAATCAATTTCAACAACATTAAATTTCACTAGGGTATAGGAAATATCAAAATAAAAGGTCTTCAGGAACTCCACTCAATGCCTCTATCAAAGATTCAAATATTTTTGAGAGACGATGTAACTCAAGATCCTATGATCTAAATGCACAAAAAGGTTTCTTCATAAATGTAATTCCACCAACTCTTAAGAATTTGCATCAAAACATAATGTTCAACATCATGGTTTGGACAATTCTTCTCATGTGGCCTAATTTGACGAGATCCATATGCAACGACATGATTACTTTGAATAAAAATGCAACTCGCACCTAAACCTGATGCATCATAGAAGACCATATAGCCTTTCCTGAACTATGGAAGAGTCAACACCAGAGTATTATTCAAAATATGGTTCATATCAAAAAAATAATTATGACATTTATCATCCCTGGAAAACTTCACTCCATTGTGATTTAGTTTATTCATCGTAAAATCCAACATTGATTAGTCATTAAAAACCTATAGTAATAACCAGTTACACCCAAGAAGCAATGAATCTTGAAATTATTCAATGGTTCTTACCACGTGATTACAACTTTTAAATTATCCTGATCAGTTGATATCAAATTTTTCGACACCCCATGTCCTAATAATTTCACTTCACATGTCTATAAATCACATTTTGAAAGCATGCCATAACATTGTTCTCAACCAACCCAAAAATATAATTAAATGATGGACAAGATCCTCCTTGGACAAAGAGTAAATAAGGATTTCATTAATAAAAACTACCCCCAAGGTATCTAGATACTTGTGGAAAATCATATTCATTAGATCCATGAAAACTATAAGATAATTGGTTAGACCAAATGGCATAACAAGGTACTCATAATTACCATACTCACACTGAAATGAGGTTTTATGAACATATGATTCTTTTATCCTTAAATATTTTCAACCCAATCGAAGTTAAATCTTTGAAAAAAAACTTTTTCTCATTTAAAATGATCAAATAGATCATAAATTTGTGAAAATGGATTCTTTTTATTCACCATCACAAGATTTATCTTTTGGTAATCAACATAAAGGTGAAGTGAACTATCTGATTTTATAGAAAAGTGAACTCGTGTGGCCTAAGGTAACACAGATTGGTGTATAAAGCATTTCTCAAGAAAACATTCCAACTATAACATCAACTCTTTAATTTATGTTGGTTCCATTTTGGAAGAGGTATTGAAGTTGTCTGAGTACTAGGAATTAGGTAAATAGAAGAGAAAACCACCCATTCCAGTTGGAAACGTGATATGTCTAAAGGATACACATCAAGAAACTAGATGATGACTATAGGTGAATCAACACTAAAATATTACCACTACAGATCCGAGGATAACACTGATATCATTTTCCCCAACTCTATATAATAAGGTCTAACTCTGATACAACATTATCATGAACCAACCCAGGTAACCTGGTAATCCATTAATCAAGGTTCAGTTCTGAGTACCTCAGTGAAATCCATCTTTGTATGTCCTTTACTAACATGTAGGTGAAAATCAAAAGGACCTTTTAATAGAACTATAGAATTTCTAGAATGATCTTTCTATCAAGAACTATATTGAAAATCATCATGCTTCATCTTTCCATTATAATAATGCACACTTCCAGTAGGAGAAAAGAAACTCCCGATAACATTTTCTTTCCAGCTAGGTCCGTCATGACAATCATCACTATATCTAATACATTATCATAAGAAAACAACATTAGAAAGAAAACATAAGAAGGAATATATTGGTTATTTCCCAACTCAACCCTTCAAGACTTCACCCTCTCATTGGATACTATCCCAGGATTGAAATGAACGAGATTAGAAAAACAATTTTCATAATCTGCCACAATCATGTCAGTCCTCTCATGTTTAAAACACTACACATCCTAGGTCAAAAAAATCTATTATGGATAGGAATAGTCAGTGAAAATATCATTGATGACATTCCACTATAATCCCTTTTGTTTCTTCACTATTACCATAATGTCCTACCATCTCTTTCTCAGTCCCATTATCTTAAAGGTGGCCCACTTAACATTGATTTCTCAGTGTTTTCCATGATACAAAACAAATTCTTCATACTACTCAACTACTCCATAACCTCTAATGATCATTTGAGCCTTTGAATAGTGTTGGATTTTGTGTGAAGGAATCTTCATCAATAATCATGAGAACATCCCTCTATGGTTCTACAATTGGAGCCTAAACAAGAACATGAGGTGGTTCCTATCCCAGAGATTGGATAGTGTGTACAATCACCTCAATAAGAGTCAGATATAATATAAGATTCGCTCACTGAGGTTTTGAAACATCCTCCTCCTAGGGCAAATTCAAAAGTCTTCTTAGAGTCAGGGTGTTACACAACATTATCAAACAACCAGAGAACAGTATATTACACTCAAATAGTGAAACTAGAGAGATAAATGGAAACATATAAATAAAGGAGAATTTGATTTCACTCTATCCAAATCAAAAAAAGTAATGTACTAGAACTAATCCCCAAGTGAACTTTCCCAGACCACACCTGTAAACTTAAGGCTCACTGTAGTGAGATCTAGCAAGGAACTCAATTTAAACTACCACCTACGTCTCGAAAAAATTCAAACCAACTTGGAGACAGAGGCTCAAAGTAGAGGTCTAATAACATCCATCCAATGGACCCAAGGCCTTCATTTTTTATTGAATTTTGATAATCCAACATTCAAGGGTGAGGTGGAACCCTTGCAAGGCCCGTAGGCATAAGTATTACAAGGCCCGTAGGCCTTAGAGGAATTAATTTTCTCGTAGGCTTCAAACATTAAACCCAGACTAACTACTTGGAACTGCTCCTCCACATCATATTCATCGTGGAATCAGCTCTCTACCTTCAATGGCTATTCGGATAGGCATTCTTGTGCATGCACAGGCTTGTCCCAATGGAAGGTGTCATACCCTCTCATTATTGCAATCCATTTAGCTTCTGGTCTGGTGAAATCTCCTTGATCGTCCTCCTTGTAGAGCTTGTTCCTTGTAGGACATCTGGTTTTAATCTCCATTTAAGGTGGCCTTAAGGCCTTAAGGTGGCCTGAAGGCCTTACATACCTGACGGCCTGGTAGGACCGAAGGCCTTAAAGCACTCGGGGACCAAATCGGTGGCCTGAAGGCCCAAACAGGGGTATATTCCTAGCTGCTACAGTGCTAAACAGTACCTAGTACAACACCTACTACTGTACTGCATAGGTACCCTTGATAACCGATTACCAAGCTAGCCCTAAAAAATCCCCCAAGGGAATTTCCAATCCCCATGGGTCGACGACTAGCACCTGAAATCATAAAAATGAAAGTGGGAATGATTTACCTCCAAACATTTCAGAACTGAAAGAAACAAGACTGCATGAATATCAAATGAATCTCTAATAGGGTTAATTTACCATAAAGAATACAGGTATTAAATATCAATTTACTACAATTCATATACCAAATATAGGGGAAAATCATGAGATCTATAAGACACCACTCACTAAGACCACATATCAACAGCTAGAACCACCTCTAAGTGGTTCTTTAACCCTTCTAAAAATTGTAAGGAGATAATATACAAACACCAGAAGGCACAAGTAAATCATTGGATAGTATATAGTAGAATTTTACCAAATATTCAACAACATTTTCCAATATCAAATTAACTAATAAAGTTATTTCCATTTTTAAAATTATAGGATTGGATTTCAAAATCATATTACAAAAATAATTCTATACAATTTCAATGATGGGAAAACATTAAACGAATAGAAATTTTCAGAAATGTTTTTAATAATTAATTTTATGTAAATTTTTTTATTTAAATCATAAGGCATGTAAACTAGTTTATAATATTGGAATAAAGAAATTTGAAATAAAAAATAGAGCAACGTTGTCATATTCTTAATAACGTATGATTGTTCCAGGCTATAGCGACCCCACACTCAAAGTGAATGGAAAATATGTACATACACCACTTTTATCTCATGGAAAAGATGACTCATCACTATCACCAAAGGGATGTGATATACTGATAGGAGATATTATAATGTTGTAAGTCATAAAGTGAAATCTAAATAGATCAGTAATTACCTAAGGCTTATATGTTCTCAAGTATAAAACAACTATGGACAATTTATTTTAAGACTATTTAAAATACCATTAAATCCCATTCTCTAGTTAAAATATGTCAATTTTATAATTAAATACCATAGATGTGGTTTTAATAAAAAAAATTATCTTTTCCATGATAATACCAATGGGATTATATCAAAACCATTTCTAAGCCATTTTAAAAAAATTGGATTTGAAATAGATTCACAATACAATTTCCCAATCAAATTTCCAAAATTTAATTAAAAAAATTTAATTTTTCAAACAATTCCCATCCATTAAAAAAATAAACCCCAATTCATTAGAATTGGGGTCTTCTTCTAATTTCACACCAATGAGAACCAAAACATCAATTCACAAATGATTGATTTTTAATAAAACAATTAATAGATATTTATTTAATTTTTTAAATTAAATTTAAATCAAACTGAATTTAAATCAAGAAATATATGGAAAATTAAATTGGAAACTAAAGATAGAAGAACTGAACATTACCAATAGAAACACAAAAACTCATAATGGAACCTGTTTACAAGAAAACAAAGAGCTACTGATCCCATAAATAAAACAAGAAACCCGATTAACATTATAGAGCTTAGATTCATAAATAATTAGATGATCTAACAACTCTTAAGAGGAAAAGAAAATGATATAGAGATATATGGAGTATTCTTACCCAGAAAGACACATCTTTATCGCAAAAATGATCAATTATCGAATGAAAAGGTTTGGATGGGTAAGAGGCTCCGAAAATTGCATGGGGAAGTCTCTAGGTTGAGAGCAAGGAATGTTAGATGAAGCAAAAAAAAAGAAATATTTCAGTCAGGCTATCTATTTAAAACCTACCCTATGTAATTTACTTAATTTCTATTCAAATTACACATATTTTAATTAGAAAATCCGAAAATCATAAAAAAAACAATGCATCTTTCTTAAAATAGATTTAATTTTATTTTAGAACTTAAATGTCATTTAACCATATTACAAAGTGTGAAAATCCAATGATGATTGTAGAATAATATTTTTTTTATAAAGACAATCAATCAAATCAATGACATCACCATAATGTGTATTCTCCCAATTCACTCTTGGCCCTACACAAGAAAAGAATAATGAAAACCTCAATAAGGTTTAAAACACACATGTTAAAAGAGTAACATGATGCTACAGATGAGACACAAAAAATCTCATGGAATGATACCTAGGGATCTGGGGAAGAACCAACACAATGAAATAGAAACATCATATATTAAATGTGACAAAAGGAAACAAGGATGAATGATTTATGGTATAAACAAATCATATATTGTGTAAATATTCCATAATTCATAAACTCCAAAATACACATTATATCATGTAAAATACTTCATGATTTTTTCTTTTATTGTGTAAATGTGGGTATTATGGTGTAAAAGGTATTTACAGGGTAAAAAGTATTATATGGAATATAATATTATTGTTCCATAAACCATATTAATAATGGTTCATATTAAAGGACATGCTATGAAATATAGAACATATGACGTAAAATGTTCTTGCAACAATTATTCGCTCATGGTATTATAGTAACTCCCAAAAAAACATTTATGCCCTATGAAGAAGATATAGAGTCTATTAAATAAAAAAAAGTGCATAGCATTTTATCCAAGATGAAGAAATATCCCCACTATAATATTTTCCATCCCCTGTAAGTCAGGAAGATTAAGTGTTCTTTATAAAAATATGAGGCCTATAATACTGCACTAAGGATTATGTATCCATAGTCTATGGAGAATATGATATGTGTTACCATAAAACTCAGACTAACAGGATAGACATCCCATGTAACACATTCACCTAAAAATACATGATCTCCCTTGGATACTCTACAAATAAAACTTGTATAACTTATTCATATTTCATCATATATAATATATTTAAGGGGGTGAGCATAGTACTTCTTAATATGAGATATATTGAAAACAACCTAAATAAATTTTAACTAATATGGTAATGCTAACTGAAACAAAACATACCCAAGTCTCTTATTCATGTCAAAAAAATATTTGAAAGACATTTTTTTTCCGAATTCTCATGATGATAGTGACCCAACCAAGGAGACACATTCATGATAACCCGATCACCAATATAAAACTGAAAAGGACCACATCAACAGTCTACATATGATTTCTAATAACATTCTATTATAAATTAATGTAAATATATATCCTAAATCCTCATAGAAATCATATAAATGAGACATAGTACCAAAATATAGGCCACACACACCTCTACCCAAAAAATATTTGACTGTCACAAGGATACTATTTTTTTAATATTAACATTGAATTTGAATAGTTTAGGGACTGGGTAAAGAAAATAAAAGAATGGGGTTTGAGGGAGGGTGTTACCTCTTAATCTAGTGTCTCCTTTAGATTTTAACCAAGGGGTTTCCTTGGGAGGATTTCTATAAGAACTCGGACTTTCTTTTTAGTCATGAGTTTTATTTTCTATTGTTTTTGAGAAAAAAATGGGAAATTGGAAATTTAAGTAGTGCACGATGTGTACGTTGAAGTACATGTCATGTACCCATTTTCTGTAGGTGACCATGTACTGAATGTGTAACAGCTGAGTACATAGTCATGTAGGGTGACCTGGAGACCACCTAAAGTGGGGTCTGATAAAGGCATATACATGTTGTGTACTTTTAAAAGACACTCCATTTACTTTTCCTTATATTTCATTAAACGGATCGGGATCACATCTCATTCACAGAGAACACTTCTTCTAATGATGTATCATCTAGGTGAGACTGAGGAGCACGAATCTTCTCCAAGCGCTCAATTAATCATCCATTCATTGACTCAACCATCATTTATTGGGTTGGAATCACCAAGGTGATCTCTTATTTCATTTAGAGACACATTTCCTAATTTATATCCTTTCTTGAGATATCATTGGTTGAGTTTTTTTGATGTTTTTATAGACCAACCTTGTTCTGGGTGGATTCAAGAGCCAACGTTGTATTATATCGATCATACAACGTCATGGAAGGTGGTATGTGCCTTTTCATAGTTAGTCTTTGAATATTATGTTCAAAAGTACCCAATACCCTAGAATGGGGCATTGCAAGTTTTGGGATTTTAGCCCTGTTAATGACTGTTATGCCTTGTGTGTAACGACCCAATATTTTTTTAAAGGAAATTACTTTCTTATAAATATTTCATTATCACATAAACTACTAAGTTCTATGGGACCCTTAAAAAATAAGTTTGTCACTTATGTGATGTGAATTTCAAAAATCTGACATACACAGTCGCGATCAGTAAGTTATTTAGAGTCCAATAAGAAAAATTTAATTTTGGGTGAATAGTAACCTACCCTTATGAATAGTAGCATACCCTTATGAATAGTGATATACCATAATGAATAGTAACCTTGCCTATGATAATATATATATAATATTCAAGTTGAATGTATGATATATCTATATTTTAGAATAAGTTAATGAATGTTTTAAAATTGGTTTTTATAACAAAGTATGATTTTAATTAAATATTTAATTAATAATATTTAGAAAATAATTTTTGAAAAATGGACTTCATTTTTGGATTCTACACGTTGAAAAATGGTTCGGGTGAATTTTTGGGTTTTTTCTGAAATACTTGATTTTTTATGAATAGTAAAATACGGTAAGTTATCGTATATATACATTATAAGATAAATAGAATATTTCTAGCATCATGGAATATGTAACCAACCTTAATCCGAATTTACATGATAAAATTACTATTCTTGGTCATGGAATACTTACTATTACTTGTCTTGTGAAGAAATAATAAACTAATGGGTTTTATATTAAGAAATCCCCTCTCTCCTCCACTATAAAAACCCCCTCTCACCCCCTCTTCCAATCACTCCTCTCAAGCCTTGTGACTTATCCAAATTCTGTCCAAATACCCTCCCAACATCCTATCCCACGTCCAGAATGATTTGGTCTCATTAAAAGACCAAAACCTCTACCTTAAAGAGGTTCTCAAAGAAGTTTGGTTCAAGAGGTAAATTCCTCTTCTCAATTCTTTTTCTTTCCTTTCATGTTCATTTGTTTTCTTTTTCAATTACCTATCTTTATCCCAATTTTGTGTTGACTCCAGTACCTTATAATTACTGGAATTTTTTCATTATAGTGTAATATGTTATCATCATCTCCCCCTTTTTACATTCTTTTATACGAGTAGAAAGAACACCATCCGAGATGTGTCAATTTTACACATTCACGGACGATGGAGTTTCGATTTCTTATATCATTCTAAATTCTGGTAATGAAACCATTATTGTTATGGTTGAACAAGATTATTATATATATATAATATAACCTAGTTAAGATTATTTAATCCCTTTTTTCAAATGGAGTTAGGTTATAAATAAAAATGAGTTCGTTGTAATCAAAACCCACAAATTAACAGAAACAATTATCATTAAAGTTATATATGATAATTCATCCTCGGTCCATGTAACCAAGTTATATAAATGAAAAATAAAACCTATTTATGTTCATAAATAATATAATATTTCAATTATGGATATTTACATCCATTCCACTTCATTAAATAAAAACAAGTGAACTGAATATTAAAATAAGAGAAACGAACACTCCAGGACGACAAAATTCAATACAATAACTTGTCTATAAAGACATAAATGAACTAACCAGAATTATGGTAAAATAAATACATGTCTAATAGGTTCTGAAATAAGTTATTAACCAGTATAATTTCATATTCCAGGAGCTTAAGTACAAGAGCGGATCACATTTGGAGTTAAGGTATGGGTTTTTCACCGGAACTTCCATTCTCATTCGGGTTACTTTTATTGTCTAATTTCCTCAATGAAATTCTTATGTTTTGTTATGTACTCCTCATAAATTATCTTTGAGTATTCTATATATGTACACCAACCAAAATCCTTTCCTATTTTCTAGATAGTTACATGGTTTAAAATAATCTCTCAAAACTGTTTCCAAAATACGAGCCTGATATAATGGAATTTCTCAAATTCATATCTATTTTCAAGGGCAAGCAATAATCTGTTTTTGGAAACCATTATCCATCTAAAAACAATAATTTTATCATTAAATACTATCTTACATTAATTTTGGTTTTATACAAATATTTTTCCAAAAGAACACTTCTTTTCAAAATAAACGAGTATTTATCACAAGAATTACATAATGATTTTAGAAGACTATTCTCATTCGATTCAGCACTCTTGTTGATTATTATATATTGTTGGGGTTAATCATCTATGATATCATATACCTTATTTTATTGAATGTTTTATGGCTAACATTATTTTGGATGATCTATCCTAAAACCATTCACCATATTATTCTGAATGGTTAGTGTTTTATGTTTAATGATTGGGGAAAGTTAGATACATTTCATATGATAGTTTCAATAAGAATGTATATGTTTTTTATGTTGATCACCACTCATATGAGGAATGAATTGGACTTATTATGTGATGGGTGGGGCCTTCTATAGCCCCTCGATGCATCGTTAGGTCTCATGAGACAAATAGACGTGGAATTGGTCGAGGCCTTTCCCAATGTGATATAGATTTTGGCCGAGGTCTTAATCATTAGACGTCTTGGATGAGGCCTTGAAAAAATGTTTCAGAATGTCTGGCATTATGCATTCCATCATTATGAGTTCAGTTATTTATATTCCATGTGGTTATTCGATTAATAGAATACCCATGTTTATGTTTTATTAGGGCATTATTTACTCATCTCATTTTCCTGCCATAATGTGTTCACGTTTATTATTAAAGGCATGTGTTTTCAATTATTCACCATGTCTAATGTTTATATTATCTTCCTCTATATTGCTTACTCTTACTGAGTGTTTGAGCTCACCCTTTATTATGTTTTATTTTCTCAGGGAAAGAGGAATTCAATTATGAATGACATGCTGAAATAACCTTGGAGTTATGGAAGTGGTCTAAGGAGTTTCTATGTTGTTTTTCATTTCATGTTTTAATGATGAACTTATGTATGTATCTTGTTTCCAATAATACTAAACTACTTGGTACTTCAGGATTCGCATTCCTTGTATGTATGGCAATGTAATCAAACAAGGCACCGGCTCCAGTCAACTAGGGTCAGGTCTTTATAGTTGGTATCAAAGGAAGTTTAGTATAATACTTGGAAACTAGATTTAGAAAACGTAGAATTAGGGAAGAGTCCCTAAGTTATTCTTTGAGGATATAAATACAATAACTTCCTGGTATTTTGGTAAAGAATAGATTATGTGGATCTTTCAAGCAATACATCCCTCTCTGGATACGATCAGGTTGAGGTGGCTCTGGCACAGATGTATCTAGGGGTAAAACCCGAAAACAATGCATTGAGCTAGACTCGAACGGGAACTGGTGCACGAAAATGGGCCTTGCTGCACTCTTGGTTACGAAACTCTCGGGGGATATCCTTAGAATAATTCAAATTTTCTTTACAATCCATTATGAAGGAGTTTAATGTAAATATTCTTCAAAGAATCCATTTTTGTGAATATGGGATTAACCATGCATAGGATATCAATTTTTCTGAGTATTTTTAAGTTTAGATTATAAATTTTGATTCATAACCTAGTATATTGGATGACAATATCTAGATATGGCACCTAGTGGATGGAATGGAAATCGCATGAATGCACGTGTCCCCTATAGGGATTTTCCTCCGACACAAGACAATGATATTGGATCTGGTTCTATGAATGGTGCTGAGCAACTCATAACTACATTGGGAAAACTTACTCAGGTTATGAATAATAACCTTACCTGTATGGAGCATCCGGATCCACCACGTGGAGGAGCCATTCTAAATCGCTTTATGCGAAAACAACATCCATCATTCAACGGGACTACAAACCTTTTTGTAGTAGAGTAGTGGATATGTTCCCTTGAGAAGATATTTCTCACTTTGGGATGTAATGAAAGAGAGAAGGTTGTCACGGTAGTATACCTTCTATCGGGAGATGCGGATCAATGGTGGTCATTAATCCAAAACACAAAGGAGGAGGAAGAAATAGAAGAGATGAAATGGAGGGATTTTAAGGAAATCTTCTTAGAAAAATATTTCCCTTGTGAAAAAAGAGCAGATATGGAGAGAAAATTATTTAATCTAAGGCAAAAGAAGGATGAAAATGTTTCCAAGTATGAAGCCAAATTTACAAGGCTGGAAATACATGTTGTGGACTACATACAAAATACAAGGAGTAAAATCGATCGATTATTTGATGGCCTAATTCCATTCCTCTAGCAGCCACTGGTCTCCCAAACTTTTTCATCATATGAGTACATAGTTTCATGTGCTATCAAGTCCGAAAAAGAATTCTCTAAGTCTTATGACTTTAAGGGAAAGCAAGAAAAGAATAGGGCTGCTGAAAACCCTGGGAAATGAAATAAGGAAATGGGGAAAAAGGGAAGAGTTGAATTTCCACCATGTGACAATTGTGGAAGGAAACACCCTAGTGCGTGCTTAAAATGAAAAGGAGTATACAAAAAATGTGGGCAGAAAGGCCATCTTGCTGGTGATTTCAAAGGAAATAAGGAATCCAGTAATGTTCGATGCTATAATTTTCAGGAGACGGGGCACTATGAAAATGATTTTTCAAAACGTCAAGAAAATATGCAACAGAAGTGGTCAAGCGAGCAAGGACACTCATTTTTTACCACAACTTCAAAGGTTTAAGTTCCGCATGACGTGGTGGAAAGTAATTTTATCGTTTCTCCAATCATATCCAAGGCTTTATTTGATTCTGGATCATCGAATTGTTTCATATATTCCCAGTTTTCTAAGAAAATTATATTTTTCCAATATGATTTAACAAGGGAGTTGTCAGTCAAAACTCCGAAGGGAAGTATCATTGCTACAAAGTTCGGTCTATCTGTTCCCATTAGGGCATAAAAATGTTCGTTATCTACTGATCTCATCGCCATATCCATGATTTAATTCGATATAATCCTTGGTATGGATTGGCTTTTGGATCATGATGGAAAAATTTATTGTAAGAAGAAGGTGGTTACAATTTTTGATGATTATGATAAACACTTCACTTAAAAATTAAATTTTTTATTATCAAACACTTTTAAGGAAGAAAGTGAGAAACCAAGTCAAACACTGAATGAAAGAACAAAGTCACTAAAATGAAATTGCAGCCTACCCATTTTAATCTCTTTAAATAGTTTCCATGATATAGTGTTTACCTTGATGTATGGTTGCTCCATCAGAAGATCCTCAAACCTTTATACCAGCTTTCCCCAAGACTGGATGTACTCCTCAACATTGATCTTTCCTTTGTTAAATCTGTAACACCCCAAGATTTCATAGTGTGTTATTTCTTCAAAATAATTCAATAACTTGCACTACACGCAACACTGAGTTCAATTGCACCATGACTTACCAAAAAAAAAGCCATTAAAAGAGGTCATGAATAGTATTAACTAAATTTTAAACTTTATATAATCCTTATAATTTTAGAATCCATATTATGAGTTTCTTAGTCATAATGCAAGAACAGATTCATTTTCAGTATTGCACTTTTATCAAATTTTGATAGTGAAACCTTTTTAAATACAATATTTTAAACTTTTTGACTAAATGGAGACATCAAAAAATTTAAAATGAAACATCCCAAACTTCCACGGTACGCTTTCATTTGAATAAAACAGTAGCGTGTGTTGTACGCAACTTCGAGTTCTAACACACTGTAACCAATTAAACTAGCTGTTATGAATAGTAATACCTACTTTTTGAAGTTATATATATTTTATATTTTAAAATGGACTTCATTTTTGGATTCGGAATATCAAAATTAGCCTAGGGTGAAATTTTGGTACATTTCGGATAACTTTCATATTTTGATGAATAGTGAAAATTTCTAAATTTTAATTAAAAACAACTTTTTTAATCAAAATAATTAATAGTGATAAATTATGAATTTGAGTGGTTTTAAAGTATATTTAGAATATATTTTTACCATTCAATTTAATGTTTATCATTGGACATAATTTTACAATTAAACCGAACATAAACAAGTGTCAATCTTTTGATAGTTATTATCTCTTAAAAACACGCTTTTTGTTTTGACAGCGGGAATTAATTTTAAATTAATTTCTGCCACTTCTGTGTTTTGAATTTAGGAAAATGGATTCCATATTTGGAATCAGGATGTTCAAATTGTGTAAATAGGTAACTTTTATTTTTACACATTTTGAATAATTACTGCGGTAAATATTTTATTTACCATGGTTAAAGGGTAAATCCGGTAAATAAGGGTTAAAAAAAATAATATTATAATAATACTAAATTACCCTAAAACGTGTCTTAACCCTATTGGTTGATACATGGTCGACCATGGGCATCTTTGGGTCTATTTTGGGACCCCATGGATCCACTTGTAAGTGATAATGACACTTTATTTTAATTAAGTTAAAATGAATACAAAAATGACACAAGCATATATCTTTTAGAAGAACAATTTTTACATAGGGTTATACATGTTGGATTTTCGATTATAAATATTCATTAGAAAGATAAAAAGATTTCCTACATAATGATATTTTATTTATAATTTTTAGACAATAAATAAGTTATTTTATTTATGACACAATGATGATGCAGTAATTACTAAAATAGTGAAAAATAAAAATAATTGATCTTATAAATACCCAAATAATTATAATATGAAACTTTTAATGAATTAAACTAATTTTATATGATAATATGATATATTAGGATTGCTTTAATTGACTTTGTTCGAAGTAATCAATCTGTTATGAGTTTCAAAAAAATCAACTATTGAATAGTGTCAAAATTGACATAAAAGAGTTCTTAAAACAAATATTATATTATTAATTGATATTAAATTCCTAAAAATCTAATGTTCGGCCAAGAGACTTATATTATGATAGGTTCCTCATTAATGGACCACTTGGGGGTCTCTTGGATGTATATAGTAAGTTTATTAACCATAATATATAAAATACAAAGAGACATTGTAAAAGTGAAACTAATTAACTTAGAGTTAATACTTAAAGATAAGGTTAATATAAGTACCCAAACCTGTCTAAATTCTATTGGATGAGTTGTTTTCGACCTATCCCCACCTCATCCTTTGAATAGTCAACTTTGGAGCCTTTAGAAACCGAATATTAATTTATTATAAATTAATATTTCTAGCTTTTCCAAAGGTGCCCCTCACCCCTCTTATAAAAGGGCACTCCTCCTTCCCATTTCTTCACACCTTCAAAGCCTTTTGGTTCGGCCAAAATCTGCCCAAATACTCTCCCAACATCCCTCAATACAACCTAGAGGCCTTAGTTTGATCAGAAAGCCAACCTAAGGAGCCCTTTTGATCAAATCAAAAGGAAGAACCCGAAGAAGAGGTAATGATTTCACCACCCTTTTCTAAGTTCATTTCTTCTTCCACTTCTTCTTCCTTTGTTCTTACCATTCTGAAATAATAACTCCAGTATCTCACATATACTGTGATGTTATTATAAATATGGTACAATCATATTCAGTATTCTATCCACCCTTTGAATAACATGTAACCATACGTGCGTACGTACGGCTTACCGTCTCCACGTCGTGGTGTAATTGTTATTCAATATAATATTATTTGGATGGGTATAATAATGATGTGTAACTCATGTAAATAATAAATATAACATGTTAATGATTCTGTATATATGATATACCATCCATTTATATATTATTTTAATATCAAAAGAATGATATTGTCGCTCGTGCGTACGTACGGACTACCGTCTCCACGAACGCGATGAGATTCATTCTCCATCGTATCCATTCAAGTATAATTATCATTTGATGATTTAAAAATGATGTTTAAGGACTGTATATCATTCTGGATATGAATAAGATACAACAACCATGGCTTATGTAACAAAACATATAAAAGAAAATGAGTAAGTTAACTCCCGAAACGACGATAATTCTAAGATATTATTAACAAATCAATGTTAAAAGATCATATATGATATCATATTAATATATATGATTCTTGTATAATTTAACAACAACTATTTCACCATTATATAGGAGGTTAACCTACCCCAACCAAGGAAAAGTACAAGGTAAGGGTTATTTCACAATCTCTTCATTATCCGAGGTTGTTTATATGTAATAATCTACTGGGATCTCTTTATCATCCACATCCATGTTTCTTAAAAATGTATTTCAAAACATTTTTACTATTTACAAGAATATGGGTTAAAGTCATTTATACCTTTTTTTGACTTTTTATAAGAGGTTTATAAAGGAATCTTTCCGTCGTTTTCAAAACAAGGTCCTTTTTAACCTTTTCGACAGAATTGAGGTAAGAATGTTTTTTTTTAACTTATACGGCGGGTGCGGTTTTTTTACGCCGTTATAAAATCTTCAAAGAATTCCTTACAAGCTTATAAGAATATTTTCAAAGAAAATGTTTTATTTTATATGGATCTTAAATGATTTCAAAATAAAAGGAGATATTTCTTTAAAAAGAATTTTGATTTCATCTATGTCAACATCCTTTGATGGATTTTAAGATTATTTGAAGTTGATTTATTATGATACAAAACTTCTATATTGTATTGAAGGTTTTGTGATATGTTTGACTGTGGATGTGCTATTTTTATACCATTCATAGTTTATTGTGAAAGTATTGACATTTCGTATGCTAGTTTTAATACGAATGTTTATGTTATGTTTAAACCTTTTCATATGGGAATGCATTGGACTTAATAAGTGACGGGTGGAGCCCGCTATAGCTCCTCGATGCATCGGTAGGTCTCATGAGACAAACTAGTGTCTTGGCACAAGGCCTTGACAAAATCTTATTTGTAGTCTTGGCACGAGGCCTTGGCTATGTGGTTATGATAGTCTGGCATTATGCATTCCAACATTATGAAAGTGGTTATTTATTTTTGCATGTGATTATTCGATTAGTGGAATATCCATGTGAATAAGTAAATGGCATTATTTCATTTTATTTATGCCATACCATGTTGAAAGTTCATGTTTAAAAGGCTTTTGTTTTAGTTATACATTGCCTTAAATGTTTATTCTTATTTATGAAAGTTTCCACTTTATTGTTATCCTTACTGGGCATTTGAGCTCACCCCTTTTTTTTATGTTTTATTTCTCCCAGGATGTGAAGAAGTAAGTTATGAATGACCTGCAAGGATTTTATGAGGAGTTAATAGTGTGGATTGTAGAAACATTATGTTGTTGTATTAGTTTTTCATTTTATGATGTAATGTAAAACTTATGAATATATCTAGTGTTTCCAAGGCTACTAAACCAATCGGTCTTTCGAGATTTGATCTTTCTTGTGATCATGCCAATGTTACGAAGTAATGCACCGACTCTGGGTAACTGGGGTCGGGGCGTTACAGTTGGTATCAGAGGAAGTTTAGTACAAACCTTGGAAGCTAGATTTAGATAAACTCTGATTAGAGCACGTAGACCTAAGATGAACTTTGAGGATTAGTATAGAAGAACTTCCTAGAATTTTGGTATTGTAGAGATTTTGTGAGTTTTCCGAGCAATACATCCCTGTTTGGATACGAGCAGGTAGAGGCGGCTCTGGCACAGATGTACCTAGGGGTAAAACCCGAAAACACCGCTTTGAGCTAGACTCGAACGGGAACTGGTGCATGACAACGAGCCTTGCTGCACTCTTGGTTACGACACTCCCGGGGGATATGCTTAGGATAACTCTCATTTTCTTTACAAATCATTTTGAAGGGATTATGAGTATATACTTCCTCAAAGAAAACATTCTTATGATTATGTATTATATCCATAAATAGTTCAATTTATGTTAAGTGTTTTATAAGTATGGGATTATGTATTTTGATTCATAAACTGATCTAGTGTTTGCCATTGTTTAGAAATGGCGCCCAGTAGAAGGAATGAGAACTCCAGAAATGCACATGATCCAAAGAGAAGGAAGGATCATATCTTTCATGGTCTTAAGCTAGAATTTATAAGAGAAATAGTCTCCCATGTATTATCATCATATGAAGAAATAATATCATGTGTTGATAAGATAAGTAAAGAGTTTACTGAGTCCTATGGATTTGAAGGGAAGCAAGAGAAGAAAAGGATGGAAGAGAGAAAGATGGATAAAAATAAGAGGGAAAAGAAGAATTTTCCCATATGTGGTAACTGTGGAAAGAAACACCCTGGAACTTGCCTGAAAGGAATGGGAGTTTGTTATAAGTGTGGAGGAAAATGGCACAAAGTACGTGACTGAAAGGGTAAGAAAATGGTTTTAAATGTACAATGCTTCATTTGCAAGGAGTTTGGACACTACGCGAACCTATGTCCCAGTCATCAGACTATGCCGCAAATGATGCTATTGGATAATAATCAAGTTATGATACTACCACAGATGAAGAGGAATGATTAGAGTTCTTATGTTGATTATGTCAATTGAGTGTTGTATCAACAATGTACTTGTTATAATAATTATGGAGTATATAAGGATTGTACTGCAGTACTATTTCATTAAGGACTTGAGATTGTGTGGAACAAAGAAAAGTGACTCATTAGCAGGATAGATTTTTGGAAAATATATGGTTGAGAGAATGATAAACCATAATATAGTTCTGATACTGAGGTAGTGATTTTGGAATAATATGTGATTGTTTTGGATAAATTATATTGGATATTCTTGACTACCTTGGAACTGATTAATGATTTGTATATTCCATCATTGTTGGGGTTTAAAACATTTTTGGATTAATGAAGTATATCCAGCATTCTATATGGAATAAGGGAGCATGAATGTAATCAATAAGGAATATGGTAATACATGATGAAGGTATTCATATGCTATTACGGGGTAAAAAGGATCTATATTATTTTTACCTTCCTTATGAATGTTGGACTGTGAGTTTGGACAGAAGTATTTTGGATAGTTCTAGTTTGGATTATTTTGGATTGCCATAAAAGGACAACCCGGAGGTCGGGCGGCAACCCGTCGCGTCCGGCAAGGCTGCGAGACTTGAACCCGCAACCAAAGGGCGACAAGGGTGTATCACCTACCACTATCCCACGAGATGTCCTGGATTAAATAAAGTAGTTTTTTAAAAGATCTGGTAGATGAATTATAAATTCGTTTATTTTGGAACCCTCTATGAATAGTATAAATAGAATTTTTTTTACGAGTGAATGATGAGTTTTGGTAGAAATTTATTAATGGATAAAACTCTAATTATAAACTAAGTATATCTCCTTATGATCTTAGCCAATCTCATAAATAAATTCCTCATCATTAATAAAAGGAACTTAGAACAAAAATGTTGTCCTAGATGGTACCTTAAATCATCACTAATTTATGGCTTTGGGATTGTTGGCCTTTTCATAGCCATGTTCTCTACCACTCTCCATCAGATAATTGATGGCTAGATTTTTCTTCCATATCCATATTTTCTTACATGGAACCCTAGTATGTGTTATTTTCGGTAATCTTCATACTTTCCACTCTTTATTTTAAGTAGAGGCCTCATTAATTCATTTTTCGATGTGGGATTTCAACTAAGATATTTTGAAACGTCAAAAATGTGTTATCCTAATACCCTATGTTTTGTTGAACCGATGGTATTTCAAATCATCATAGATTAATGAATTTAAGGACCTCAATTATACACTTGTTTGTGATTGATGACCTCAATCACTACCTATAAATATTTACGTTTTTCCTCCGATTATATGTCTCTAATTTCCACTAATGTTCTCCTAACCGAGATCATAATTTGGTGGTGACCCTTTGATTTCTCTTTTCCTCATATTAAGACTAAATTTTAGTAACCCAATTTCCGATGTGGGTTTTCCCACAAATATATTTTCTACTTTCAACCTTTTATTTTTGAAGAACAATTTCAAATTGCGAGGACGCAATTTATTGAAGGAGGGGAGAATGTAACACCCCAAGATTTCATAGTGTGTTATTTCTTCAAAATAATTCAATAACTTGCACTACACGCAACACTGAGTTCAATTGCACCATGACTTACCAAAAAAAAAGCCATTAAAAGAGGTCATGAATAGTATTAACTAAATTTTAAACTTTATATAATCCTTATAATTTTAGAATCCATATTATGAGTTTCTTAGTCATAATGCAAGAACAAATTCATTTTCAGTATTGCACTTTTATCAACTTTTGATAGTGAAACCTTTTTAAATACAATATTTTAAACTTTTTGACTAAATGGAGACATCAAAAAATTTAAAATGAAACATCCCAAACTTCCACGGTACGCTTTCATTTGAATAAAACAGTAGCGTGTGTTGTACGCAACTTCGAGTTCTAACACACTGTAACCAATTAAACTAGCTGTTATGAATAGTAATACCTACTTTTTGAAGTTATATATATTTTATATTTTAAAATGGACTTCATTTTTGGATTCGGAATATCAAAATTAGCCTAGGGTGAAATTTTGGTACATTTCGGATAACTTTCATATTTTGATGAATAGTGAAAATTTCTAAATTTTAATTAAAAACAACTTTTTTAATCAAAATAATTAATAGTGATAAATTATGAATTTGAGTGGTTTTAAAGTATATTTAGAATATATTTTTACCATTCAATTTAATGTTTATCATTGGACATAATTTTACAATTAAACCGAACATAAACAAGTGTCAATCTTTTGATAGTTATTATCTCTTAAAAACACGCTTTTTGTTTTGACAGCGGGAATTAATTTTAAATTAATTTCTGCCACTTCTGTGTTTTGAATTTAGGAAAATGGATTCCATATTTGGAATCAGGATGTTCAAATTGTGTAAATAGCTAACTTTTATTTTTACACATTTTGAATAATTACTGCGGTAAATATTTTATTTACCATGGTTAAAGGGTAAATCCGGTAAATAAGGGTTAAAAAAAATAATATTATAATAATACTAAATTACCCTAAAACGTGTCTTAACCCTATTGGTTGATACATGGTCGACCATGGGCATCTTTGGGTCTATTTTGGGACCCCATGGATCCACTTGTAAGTGATAATGACACTTTATTTTAATTAAGTTAAAATGAATACAAAAATGACACAAGCATATATCTTTTAGAAGAACAATTTTTACATAGGGTTATACATGTTGGATTTTAGATTATAAATATTCATTAGAAATATAAAAAGATTTCCTACATAATGATATTTTATTTATAATTTTTAGACAATAAATAAGTTATTTTATTTATGACACAATGATGATGGAGTAATTACTAAAATAGTGAAAAATAAAAATAATTGATCTTATAAATACCCAAATAATTATAATATGAAACTTTTAATGAATTAAACTAATTTTCTATGATAATATGATATATTAGGATTGATTTAATTGACTTTTTTCGAAGTAATCAATCTGTTATGAGTTTCACAAAAATCAACTATTGAATAGTGTCAAAATTGACATAAAAGAGTTCTTAAAACAAATATTATATTATTAATTGATATTAAATTCCTAAAAATCTAAGGTTCGGCCAAGAGACTTATATTATGATAGGTTCCTCATTAATGGACCACTTGGGGGTCGCTTGGATGTATATAGTAAGTTTATTAACCATAATATATAAAATACAAAGAGACATTGTAAAAGTGAAACTAATTAACTTAGAGTTAATACTTAAAGATAAGGTTAATATAAGTACCCAAACCTGTCTAAATTCTATTGGATGAGTTGTTTTCGACCTATCCCCACCTCATCCTTTGAATAGTCAACTTTGGAGCCTTTAGAAACCGAATATGAATTTATTATAAATTAATATTTCTAGCTTTTCCAAAGGTGCCCCTCACCCCTCTTATAAAAGGGCACTCCTCCTTCCCATTTCATCACACCTTCAAAGCCTTTTGGTTCGGCCAAACTCTGCCCAAATACTCTCCCAACATCCCTCAATACAACCTAGAGGCCTTAGTTTGATCAGAAAGCCAACCTAAGGAGCCCTTTTGATCAAATCAAAAGGAAGAACCCGAAGAAGAGGTAATGATTTCACCACCCTTTTCTAAGTTCATTTCTTCTTCCACTTCTTCTTCCTTTGTTCTTACCATTCTGAAATAATAACTCCAGTATCTCACATATACTGTGATGTTATTATAAATATGGTACAATCATATTCAGTATTCTATCCACCCTTTGAATAACATGTCACCATACGTGCGTACGTACGGCTTACCGTCTCCACGTCGTGGTGTAATTGTTATTCAATATAATATTATTTGGATGGGTATAATAATGATGTGTAACTCATGTAAATAATAAATATAACATGTTAATGATTCTGTATATATGATATACCATCCATTTATATATTATTTTAATATCAAAAGAATGATATTGTCGCTCGTGCGTACGTACGGACTACCGTCTCCACGAACGCGATGAGATTCATTCTCCATCGTATCCATTCAAGTATAATTATCATTTGATGATTTAAAAATGATGTTTAAGGACTTTATATCATTCTGGATATGAATAAGATACAACAACCATGGCTTATGTAACAAAACATATAAAAGAAAATGAGTAAGTTAACTCCCGAAACGACGATAATTCTATGATATTATTAACAAATCAATGTTAAAAGATCATATATGATATCATATTAATATATATGATTCTTGTATAATTTAACAACAACTATTTCACCATTATACAGGAGTTTAACCTACCCCAACCAAGGAAAAGTACAAGGTAAGGGTTATTTCACAATCTCTTCATTATCCGAGGTTGTTTATATGTAATAATCTACTGGGATCTCTTTATCATCCACATCCATGTTTCTTAAAAATGTATTTCAAAACATTTTTACTATTTACAAGAATATGGGTTAAAGTCATTTATACCTTTTTTTGACTTTTTATAAGAGGTTTATAAAGGAATCTTTCCGTCGTTTTCAAAACAAGGTCCTTTTTAACCTTTTCGACAGAATTGAGGTAAGAATGTTTTTTTTTAACTTATACGGCGGGTGTGGTTATTTTACGCCGTTATAAAATCTTCAAAGCATTCCTTACAAGCTTATAAGAATATTTTCAAAGAAAATGTTTTATTTTATATGGATCTTAAATGATTTCAAAATAAAAGGAGATATTTCTTTAAAAAGAATTTTGATTTCATCTATGTCAACATCCTTTGATGGATTTTAAGATTATTTGAAGTTGATTTATTATGATACAAAACTTCTATATTGTATTGAAGGTTTTGTGATATGTTTGACTGTGGATGTGCTATTTTTATACCATTCATAGTTTATTGTGAAAGTATTGACATTTCGTATGCTAGTTTTAATACGAATGTTTATGTTATGTTTAAACCTTTTCATATGGGAATGCATTGGACTTAATAAGTGACGGGTGGAGCCCGCTATAGCTCCTCGATGCATCGGTAGGTCTCATGAGACAAACTAGTGTCTTGGCACAAGGCCTTGACAAAATCTTATTTGTAGTCTTGGCACGAGGCCTTGGCTATGTGGTTATGATAGTCTGGCATTATGCATTCCAACATTATGAAAGTGGTTATTTATTTTTGCATGTGATTATTCGATTAGTGGAATATCCATGTGAATAAGTAAATGGCATTATTTCATTTTATTTATGCCATACCATGTTGAAAGTTCATGTTTAAAAGGCTTTTGTTTTAGTTATACATTGCCTTAAATGTTTATTCTTATTTATGAAAGTTTCCACTTTATTGTTATCCTTACTGGGCATTTGAGCTCACCCCTTTTTTTTATGTTTTATTTCTCCCAGGATGTGAAGAAGTAAGTTATGAATGACCTGCAAGGATTTTATGAGGAGTTAATAGTGTGGATTGTAGAAACATTATGTTGTTGTATTAGTTTTTCATTTTATGATGTAATGTAAAACTTATGAATATATCTAGTGTTTCCAAGGCTACTAAACCAATCGGTCTTTCGAGATTTGATCTTTCTTGTGATCATGCCAATGTTACGAAGTAATGCACCGACTCTGGGTAACTGGGGTCGGGGCGTTACAAAATCCCCGTACCAGAATCAAATCTTAATTTTCCATCCCGTCACTCTGATCATCATTGGTGTCCACATTGAGAGTCTTCGTCGTCATTCTTTCTGCCTCCTCCTTGGAAGCGTTGATTATCAGAACAGTCTCAAGAATAACCTCATCCGAGCTCATAAGCATATCAAAAGGATTATCAACCACCTCCCATTTCAGACAGGACCCCTTGGGAGGGTGGGGGTCGCAATCCTTTGTGTTGTCCTTCGCTTTCTTCGCTGATCTGGTCTCCATCAGTAAGGGTAAATATGAGTTGTCCTTTTTTCTCCATCTGTTTTCCCCTTCTATTCTTGCTCCGCCTCGGACTACGGTACCTTTTCTCCTAGTCCTCATCCTGTGTATCACCAGCAAAGCGGATTGAATGTTCATCACTAGATTCTCTCTCAAAAAACATCACCGCGTTCTCAGGGTCCTCAACAACCCAAACATCAAACCGGTTGCCCATCTCAATACCGTCAACCGCTATAGAGCCCTCCCAGAAAGCAACTGTACCCTTACCAGCCTGTTCAAAGGTCTTAACAACTCTATAGCTCCTGCCACCAACCAAACTCAGCACCTATACATAAGAGTCATTTCCATGCAACGTGCAGACTCCCTCATCCACCGTTTGTGGAACCTCTCGATTGTTGGCGCCTCCAGACGGTTCCTCTGCCCCCCCTCCAGATCCCCCAAGCCCCGAATTAGCCTGTATCTGGAGAAAAGGTGCACTAAAATCGGTCCTTAGTTGGTTAAAAACTTCGGTCACCAAGGGGTTCACCACCTGCGGTTCATACTTCATGCCCATTCCATCATCACATTCAGGATCCACACCCACTGGGATCTACACTGGCACCACATCCTCAGCCACCAAGGAAACCGCCTCCTGTGGTCCTCTCGGTAAGCCCCTTGCATTGGTACTCTCAGAAATCACACCCGCAATATTATGCTCAGGCACTTGGATCTCAGCTGGGTCTTGCATCGCCTTACCTCTAACCATGGTCATATCCTTGGAGGTCGGAGCCCCCCGTCGATAGAAAGATTGTGAGTGGCCCAGTCACTTACATCCCGAACAGAACTCATACCAAGCTTCATACATTACCAGCTGCTTACACCTAAATTATTCTCCAAATGTAATACAAACATAATCGAAAGGTACCCTAGACACATCCACCTCCATGAAGATGTGCGGGTTAAACGGTGGCACAGGGACTCTATTCGACAATCGGATCAGAGGTATCTCCTAACCAAATTATCAAGCATTCGAATCAGATATGGATTTTGAAATGGAAGGGAGAGATTAGGAAAACTCACCCAAATATCCATCTTCAGAAAATCATCCCGCATATGGAAGTCATACGACCAACGAAAAAGGTGGAAAGAAGTTCCATTGAAGCTGCGAGGATCCCCAAACTAGGCTCTGATTAGTTCTTCCTCTGACGAGAAGTGAATCATGATATTCCTATTGTCGAGAAAACCCACTGTCGGTCACTCTTTTAAATCCCATGATGCGAAGACATGATGATCAAATGAATCCACTGAGGGATGATGCAGCTTAAACCGAGCCACTAGGGTGAGATTTAGAAGAGCCAAGGCTCCATGAAACTCCTAAAGTGAAATCGGAAGATTAGGGCACCCTTTGAACAGGTCCGGAACTTTCGGAAAAAGAGGAGATGGGGGAATAGGGGTAAGGAGATCAGGGTTAGAGAAGGGGACAAAAGAGGACCCCACACCCTTGAAGATCAACAAAGACCCCTCCCCCGCTAGGGGGAGAGGTACTGGTGCAGCGACCAGGGCCATCACTAGTTCCCTAGGAGAGGAACTCCTCCATTTCGTACCTACGATGATAAAGAACACCTTATCATTATAGAAGAATCATCACCACCTAATTCTTATCTAGATCCACCCACATTAACTTATCTAATTTCAACTATCAAGGAGGAACATAATGAAATAACTATGGGTGAGGAAAAGAATGTTCAAATAGAAGATGTACCTGTTGTACAAGAGTATATTGATGTCTTTCTAGAAGATTTACCTGGACATACTCCAGAACAAGAAATTGAGTTTTCCATTGATTTAATTTTTGGTTCAAGACCCATATCAAAGACCTCTTATAGAATGGCCACTGTGGAGTTAGTGGAACGAAAGAAGCAACTAGAAGAATTGAGTGATAAAGTATTTATTCGACCTAGTGTTTCTCCAAGGGGAGCCCCTGTCCTCTTTGTCCATGAGGTTGTGCATTGATTATAGGGAAATCATTTCTATTACAATAAAGAATAAGTATCCTCTACCAAGAATTGATTATTTATTCAATTAACTTCATGGAGCCCAATATTTTTCAAAGATTGATCTTCGATCTGGATATCATCAGTTACTTGTGAAGAAGGAAGACATACCAAAAAAAGCATTCTAAATCAGATATGGGCATTTCGAGTTTACAGTAATGCCTTTTGGAATAACTAATGCACCGTCTGTTTTATGGATCTGATGAATAGAGTCTTCAAGGAATATCTTGATGACTTTGTGGTGGTGTTTATTGATGATATCTGGGTGTACTCTAGAATCTATGAAGAACATGAAAATCACTTGCGCATTATTTTGAAGACTCTGAGAAGAAACGAATTATATGGGAAGTTCAACAAGTGTGATATCTGGCTCCAATTAGTTTCCTTTCTTGGCCACATTTTCTCTAAGGATGGAATATCTATAGATCCTACAAAGAAAAAGGTTGTGCAAGGATGGCCTACTCCAACGAACGTAACTAAGGTACATATTTTTATTGGTTTAGATGGTTATTATTAGCGTTTCGTACATAACTTCACCCATTTAGCCAACCCAATGACCAATCTCACCCGAAAAGGGTTTAAGCTTGTATGGAACAAGGAATGTGAAGAGTGCTTTGAAGAATTGAAGAGGAGGTCAGTGAATGATCCAATCCTAACCCTACCATCAGGGAATGATGGGTTTTTTATCTATAGTGATGCATCAAAGAAAGGACTTGGTAGTGTCCTTATGGAGAATGATCGAGTGATTGCCTATGCATCTAGGCAACTAAAAATTCATGAACAGAACTATCGAACCCATGATCTTGAGTTAGCAGTCGTAATATTTTCTATGAATATTTGGAGACATTACATCTATGGATAAAAATGTGAGATATATACAGCTCATAAGAGTTTAAAGCATATATTCTCACAGAAAGAACTCAACATGAGAAAAAGGAGGTGGATTGAGCTACTCAAAGATTACGGTTGCACAATACACTACCACCTAGGGAAAGCAAATAAGGTAGCAGATGCATTGATTAGAAAAGACCATGGAATTCTGCACAAGATGAGAGTTGAAAGGGATCCTATGTTCATGGATCTAGTAAAGATGGATATGGGAATTATTAAGAAAGGCAGCACATCACTACTTTTCAAATGGTTGCCCAACCTTCTTTACTATATAGGATAAAATCTTCTCATGATGATGATGAGGAGTTTCAAAAGAAAATTAGAGCAATAAATGATGGGAAGGTGACTGACTTCTCATATGAAGATGGAATTTTGAAATTCAGTAAGAGGCTTTGTGTTCCCGCTATTCCTGAGCTAAATAGAGAACTGTTGGATGATGCTCATAGCTCTAATTTCTCTATACATCCTGGTAGCACAAAGATCTATCGAGATCTCTGATAGAACTTTTGGTGGGACAATATGAAAAGGGAGATAGATGAATATACGTCAAAGTGCCTGGTATGTCAACAAGTGAAGCCTGAGAGGCAAAAGTCCAAGGGGATGATGCAACCACTACGCATACCATCGTGGAAGTGGGAGAACATTTCCATGGACTTTGTCACTGGACTCCCAAGGACATCTAGAGGAAACAATGCTATATGGGTCATTATGGATCATCATAAAAATAAAACTCACTTCTTAGAGATTTGAGAGAACTTCTCATTTGTTCAACTTGCATGGATTTACATCAAATAAGTGGTAAGGCTTCATGGAGTACCACTCTCTATTGTATCTGACCGTGATCCTAGATTCAGCTCGAAGTTCTGGACAAGTCTCCAACATGCTTTAAGCACTCAACTGAACTTCATTATGGTCTATCATCCTCAAACTGATGGCCAATCTGAGTGGACTTTTTAGACACTGGAAGACATGTTGAGGGAATGTTCTATGGAATTCAAAGGAGGATGGGACCAACATCTTACACTAGTTGAATTCTACTACAACAATAGTTTCCACTCGAGCATCTGTATTGCACCATATGAAGCCCTTTATGGGAAAAGGTTTAAAACACCGGCATGTTGGGATGAAGTCGGTGAGCGAAAGCTGCTAGGACCTGAATTGGTTGAGGAAATGGTAGAGAAGGTGAAAACCATTCAGCATCATATCAAGGTAGAACAAATTCGACAGAAGAGTTATGCGGATAACCGTCGATGAGACCTAGAGTTCAAAGTATGAGACCTGTTATTTCTACACATAACTCCATAGAATAAGGTCATGCAGTTTGGGGAGAAAGGAAAACTAAGTCCCATGTATATCGGGTCCTTCAAGATCCTTGATCGAGTCAGAGTTGTGGCATATCGACTGGGACTTCCACCAACCTTGTCAAAGGTACATGATGTCTTTCGTGTATCCCTCTTAAGGAAGTACACACCATACCCTTCACATGTACTCTCTTTAGAGGTGGTACAGTTGGAGGATGATCTTTCCTATGAGGAGCAGCCGATGAAAATTTTGGATCATAGAGACAAAGTTCTATGCAACAAGACTAGTCATATGGTCAAGGTACTATGTAGAAACCATAAGTACGAAGAGGAAACTTGGGAACTGGAGGAATAAATGAAGGAGAAGTACCCCTACCTGTTCTTGGCATAGATTGTAAATGAAATTTTGTGGTCAAAATTTTTGTAAGGAGGAGAGAATGTAACGAACTAATATTTTTTTTAAAATAAATTACTTTCTTATAAATATTTCATTATCACATTAACTAATTCATGCTATGGGACCCTTAAAAAATAATTTTCTCACTTCTGTGATGTGAATTTCAAAAATCTGACATACATAGTCGCGATCAGTAAGTTTTATAGAGTCTAATAAGAAAAACTTAATTTTTGATGAATGATAACCTACCCTTATGAATAGTAAAATACCCTTATGAATACTGATACACCCTAATGAATAGTAACCTTACCTATAATAATATATAAATAATATTCAAGTTGAAAGTATGATATACCTATATTTTAGAATAAGTTAATGAATGTTTTAAAACTGGTTTTTGATACTAAATTATGATTTTAATTAAATATTAAATTAATAATATATAGAAAATTATTTTTGAAAATTTGACTTCATTTTTGGATTCTACACGTCAAAAAATAGTTAGGGTGAATTTTTGGGATTTTTCTGAAATACATGATTTTTTTATGAATAGTAAAATACGGTAATTTACCGTATATATACATTATAAGATAAATAGACTATTCCTATCATAATGGCTGATTTCACCACCCTTATTCATAATTCAGATGATAAAATTACTATGATTGGTCATGGAATACTTACTATTACTTGTCTTGTGAAGAAATAATAATCTAATGAGTTTTATATTAAGAAATCCCCTCTCTCCTCCACTATAAAACCCCCCTCTCACCCCCTCTTCCAATAACTCCTCTCAACCCTTGTGCCTTCTCCAAATTCTGTCCAAGTACCCTCCCAACCTCCTCTCCCGCGTCTAGGAAGCTTTGGTCTCATTAAAATACCAAAACATCTCCTTTAAGGAGGTTCTCAAGGAAGTTTGGTTCAAGAGGTAAATTCCTCTTTTCAATTCTTTGTCTTTCCTTTCAAGTTCATTTGTTCCCTTTTTCAATTACCTCTCTTTATAAAATTTTTTTGATGACTCCAGTACATTATATGTACTGTAATGTTTTCATGATAGTGTAATAAGTTATCATCATCTCCCCCTTTTTACTTCTTTTATACTAGTAGCAGGAACACCATCCGAGATGTGTCAATTTTACACATTCAAGGACGATGGACTGTTGATTTCTTTTATCATTCTAAATTATGGTCATGAAACCATTATTGTTATGGTTGAAACAGATTGTTATATATAATATAACCTATTTAAGATTATGTAATCCCTTTTTCAAATGGTGTTACGTTATAAAGAAAAATGAGTTCGTTATAATCAAAACCCACAAATTAACATAAACAATTATCATTAAAGTTCTATATGACAATTCATCCACATTCCATGTAACCAAGTTATATAAATGAAAAATAACACATATTTATTTTCATAAATAATATATATTTTCAATTCTAGAGATTTACATCCATTCGACTTCATTACTTCAAAACAAGTGAACCGAATATGAAAATAAGAGAAATAGACACTCCAGAATGACGAGATTCAATACAATGACATGTCAATAAAGACATAAATGAACTAACCATAATTATGGTAAAATAAATACATTTCTAATAGGTTTTGAAATAAGTTATTAAAAATTATTATTTCATATTCCATGAGATTAAGTACAAGAGCGGAACACAATTGGAGTTAAGGTAAGGGTACCAGAATTTCCATTTTCATTCGGGTTACTTTTATTGTCTAATTTCCTAGATGAAATTCTTATGTATTGTTATTTACTCCTCATAAATTCTATGTGAGTATTATATATATGTACACAAACCTTAATCCTTCCCTATTTTTTGGATAGTTACATGTTTTAAAAGAATCTATCAAAACTATTTCCAAAATATTAGCCTGATATAAGGGAATTTCTCAAATTCATATCTATTTTCAAGGGAAATGTATAATATATTTTTGGAAACCATTATACATCTAAAAACAATCATTTTTTCATGAAATAATATCTTACTTTAATTCTGGTTTTATATAAATATTTTTCCAAAATAACTCTACTTTTCAAAATAAAAGAGTATTTATCACAAGAATTGCTTAATGATTTTAGAAGATTATTCTCGTTTGATTCAACACTCTTGTTGGTTATTATATATTGTTGGGGTTAATCATTTAATATTTCATATACCATATTTTATTGAATGGTTTATGGATAACTTTATTGTGGATGATCTATCCTAAAACCATTCACCATATTATTCTGATTTGTTAGTGTTTAATGTTTTATTATTGGGGAAAGTTAGATACATTTCATATGATTGTTTCAATAAGAATGTATATGTTTTTTATGTTGATCCCTGATCATACGAGGAATTTATTGGACTTATTATGTGATGGGTGGGTCCTGCTATAGCCCCTCGATGCATCAGTAGGTCTAATGAGACAAATAAATGTGGAATTGGGTGAGGCCTTTCCCAATGTGATATGGATTTTGTTCGAGGACTTAATCATTAGACGTCTTGGTCGAGGCCTTGACAAAATGTTTCAGAATGTCCAGCATTATGCATTAAATCATTACGAGTTCAGCTATTGATATTCCATGGGGTTATTCGATTAGTAGAATACCCATGTTTATGTTTTATTATTGAATTATTTACTCAGCTCATTTTCCTACCATAATGTGTTAATGTTTATTATTAAAGGCATGTGTTTTCAATTATTCACCATGTCTAATGTTTATATTATATTCCGTTGTATTTCTTACTATTACTGAGCATTTGAGATCACCCTTTATTATGTTTCATTTTATCAGGGCAAGAGGAATTCAATTATGAATGACATACTGAAATAACATAGGAGTTATGGAAGTTGTCTAAGGAGTTTCTATGTTGTTTTTCATTTCAATTTGTAATTATGAACTAATGTATGTAACTTGTTTCCAATAATACTAAACTACTCGGCCCTTCAGGATTCACATTCCTTGTATGTATGCCAACGTAATCAAACAAGGCACTGGCTCTGGGCAACTGGGGTCGGGTCTTTACAATGTGTGCATGAGTAGAGGTTCTTTGATTGTGCATATGATTATTTGACATGATATAGATGTGTTTCCCAAGTTTTTTTGATATTGAACATTTGGTTTATCTTTACTGGTTATGCTGCTTGTTTTCCAAGCCCAGTGTTGTTAGGATGGAGTGATATTATCTGATGTTGTTATATTCTTGTACCTATTTAGCCAAGTAGTTCTTGAAATCTATTACCCAAGTAGTTCATAAGGTTTACTTTTCTTGTTGAACATCGTTGTGGATGATTGACTTACACATGGTTGTGGGAACCTAGTGTGTTAGACCATAGGAGAGTGGATGATGAGGGATTCTCTAGAGTGTCTATTTACTTTTCACATTGTGAGACCATAGGGGGGATGGACATGAGTGAACCCTTATAGTGTATGTAGATCCGCGTTGCAAAACCACAGGGGGAATTGGACATTGATTGGTTCTATGGAGTGTCTCTAGTTTACCAATAAAAGACCACAGGGGGAATTGATAGTGAGTTCTTCCTCAGAGAGTCTTTGATAAAGATGAACCAGAGGGGTTAGACTATGAGTACTTCCCAGAGGGTCACTTGTGTTTGATAAGTTGAACCAGAGGGGATGTATTGTGAGTAATTCCTTGAGGGTTACTGTTTTTTATTTCCTTCTTTCTTGATATTTGAAAATGAATGAAATTGAATTGTAGGATTGTTTACTTTTGAGTACTTCTTTTTTTACTAATTTATTTTTCTTATTACTTTCCATATATATTCAATGACTATTAGGCACAAATCTTTGGATCATTGCCTACTGGGATTTGTCCCACACCCTATTTGGGTCATCCTTTTGGGCCCAAACAGATTATATTGTTGAAGGTATAGATAAGGGAATGTGCCCTTCTACTTTAGGTACTTGATTGTTGTGGATCTAGAGACCATGGGACTAAGTTAAGGCTTGTGATGCTGTAGGAGTTTATTTATTTTATTTTTTTACTTTGGTTTAGTACTGTATTCCAGCATTGTGACTTGATTGGATGATTTCCTAGAAATATATATATATATCATGTATCATTTATATATATGTTCTCCAATTGTTTATTACTTTTAGACTTCCACTGTTTACTTATTGCTTGTTATTACTACTTCAACAATTGTTATCTTCTTATTTCTATATCATTACTCTTCCAATGAGGGCATAGTTTCCCCACTATCACACCAAAGGCCCTCACTGCTAGTCAGCAGCCTCTGGCATTTGGGGAAATGCGCTTGAGGCCAAGCGACCAATCGGGTATGGGGCACCTCTGGGAAACTCCCTGAACCGAGATGTTACAAAATGGTATCAGATGAATTATTTTCTTCTTGACTTACTATTTGGAGCCTATAGCTAGGGATAGGAAGTAATAAGTACTTTGTAATAAGATATGATCGGTATTAACTATCTTATATATAGGGAAAAGCCTATTTACCTCGTATATTATGATTTTTATGGTTTTTCAATTATTACTGTTGATTTGATTTCATCATTGGGTGATTCACATGTTTTGTGTTTTTAATGTTGATAATATTGAGGTTCTATTTCTGTTGAAACTGAATGAGATGATGGTATTCCATCTAAGGCGTTATATGGTCACTTGCTAGAGATCACATGTCATTCATTCTTTCCACGCCATTTAGGGTTAATTACTAATTTCATGTAGTTGTGATATATGTTGTTATAGATAAGCATGTTGTTGTGGAAGATGCCTTTATAGAATACCTGCTATATTATATAAAAGGACCCAGTTTGAGTAATGAACCACTGAGAGGGGGGCGGTGAATCAGTGGTACCCCTTTTTCTTCATTTAAGTTCCCTTATGATTGTGAACAACCTTTGTCTCCTGTTAAAGATATAATTCCCTACTGAGAAACAAACAAGCAAACATCCAAAGGAACACAGAGATTTACAAGGTTAACTATTCAATTAGAATAGCTACGCCCTTGGTATGGTTGGAAATAATTCAACACCATATAATCCACTAAGAAAACAATCCTTGGATTACAATGAGTGGGATATACCCTTACACTCGTGAAGCACTTTGAAACAATCACTCTAGTTTGTGTGCACCCTCTTAGCACAATAGTGAAATGTCTCTTTTCTTGTAACAACATATGTTACCTGCACTTCCTTTCAAATACACAAGTGTAAGAAATTTCAGCACAAATCTTCACTTCCTTACCAAGAAGGAAGGAAAGGACTCCTTGGACTTGAGATAGATCAATTATAGTCCGAACATCCCATTCCGAATCTCCTCTCCGAATACTTCACTCCGAAATCTTCACTCTAAACATTCTTCTTCACTCCGATTCTTCAATATGAGCCTTCCTCAGTTTGAGAAACTCAATATGGTGACATCCAGTACTGATTCCCCATTCCGAATCCCCACACCGAATTCTCCACTCCGAATTCTTCACTCTGAACTTCGTATTCACTCTGATTCTTCAATCTGAGTCTTCCTCAGTCTGAGATACTAAATACGGTGAAATCCAGTACTGATTCCCCATTCCGAATATCCACTCCGAATAATTTACTCTGAATACTCCACTCCAAATTATTCGATCAGAGAAACTCAATACGGTGTCAACCAGTTTAAAATTCTCGTTACAATTGAAACTATAATGAAACTCAATCGACCAAACACTTCTTCCACTCTCAAGATTACCAGATCTTCTCTCTCTCTATTTTTTCATCACACACTTACTAAACACCTGGATCTCCTTTTATAGGTGCTCCAAAGTCTGCTTAGGTGGGAAACCAAAATATTTTCCCCCTCACTTAAAGTCACCCAAATCTTAATTTATCCTGAAATCTTGGAGTAATTAAGACTTGGTCAACACTTCTATAATCTTCTCGAATCTTCTTCCCCTTCACTTGATTTAGAGATTTTCCCTTTTCTGGATCCAACCATGTTTCGCAGTATCACATTCTCGGATCCACTCATATGTCTTCAACATCACTTCAACACTCGGCATGACTCTTCATTACTTCTAGTTACAACTACACCAATTCTCGGCATGACTCCAAACTTCTAGCTACGAACTTTAGGTTCAGGAAGTCGACTCTGAACATCGTCACTCCGAACATCTGACTCAGCAAGTCAACTATGAACTTCCCGCTACAAACTTCTCGACTCTAGAAGACAACTCCATATATATGTTCGGGAATTAGACTCCACAAATTCTTTTCAGGAAGTAGACTCCGCAAATTTGGTTTCTCATAACGGATCGTCCAGATTCTCGGAATGACTTTTGGTTCCTGGTATGACTCCTCCAATTCTCGGAATGACTTTTGGTTCTCAGAATCACTTCTTCAATTCTCATAATCACTTCTTCAATTCTCGGAATCACTTCTTCAATTCTCAGAATCACTTCTTCAATTCTTGGAACGACTACTCCACCCATCTTTTTCTTGTATCATGAGTACCTGCATATACTCATAATCTTAGAGATACAAAACATCAAAGCATCGTCACAATTAATGCCTTCACATCTTCTATCAACCAGCCTTCAAGAATGTGCAATTTCTCAGTTCCAAACTTCTCAATTTCCAGACTCCAAATTCCAGACTCCAAATTCCAGACTCCGAAATCTTCAAACACTAGGTTCCGAATGTTCAATGTACTCGGTTATGAACTTCAAACTTCCAGATTTAGAATTCTTAGAAATTCAAGGTGTATTTCCTTTATGAAAACTTACTCAAGATCAACAAAATACAATCCATGCAAACCATCTCTTCCTTCAGCTTGGTCCTAATAATCTCCCACTTTGGATTTTGTTGTCAACCAAGTTTTCATAAATCACCAAACTTTGTAACCTCAATCAATGGATTACTTATCAACAATTCTAAACCTACGTGAGCTAACTCATTGTAGGAAATAAGAATCACTGATAGAAAAACCATGTTGTCCATATGTAGTGAAAATGACATCTTCAACTTCATACATCTTCAGCTTCATACATCCTGTAAACAACATCAAGTTATTTCCTACAACCACTCTAACAAATAGTTAGAATTGTTCACATACACAAGCAGTGATGAGTTCACAGCTTACCCACAAATCTCTCTTTAAGCAATAGATTTATGATACAAACAACTTCTCCCCCTTGAGAAAACAATCCAAAGGAAATAATAGAGAGGGGACAAAACAACATACCTTAGCCTTGAAGAGAAAGAGGCTGGACACCCATGTTCAACCTCAATATTGAGAATGATTCCATTGGAAAGGTTTCGTGAAAATATCAGCAACTTGTTCAGCAGATGAAACATATTCAAGTTTAAGTTCATTATTTTCCACATGCTCTTTGATGAAATGATATTTGATGTCAATATGCTTCGAACGAGAATGTTGGATTGGATTCTTGGTAAGGTTAATTGTGCTTCGATTATCACATCCCAAGAGCAAGGGAAAATTTAATTCAACTAACAAATCTTCCAACTATGTCTTCATCCAGATAAGTTGAGTAGCGTCCATGGTGGAAACAACATATTCATCTTCAGCTGTACTAAGTGTCACAAAATGTTTCTTCTTTGAGTGCCAGCCAACACAACGTTTTCTGATAAAGAACACTCCAACAGATGTGGATCTTCTATCATCAACATTTCCTTCCCAATATGCATCTGAATAGCCAAAAAAATCAATGTTATTTGAACCACTATACTTGATTTCGAATTCTGTTGTGCCTTTTATGTATCTGAGAATTCTTTTTCCAGCAACAAGATGTGATTCTTTAGGAGCACTCCGTAATCTTGCACATAAGATAACAACAAAAACCATATTTGGCATTGATCTAGTCAAGTATAATAAACTTCCAATCAGCATTAGATATTATTTCTGATCAAATTTTTTTCCTTCATCATCTTTGCTTAGCTTCATTCCCATTGAGATAGGAGTTCATACAGGTTTTGAGTTTTCCATCCCAAACTTATGAAGAAGTTCCTTAGCATACATTTCTTGGGAGAAAAAATGAATTCTTTTTGTTCCAAAATTTGTAACCCAAGTAAGTATCTCATCTCACCCAACATGGACATCTCAAAGACATTCTTAATTTCTTCAGCAAACCTTTCAAAACATCTTTCATCATTTCCAGCCAAAATAATGTCGTCAACATAAACAATCACAATGAGAGAAAGATGTTGGCTTTCTTTGATGTACAGATTGTTGTCAACTCTCCCTTTCTTGAAGTTCATCTCCTTTAAGCAAGTATCCAGTTTGGAATACCATGCTCTTGGAGCTTGTTTTATCCCATACAAGGCTTTCTTCAACCTGCACACATAACTTTCATTCTTACCAACAACAAAGCCACATGGTTTCTCAATATAAACTTGTTCTTTGAGATCACCATTAATAAATGCGGATTTAACATCCATTTGAAAGATTTTGTAGCCTCGTTGTATATCAAAAGCAAGAAAGATTCTGATAGTTTCTAATCTAGCCACCGGAGCAAATGTTTCTTCAAAGTCAATTCCTTCAATCTGAGAGTAGCCTTTGTAAACCAATCTTGTTTTATTTCTGATAACTTCACCATCTTCATTCAACTTGTTCCGGAAGACCCATTTGGTGCCAATAATGTTCTTACTTTTAGGCTTGGGTACGAGTTACCATGTGTCATTCTTTTTAATCTGATCCAATTCTTCATTCATGGCTTGAACCCATTCCAGATTCTCAAAGGATTCTTTAACATCATTTGGTTCTACATTGGAATACAAGGAAGTATGTGATAGAGAATTACTTGTTCTTCTTGTTTGAACCATGTGACATTGATCACCAATAATATTCTGAGCTTTCACTTTTTTCATCAGCCTTGGATAAGTTTTTTGTGTGCCTTCCTCATCACATGATATGGCTGAATCTGATTCTTCATCTTGATTAGGATTACACTTCATTGTATCTTTATCAGAATCGTTAACTTCATCTTCCATATCTTCCTTGTGTGTTTGGAAATGCTTATCTTTTCCCGGAGTTCCAATGACTTTTACATCAACTGCATCCACAATTCTTCTTGTTTCTTTGTTAAATCATCTATAACATCTTCCTTCTGATGAATATCCAAGAAAATTCCATCTTCTCCTTTTTGCTCGAATGTTCCAATGCTTCCACCATTCTTCTTTATAATGCATGGACTCCCAAAAACTTTAGCATGTTTCATACTTGGAGTAATTCCATAGAAAACTTCATATGGTGTTTTTTTTGATTTATGCCTGTAGAAATATCGATTTTGAATATAAACAACTGTACATGTAGCTTGCCTCCAGAAGTAATGAGTAAGACCATGTTCAAGCAACATGGTTCTTCCCATTTCCACCAAGCTTCTGTTCTTCCTTTTAGTAACCCCGTTTTGTTGAGGTGTATATGGAGCACTATATTCATTTTGAATCCCATGCTTCTCAAGATAGTATTAAAATTCCTCACTTCTATACTCACCACCATTATCTATTCTCAACTTCTTCATAGAGTACTCACATTATTTCTCAGCTTTCCTTCTGAAGATTTTAAACATTTTCAGGGCGTCTGACTTGTGCTTCATAAACATAACACATGTAATGCGAGTAAACTCATCAATGAATGTGATGAATTACTTGTACCCATTTTTTTATTTTTTGGTCATTGACCCACATATATTATAATGTATTAGTTCAAGGGGTTGTTTAGAAAAAATTTCAACCTTCTTATGCACAAAACTTGTAATCATTCCTTTCTGAGAGGTAGTGCAACACCAATATCTTCGTCTGGGAAAATCTGGAATATCTCGAACACTGTCCCTTTGAGATAAATTTCTCATATTTCTCTGACACATGTGCCCAAGTCTTCTATGCCACAGCTGGTTTTCTTCCACTATGCTCTTGTAACAAGAGTTTTGTGAATTTCCAACCTGAAACAGATTTCCTTTAGTTCGTTGTCCTCTTGTAACAATCTCCCCATATTCTTCACTTTTCACAAAAAAATACATCTTTCTTGAAGATAACTTTGTTACCCTCATCACATAATTATGATACACTCAGCAAGTTGTGCTTCAGCCCATCAATATACAGAGTTTTCTTGGACTTCAATTTTTCCTTCCCAATGATGGATGATCCAACACCTTTGATTTTTAGAGATTCATCATTGCCAAATGTCACATTTCCTTCTTTAAACCTTTTCACATTCTTTAGAAACTTCATGTTTCCTGTCATATGTGAAGAACATCCACTATCAAGTATCCAATTTCGTTCTTCCTTTGTAACTTTTAGAGCAATTTCAACAACAAGATATTTTTCTTATTTCACTTATTTCTTTTCCTTCAGCTTTTGAGAATTAAGAACTTTTAATTGAACTGGTAATAGCACAAGACATCCTTTTGCAAGATGTCCAGGTTGTTCACACCTTTTGCAAATAGTCTCCTGAGGCTGGAACCTATTTTCTGTCTTGACTGAATTCTTCTCAACTTTCTTCAAGAAAACCTTTTCATTATTCTTCCTTTGAATTTTCTCAGAATGTTCTTATTGAGATCTTTCACCAACATCAGTAGTTGAGTTTTGAAAACAAATGTTTTTTTATTCAACTTCTGAGAGCATCTTTTGAACAAGCTCTAATTCTTCCTCTTTTGCCTTCAACTTTACTTTAATGTGCTCATTTTGATTTTTATCATCTTCAAGAGACATCTTCAAGTCTTCAAGCTCTTTCTCAAGTTCTTCTTTATCATTATCTTGATTGGATGCTGAGGAACATTCATCTTCCAACTTTTTGTTAAGATTCTCCAGCCTTCTGATCTTCCTTAAAAATTCCTTCAATTCTTATTTTATATGCATCTCAATATGAGTTTCTTCTTCTTCTGAGATGCTGCTTCCAAAATCTTCATCATTCACTGTTGCAATGAAATTATTTTCCACATAATGCTCAACTGATTTTTCATATTCAGCATCACTTTCATCATCTTATTCATTTATGGATAGAAAACTTTTTCTCTTGGATTTGAAGAACTTCTTTTCATTCCCTGACTTTCCTTTACCACCCTTCTTCTTCCATAACGTTCTTGGATTTCTTTCTTCTTCATCACTATCTTCTTCATTCTTCCTTCGAGGGCATTTAGCCGCAAAGTGGCCAATGCCTCCACATTCAAAACACTTCAAGGGAAGTTTTCCCATGTATTTACCTATTCTTCTTTTAACATTTTTTAAAAACAAGGATAATATATCATTAATATTTTTACATACCTCGCTTTTAGAGTCAGAGTCACCACCATATTTTTCAATCAAGATCTTCTTAGACTTTTCCTTCTTCATGGATTTGAAAGATAATTCTCTGTCATCCTTTGTCTTGGTCTTCATAGCCTTTTCCCTTCTAATCTCATAAGTAATGATTGTGCTATGCAAATCATCAAGAGATAGAGTCTCTGAATCTCTATCTTCTAATGAAGATACCTTCACATCAAATTTATTAGAAAGAATGCTTAAGATCTTTTCGACCACAGTAGAGTATTTCAGCTCTTCACCAAGACATCTGATGGTACTAAAAATATCATTTACCCTGGTGAAGAAATCCCCAACAGATTCATGCTCTCCCATCTTCAAGCCTTCATACTTCAATCTCCAGATTTGAAGTTTTTCCTTCTTGACTTTTGTATTTCATCTGTAAATGTTTTTCAGTTTGTCCCATATACCTTTGGTTGTGGACAATCCTTTTACTCTCAATAATTAACATTCATAAAGTGAAGACAATATATAATTTTTGGCTCTTCCAACATTCTCAAGAAAATTCTTGTCAACAGGTGTTAGTGGAACATTGTCTTCAATGGTGTAAACCCAACTGTTGCAGCTTCAAGAACTTCATAACTAATAAACATGAGATATGGTAGCATTCTATCCTTCCAGATGTGATAGCTCTTCCCATTGAATACCGGAATGCCTTTAATATTCACACAATTCAGATTCTCCATCAGCAAGGAAAACAAAGGAAACCTCTCTCTAATACCACTTGAAAGACCCAGTTGGAGTAATGAACCACTGAGAGGGGGGGTGAATCAGTGGTACCCCTTTTTCTACTCTTAAGTTCCTTTAATATTGAGAACAACCTTTATCTTCTGTTAAAGATATAATTCCCTACTGAGAAACAAAAAATGCACACATCCAAAGGAACAAAGTGATTTACAATGTTCACTATTTAATAAGAATAGCTACATCCTTGTTATGGTTGGAAACAATCCAGCACCATAAAATCCACTAAGAAAACAATCCTTGGATTAAAACGATTAGGATATACCCTTACACTCATGAAGCACTGTGAAACAATCACTCCTGTGTGTGCCCACCCTCTTAGCACAATAGGGCAATGTCTCTTTTCTTGTAACAACTTATGTTACCTGCAATTCCTTTCAAATACGCAAGTGTAAGAAAGTTCTGAAAAAATCTTCACTTCCTTACCAAGAAGAAAGGAAAGGACTCCTTGGACTTGAGATAGATCAATTACAGTCCGAACATCCCATTCTGAATCTCCACTCTGAATACTTCACTCCGAAATCTTCACTCTGAACATTCTTCTTCACTCCGATTATTCAATCCAAGTCTTCCTTAGTCTGAGAAACTGAATATGGTGACAGCCAGTACTGATTCCCCATTCTGAATCTCCACTCTGAATTCTCCACTTCGAATTCTTCACTCCAAACTTCTTCTTCACTCTGATTCTTCAATCAGAGTCTTCCTCAGTCTGAGAAACACAATACAGTGAAAGCCAGTACTGATTCCCCATTCTGAATATCCAATCTAAATACTTCACTCTGAATACTCCACTCTGAATTCTTCAATCAGAGAAACTCAATACGTTGTCAACCAGTATCAAATTCTCGTTATGATTGAAACTGCAATGAAACTCAGTCGACCAAACACTTCTTCCTCTCTCTAGATTACCAGATCCTCTCTCTCTACTTTTTCATCACAAACTTACTAAGCACATGGATCTCCTTTTATAGGTTCTCTAAAGTGTTCTTAGGCGAGAAACCAAAATATTTTGTCGCTCACTTAAATTCTACCAAATATTAATTTCTCCTGAAATCTCGGAGTAATTAAGATTTTGTCAACGCTTCTAGAATCTTCTCAAATCTTCTTCCCCTTCACTTGATTTAGAGATTTTCCCTTTTCCAGATCCGAACAAGTTTCTCGGTATCACATTCTCGGATCCACTCATCTGTCTTCAGCATCACTTCAACACTCGGCATGACTCTTCATTACTTCGCGGTATGGATTCTCGTTAAGACTACACCAATTCTTGACATGACTCCGCACTTCTGGCTACGAACTTCAGGTTTACGAAGTCGACTCCAAAGTTCGTCACTCCGAAATTCTGACACAGCAAGTCGACTCCGAACATCCCGCTACGAACTTCTCGACTCAGGAAGTCAACTTCATACTTCTATTCAGGAAGTAAACTCTGCAAATTCTGTTCAGGAAGTAGAATCCCCAAATTCAGTTTCTCATAACGGCTCTTCTAGATTCTTGGAAAGACTTTTGGTTCCCATTATGACTCCTCCAATTATTGGAATGACTTCTAGTTCTCAGAATAACTTCTTCAATTCTCAGAATCACTTCTTCAATTCTTAGAACGACTTCTCCACCCATCTTTTTCTTGTATCATGAGTACCTATATATACTCATAATCTTAGAGATACAAAACATTAAAGAATCATCACAATTAATTCCTTCACATCTCTTATCAGCCAGCCTTCAAGAATGTTCAATTTTCCGGTTCCAAATTCTCAATTTCTAGACTCTGAATTCCAGACTCCGAAATCTTCGAAAACCAGGTTCTGAATGTTCAATGTACTCGGTTCTAAACTTCAAACTTCCAGCTTCCGAATTATTAGAAATTAAAGGTGCCTTTACTTTGTGAAAACTTCCTCAAGATCAACAAAAGACAATCCATTCAAACCATCTCTTCCTTCAGCTTGGTCCTAACATTATAGGGCACTGGATTGTGTAAGTTTTATTTGAATGAACACCAAACTTTGGTTCTTTAGGTGTTATGGACCCTCATGAATCATAATTTTGTGGATCATTTAACTTTTATACTTGTTTATGGCATGTATAAGATTCCAAAAATTGATTCACGGGGAGTATGGGCCCTCACGGATTAGAATTTGGCTCATTAATGTTCGATTTAGTGTTTTTATGGGTTCCGGAGTAGTTTTTAAGGCATATTGTCCCAAAAAACCTAGAATACACAGTGTGTATTACAAAATACACCCCATGTGTCCTTCTATTTGGGAAGGAACTATTTTTATTATGTAAAAGTTGTATACTATATGTACACACCATGTAGTCTCTAACCATGTCACTAGTTATGTGGGCAGAGACACGGGGTTGGGAAATCCTTGGAGAAACCTGTTGTGAACCGGATGTACAAGCCATGTTTTAAGGACCATGTATCTATCTATATAACAAACGACATGAATGGACTAACATGCCATGTAGGGTCAACCATGTAACCGGTCGTGTGACTGAAAACACAGGTCTGTTAAGTTCTTTCTAGTACACATTGTGTCTAGCAAAAACATGTCGTGTAGTCATTCTTTAAGAGAACCATGTGGGTTAATTCATATAGAAGAACTTGGGCATGGGAAGAGGATTCAAGTACATGTTGTGTATTAGAAAAACATGTCGTGTGTATGTGGTGTTACAGGACCTGGGTTGGAAAAAGTGCACATCCATGTGAAAGAATAAGGGAACACGCCATGTTGGAGTTGTACATGCCTTGTATCCACCTTTTAGAAATATTGAATGCTTTATTTATCTTGTTCCTTTCCTGCAATTCAATGTTTTATTCCTTGTATATCTAAATCTAAGGTGTGTGTTTGACCTTACAGATTCATGCCACTGAGATGTCCCCTATTTGTACGCCAGTTACAGGGCACTGACGAGACACAGGACATGGCAGATACAGAATTTCTAGAAGACCCTACAGTCATGCCCATCTTGACACTAGCTATTATCCTGAATACATGTGATGATGCATAGTTAGGAGAGGGATTTATAAGGTTCATGAAGACCTTATGAGGAGTAATGCCTCCTTCCGCATCTATGGAAGATTTGACAAGGGTTTTTCAGTAGAAGCATCCTACCACCATCATAGGGTATGTAGGACCTCAGGTTGTAGAATCATAGTTGGAGGACATGATTTTGATCTTGGAGCATCTGTAGATTCCTACAAAGAGGAGGGTGAAGCTTGCTACTTATATGCTTTGGGGTTCCACCCATAGAATGATGGGGCCAAGTTGAATGGAGAAGGATGTTTGAAGAGTTAGCCTTTGTAGAGTGTTGTATTTTGTTTTCAAAGAAGATAAATCAATTCACTTTGTAAAAGGATCAGAAACCAGGCGATGCTTTGCTATTTTGTATTTCACCAATATCATAATTTAGGAAAACTTGTGATGCAAGCCTTATAAAGGAAAGGGGGAGAAATGATGATGCCAATCTTATATAGTTTTGATTGGAAGGAATGATGCTGCTAGAAGATGATATGTTTCAATACTTCCCATTGTAACTCTGGCGATGCTAAAGATGATCTATCAAAGGATACATATCAAGATAGTGGAATTCGTGATAAAAGCTAAAGAATGGTTATGGGATGTGTGGAAAAATAAAGTGGTGTGCGAAATAGTAGCGTGTTGCTTGAAATATCAGCGGGATGCATGAAATATCTACAGGATGCGCGAAAAAGATAGTTGTGTGCGAAATATCGATGGGTTGTGCGAAAAATGAAGGTTGCGCGAAATGTTGGTGTCGTGCGGGAAATAGAGGAATGATGTTTTTCGCGCAAAAGTTGTTTTGCGATCAGAAGTTCAAAAATTGGAAAAGGCATGAGGTGCGCGAAATATTGGAGCATGGCGTGAAATATGAAGTTGCGTGAAAGATATTTTACACGCATGAAGGGGGTTTTATGCATGGATTAGTGTTTTTCGTGCATGGTAAAAAATTCCTATAAATATGAGGTGAACCCCTCTCATTTGTTAATGCTTGATACTTAGAAGAAATCCCGAGCTCTGGTGCACGTAAAATTATCCTCTAAGTGAGTTGTGCGAAAAGGAAGGAGGTTGCGCAAAAAGAGGACAGTTGTACGAAAAGAGAAAAGGTTGCGTGAAAAAGGGAAGTTGCACGAAAATGTTTTTCGCGCCAAAACGGAATTTTTACGTGTAAGGTATTTGAAGTGTGCGCAAGATATCCTAAAGGTTGCGTGAAAAATTTGAGGTCTTTGCACATATTCAGTCGTGCTTATGGGAGTTCTTAACAGATTCTGGGTAGGAAAGTAAATATCTGTACTTCAGAGAATACATCTGTTCAATTATAAAGAAGCACTGAAATACTGTTATTCCCTATTTGTTCTAAGAGGATGAACATGCGCTTGCAGATTGTTTTCCATGTGCTAAACGAGTGTAAGGGTATATACTACTCGTTTTATTCTACATTAAATGATTGTTTTCTAGTGTATTGTGTGGTACTGGATTATTTCCGTACCATACCAAGGACGTATCTACTCTTGTTGAGTAGTGAACCTTATAAATATTGTGTTCTTGTGGTTTTGTGTGTTCAGCAGAGAATAAAATATTTAACAGGAGGTGAAGGTTGTTTCAATTCAAAGGAAACATAAAAATAAAAAGATATCACTGATTCACCCCCTCCCCCTCTCAGTGATACATGGATCCAAACTGGGAATTTCAGAGATGGTGGATGTGATCTCACAGGAAAGATGCTTACAAGGTATGACATGGGACAAGTTATAGTGTTCATTCTACCGATAATTCTCCCTGGATTCCTTGAGGGTCAATCAATCCTGATAGTTTGTGAGTTTTGTGCATGGTACTCTCCCAGTCATGGAGTATTCTTCTCGCTTCATTGATCTGCAGCTCTTCACACCCATTTCAGGGGGAGATGATTTATTCTTGGCGAGGAATATTGAGAATGGTCTCAGGCACAACAGCTGATCTTAGGTGAACATCTTCAGGTTGACTTCCATCGCCTCAATAATCAATTAGGTGTTGATCACAAAGTGCAATATGAGGGCTTCTAGAGCTTTGAGCCAGGGTGGCATGACATCCAGAGTTGGTACCCCTCCTTCTGATAGTAGGAAGAGCTGTAGGGAGTATACATGTAGAGATCCAAGTAGACGGAATACTTCCTCTAGTGGCCTGGTGGTGTGCACAAGTGTGGGAAGACCAGTCATATGAGGCCACATTTCTAGAAAGACACAGTGGTATGCCAATCTTGCAGCAAGATGGGCCATCTTCAGTAGGTCTATCAGTTTTCCTCACCAGGTGCTGGTGACAAGGGTTATTCTGTAAATCCTCATTCAGAAGTAGGACCACTAATTTTTTATCATTCTGGGAACTGGAGTTCATCTGGCTGTTCAGTCTGAGGTGGAGGTCATGTCCATGGTATCCAATCTCCAGGATTTCAGCAACAACTGGGTGGATCAGATCATGGTGATTAGGTAGGGTCATAGGGTCATGGTACATACCAGACTTTTGAAGTGGAGTAGGATCTCGGGCCCTCTACAGTTAGAGGTACGATTCTAGTTTCCTCAGTTCTAGCTTCTGCACTTTTTAATACAGGGGCTTCCCATAGTTTCATATCCGTTGTTATTGAGGAGTTCCTTGAGCTTTGTATCTTTACTTCTGATGATGTCTCACTATGGTACACTTTTTTGGCGAATAGAAAATCTAGCGTACTTCAATACAAAGAGTACCCTCTTGAGGTTGGTGGGTGTCACTTATTATGGGACCTTTACATCTTAGAAATTATGGTGTATTATGTCATTCTCAGAATGGACTAGATAGTTACCTTCTAGGATCTTGTTGAATTCTATCACTGTATGGTGATTTTCACATCACTAAAGGGCAGTTTGTTCTTACATAAGGGTGAATGGGATGTATGGGCATGTAGAGAGGGACCTGAGAATCATGTTTTGGGAGAAATTACGGCCTAGATTTCTAGTTTGTATCTAGATGACTAGGGGAATTCACAGTTGGACATTCCTCCAATGGTCATTCATTTCAGGGATGTCATTCCAAAGGACTTTTTAGGTTTGTCTCTAAAGTGAGAGGTGGTATTTTATATTGATTTTGTGCTAGGATCAGCACTGGTTTCTATTCCTCCTTATAGGATGACTACACTAGAGTTACAGGAGCTCAAGAAGCAGTTATATGAGTCGTAAGAAAAGGGTTTCATCTAACCCAGTACTTCTCCTTGGGGTTCTCCTATCTTGTTTGTGAATATGGTGAACAATACCCTTCATATTTGTGTGGATTATCGAACGTTGAACCAGTTGACGGTAAAGATCTGATATCCCTTAATAAGGATTGATGATGTCTTTAATCATCTTAGAGGATCCCAATTGTTCTCAAATTTTAACTTGACATTAATTTAACTTCATTTTCTCGCTAGACCATTTGATATACCTCTTACATCCATTCAGAATAGGAATGGTATATACGAGTATGTGGATTTTCCGTTCGGCCTCAAAAATGTGCATGTAGTTTTTATGGCACTAATGATCCAAGTGTTCAATACATACTTGGATTACTGTGTCTTAGTGTTTTTGGATGATATATTGGTTTACTATCACACTCGAAATGAACATTCTACCCATCTTGAGATATTTTTGAGTACATTGAGAGAGGATCAGTTATATGTTATGCTCTCAAAATGCCACTTTGGGATGGACTAGATTCCCTTCTTGGGTCATTTTATCTTAGAAAAAAGGAGTATCAGTAGACCCAGAGAAGGTGAGAGAAGTAGTTTCAGGGGAGAATCCGAAGAATGTCTTTGAGGTATAGAGTTTTCTAGGGCTGGCTTGATACTACAAAAAATTCATATAGGACTTTTCACGCTTAGTTGCGGCAATAACAGGCCTGAAAAAGAAGTGTGTGATGTACTTGTGGTTAGATTCTTGTGAGTTAGCCTTTTAGGAGCTAAAGGGTAGGTTGACTTCTACACTGATACTAGTATTTCCCGAGCTCGGAAAGAGTTATATGGTTTACTGTGATGTATCAGGTATTAGGCTAGAAGTAGTGCTTATGCAGGCAGAAGGTGTTGTTGCGTACGGGTCTGGACAGTTGAGGCCACATGAGAGAAATTACTTAAAGAAAAATATTGAGTTGGATTCACTTGTTCATGCTTTACAAAATTGGAGAAATTACATGTTGGGAGAGAATTTTGTGGTTTATACTAACCAAAAAAGTATCAATTACATCTTCACACAACCCAATAGGAACTTAAGACATCGAATTTGGGATGAGTACCTTCTGTATTTTGATTTTGACCTTTCCTACATGCCAAGGAAAGGAAACATTATGGATGATGCGTTGAGTAGGAGGCCAACAGTGAGTGACATCTTATGGATCTGCTCTTTAAGATTCATTTTAAGGTGCACAAGAGACTGAGGGAGATGTTTCTTTCTTTTGTAGCTCTTATCCCTACTCTACATGGTCGAGTGTGAATGAGGCAACTACTAGAATCTGAAGGCCTAGTTTTATGGTAGAGTGTGTCAGGGGAGGATCCTATTACTGGATTTAATGTAGGTGAGGATGAGATATTGTTCTTTCATCTATGTGTATGGGTGTCAGCAGACGTACGCGAGGAGCTGATGTGAGACTTTCATTCCTCAATTTGGGTAGTTCATCCTGGTGTCACCAAGTTGTATCGAGATCTACACCATTAGTACTGGTCGCTAGGTATGAAGAGAGATGTTCCTGTTTTTTTTATGATGTGTTCCACCTGTCAATAGGTGAAGGCAGGGCATTAGTGACCAGCATGGATTTTGTAGTAATTAATCATTCCTGAGTAGAAGTGGAATGATGTCACAATGGACTTCATGATAGGATTATCGAGGTCTCCTCAAGAGAACGATGAAGTTTGGGTTGTCATTGATAGACTCACAAAGGTTGCTCACTTCTGGTCGATCAAAGAGACCTACAGTGTTGATGAGCTGGAAAGGTTGTAAATATGAGAGATTGAACATTTACATGGAGTTCCACACTACATTGTTTCAGAAAGGGATGCACGTTTTACTTCTCAGGTATGGTAGGTATTAGAGAGGTATTTGGAAACACAAGTAATTCTGAGTACAACATAACATCCATAGATATATGGGCAGTCTGAGTGTACAATTTAACTGATGGAGGATAGGCTTCGTGCATGCATCCTATATTTTGGAGGTTCTTTGGAGAATCACATACCTCTGGTGGATTTTTCCTTCAATAATTATTTGTAATCAAATATTCAGATGGAACATTATGAGGCTTTGTATGGTAGGCCATGATGATCACCTCTATGTTGGATGGAAGTAGGAAAGGCAGCTATTTTGGGACCTCATCTTGTCCACGAGACCATAGAGTAGATAGAGTTGATTCGAAAGAGGATGGCTACTGCATAGTCATGATAGAAGTCATATGCTGATAGATGGAGATGACCTCTTGAGTTTGAGGTCGGATATCAGTTCTTCCTATATTTCACACCGAGGATAAGACAAAGGAGGATTAGGGTATAGAGTAATCTTTCTTCGAGGTACTTCAGACCCTTTGAGGTTTGGTAAAGGGTCTGTCCCATTGCATATCGATTGTAGTAACCTCAGAGGTATCGATCTATACACAATATATTCTACGTTTCTCAGCTACACACTTACTTCGAAAACCTTTCTATTGTTTTAAAACCTAAGGAGGTTGACTTGGAAGTGGACCCCTTGTTCATGGAGTATGATATCATGTTTTTTGATCTCAGCATGAGGGTTCTCCATGGCTGGTCTGTTCCTCTGGTATGGGTGCTATGTCATCATGGGTTAGTACAGTACGAGACTTGGGAGAGGGAGGCCGAAGTGCAATCATAGTGGCCAGAGCTATTTGAGGAGTATTATTCTACGCCAACTTCATAGGGAAATTCAGGGACGAATTTATTTAAGGGGGGAATTTTGTAAGAACGTGAAACTTCTTTTCAGGTTTGAGTTTACTTTTCTGTTGTTTTTGAGGCAAAGTAGATAATCTAGAAATTTTAGGAGTACATGTCGTGTACTTTGGAGTACACTCAATGTTCCTAGTTTTCGTGGGTGACTGTGTGTTGGCCGTGTAACAGTCGAGTACATGGTTGTGTGGGGTTACCTTGAGACCACCTAAAGAGGGTCCCAATAAAGGCATATACACATCGTGTACTTTTAAAAGACACACCATTTACTTTTTCTATTATTTCATTAAATGGACTAGGATCACGTCTCTTTCACAAAAAACAGTTCTTTTGTAAATGTCTTGTCTAGGTGAAACCGAGGAGCGTGAATCTTCTTTGAGTCCTCGATCGATCATCTTTTCTCTTATTCAATAACCGTCTATTGCATTGGAATCTCCACATTGAGCTCTTCTTTCTTCTGGAGCCTCATTTCCTGATTTCTCTCCTTTTGTGATATATCCTTTGTTGAGGTTTTTGTAATTTTCTGTAGATCTACCATATTCTTGGTTGATTCAAGGGCCAATGCTGGAGTATATCGATCTTACAACATCGAGGTTGGCGGTTTTTTCCTTTCCATAGTTAGTCTTTGAATAGTATGTGAAAAAGAGACCAATACCCAAGAAAAGGTTATTATGTATTTAAGGACATTAGAACTATTATGCTTGTTATGACTTGTGTGCCTAAGTAGAGATTGATTGATTGTGCATAGGGTTATTTTACATGTTATGGATGTGTTTCCAATGTTTGTATGATATTGACAATTTGGGCAATCTTTTTCGGTTAGGCTACTTGTTTTCTATGGCTATGGTTGTTAGGATGCAGTGAAATTATCTAATTATATGCTTATATCCTTTTATCCAATTAGTTACTAAAAGATATTATCCATGTAATTATTAAGGTTTATTTTAATTTTTGAACATCTTTGTGCATGATTGACTTACACAGGGATGCGGGAACATGGTGAGTAGGCCATAGGGAGAATGGATGGTGAGGGCTACTCCAGAGTGTCTATTAATATTACTTGTTGCAAGACCATAGGGGGTATGTACATGAGAACTCCCTTAGAGTGTCTGTAGATCCACATTTCAAGACCATAGGGGGAATTGGATGTTGAGTGCTTCCCTATAGTGTCTTTAGTTTACCGATAAAAGACCACATGGGGAATTGACGGTGAGTGCTTCCTTTAAGAGTCTTTTCTAAAGCTGAACCGGAGGGGTTAAACTGTGAGTAAATCCAAGAGGGTTACTTGTCTTTGGTAGGTTGAAAAATATGGGATAGGGTATGATTACTTCCCATAGGTTTACTTTTTTTTATTATCTACTTTCTTGATATTTGAAAATGAAAGAAATTGAGTTGTAAGATTGTTTACTTTTTGAGTACTACCTTGTTTACTACTTCATTTTGTTTATCGACTACCATATATATTCACTACTATTAGGAACATATCTTTGGGTGGTTGCCTATTGGGATTCACCTCACACCCTGTTTGGGTCATTCTTTTGGGGCCAAACAGTTTATATTGCTGCAGATATAGATAAGGGTAAATGCTCTTCTACTTCAGGTACTTGATTGTTGTGGAGCTGGAGAGCATGAAACCAAGATGAGGCTTGAAATGCTACTAGAGTTTATTTTCATTATTTGAACATTGGTTTAGTATTATATTCCCGCATTGTGACTTGTTTGGTTACTTTCCTAGACATATGTTTCTATCATCATTTATATATGTGACCTCAAGTTGTTTATTACTTCTAGTCTTTCATTGTTTACTTATTGCATATTATTACAGATTCCTCTATTATTATTTGTTTATTTATGATGCGTTAGTCTTCCAATGAGGTAATAGTTTCCCCTCTATCACACCCAAAACCATCACTGTTAGTTGATAGCCTCTGGTGTTTGGAGAAATGCTCTTGCGGCCATGTGACCAACCGGGTACGAGGCACATCTAGGCGGATCCCAGAACCAGGGCGTTACAATTTATGCCCAAATTAGGCTTCAAAGAGGAAGGGAGGGATGTTTTATAGCTACTTTGGTAGAGTTTTTTTGTATCTTTAGTGTCTTGAGTGGTGTGAGGAAGTGGTAGGAGAGGATGCCCTTCATAATGGACAAGGAGTGACACTCTTGTAATATTTTAAATGAAAGGAACCCCACCTACACTTTTTTATTTCATGTGGATAAATAATGATCCAATGTTTGGAAAAGGTACGATAGGATCTAAATATGGAAATAAAAGCTATTTAGTACAAGTTTATAGGGCGTTTTCTTCCTTAATATTATGGTCGTGTTCGTTATTAAGCTTACTTTAGCCTTAATCATTGTAATTAATTTTAATTGCATTACTAATTTTTTGGTCAAAAAAAAGTTTGACCTTATTATACTTTATAAATTATTCTTATTAAAAATATAGATCCCATTATTCAAAATAAAAAACATAAATGTTGAAGAAATTAATTTAAATTTAATCTCGCAGTTGGGTCGACAGTGCAAGTTTTTAAAGTAAAAAACTTTCGAAAGTCCGATATGTTTTTTTTTCAATTTCAAAGTTTAATTTATTATAATGGAATAATTTTATTGATAGGTAAACATATTTTATAATTATACATTTAAATAAAATTAATTTTTATTAATAAATTAGATGAAAATGAAAATTTGAATTAAAATCTAGTATTTTTAACAATTCATTAAAAATGAAACCTTATAGAAAAATAAAAAAAAATTCTAACCTATATATTATGATTCCATTCCAAATATGATGTTTATTTACACATAATAAAACTATAAAATTTCCAAAATTTTTATTTAAAATGGGGTTTCCATTAGAAGGTGGTAAAACAAACTTAATAAAAATATTGGATTTTATGTGTTAAATTGGTTTTATTATTATCTAATGATTATAAAATATATTGTATAATTATCAAAAATATTTACCTGGATATATATCATATATATTAAATGGAAATTAACTACTAATTTTAATTAATCTAATTTATTAGTATTAAAATAACTTTGTGAGCATAAAAATTATTTTCAATAAAAATACTCCATTTATATTCAATTGGTTCTTATATTAATTTATGAATACTATGTAACTAATTAATTAATTTTATATTTTTGGAAAACAATATATTTATATAATTTAGTTAAAAATAATCATAAAATATAATTTAATATATTGGATATATATTAATATATATATATATATATATATATTAATAATATATTATTCTTCGGTGACACTCAATCTTGTATATTACACAAGTCATCAATGGAAGTCATTGTTGCGTGAAATTCAAGATATCCTTGGTGCTATTTATAGAGAAAGATTAAATTTATGTTGTGTTTAGTAAATGATTGAATCAGAATTTCATATTACTCATGCCAAATATAGTTCATTAATATATATAAAATAACTACTTTTAGTGTTGCGTTAAATGAAAAAAAAATTAATTTGAAGAAAAAGATTCTCAAAATCTTGTGGTGTCACAAGGGATATTCCCTTCCTCTATTTCCTGTGTGTATGGTGTGTGTGTGTGCGTTTGAATTTTATATTACCCCCAATAACCTAATATATATATATATATCTATATATATTATGATTAACATAGTTCGACTTTCTCCATTCACCTATGAAAAAAAAGATGAATCAAGATAATCGAGATCATTATTGTTGGGACAACATGAATATGGAGATCCCTAAATATACATCAACTTTCATGGTATGCTAGAAAGTGAAGGATGAAAGGAAGAAGCCTAAGGGGGTGAAGCAACCATTACCTAGAATAATATCAAAATGGGAAACAATCACCATGGAATTTTTCACCAGACTTCCGAAGTCATCCAAATGAAACAATTCCATCTCGGTTGTTATAGATTATCTTATAGTGACTACACTCTTAATTGTGATATGAGAATATTTCTCACTAGATAAACTTTCCCCTATATAATTCAGAGATGTGGTAAGGCTTAATGGGGTACCACAATCGATTATATCCAATCAGGTTCCAAGTTTCACCTCAACGTTCTTGCAAAGTCTCAAGCATGATCTAAATACTATGTTGAATGGTAGTACAGCCTATCATCCTCAAACAGATGGAAAATTTTAGCGATCTATCCAGACACATGAGTTCATGTTGAGAGCATGCTCAATTGACTTCAAAGCATGATGGGGTCAACATCCTCCACTGGATGAGTTCACATGCAATAATTGTTTCAAGCCGGTCATTCAAATGGAACCCTATAAAGTTTTCTATGGGGGAGGTGAAGTACACCTTCATGCTGGGATGAAGTTGGGTAAAAAAATGGTAGGTACTGAAATAGTAAACAGAATGGTGGAAAAGGTTTAGACAATTCCCCATAACATTAAGGCTTCTCAGAGTCGACATAAAATCTATTCATATAATCGATGATGGGACCTATAGTTTGACATTGGATACTTGATATTCCTCCTCATATCTCCATGGAAGATGGTGATGATATTTGGGATGAAGGGAAATCTTAGTCCAAGATACATCTGCCCCTTCAAGATCCTTGATCACCTTGGATTTTTGGACTATCAACTAGCATTCCCACCAAACCTATATCAAGTAAATGATTTATTCCATGTATCCCTTTGAAGGAAGTACATACCATACCCCTCACATGTAACAAATTCATAGGTGGTTCTATTGAGAATGATCATTCCTATTAAAAGGATCCAGTGAAGACTTTAGATCATAGAGGAAAAATTATACAAAATAAGGTAGTGCACTAGATCAAGGTATTTTGGATAAACAACAAATTTGAAGAAGAAACATGGGATATAAAGGAGGATATTAATTAGAGTTACCCTCATCAGTTTTACTATCGTAAAAGAAACTTTTGAGGGAGAAATTTCTTATCGGGGAAGATTGTAACAACCAAAACTATTATAAATACAATTCCCCATCTAATTTAATTAAATACCTAATTATGTATTGTGGTTATTTAAACCAAATTCTTTTGATTTGATTTATTATATCCTATCATATTAAAAAGATCATTAATCATCAATACCATTGGTGATATATCTGTTGAAAAGTGATCACATAGTTAGTATAAATATAGGGTTTTGAAAAATCCAATTGAAACAGACAATGGAAGTGATGACCTCAATGAGTAGGATAGTAACCTATGGTGACCATTTAACAGATCTTAATAGGGAGATAATATCACTAGTATTTTCCATTGACCAATCCCATGATGATATCCAATAACTTAAGAATGAACGAAAGTGTTTACTGGTGAAGTTCAAGCTCATCAAGATCACAACCCAATTCATGGTCGATGAACCACCCCAAGAAAGTCCCACCATCGCACACCTTACCCTTTGGGAGTTTACTAGTGTATAAAAGGGATATGTATCAGTAACCTCACAATATGATTATATGGATTATTTTTATTGAATAGTTACTGTATTTCAATCTTATTATTGTTCCTTTGTAAATGATTTTTATTTTCATATAGTAAAACAAAAATAGTATTTTTGGGGAATGATCAAATTCAATTATGGAATTTAGTTTCATGAATTAATGAATTTTATATTTAAATAATATTTTAATAAAATATTAAATAATTTTTTTAATATAAATGATCAAATAATTTTTTATAAGTCAAATGTAATTTTTTATAAGGATCCAAAAACTGCTATTATGAAAAAACCAAGTATTTCTTAATCAATGTCAATTTTTTAAATGTGAAAATTCACATATTGAAAAAATTATTCAGAAAAAATGATTAATATTTTTTGGAATCATAATGTAAAAATTATCCGACATTTATTTTTTCATTATTTTCACAGTTAATTAAATTTTAGGTAAAAATTAAATACCATATAAATATAAATTTTGTATTATGAAATAATAATGAACCAAAAGGGATGTAATAAATACTATAGAGGGTATCCATGACCAAATCTATGTTTTACCTTTAAAATAATGTTTTTTTGTTAATTTGGGTAATTTTATAAATTCCTTATGAATTCTCTAATATAATTAATATATTTTATGGTTTTAAAATCATCACTTTAAGACTATGACTCACCTCTACATAAGAAGGAGAATTATTTTATTATTTTATTCCATTTATCATATAAAATAATTATAGACAATCCCATTTGGTAAAAACCATGGGATAAATCTATTGGATTCTTTGGGGTTTGGTTTTTTTTTATTATATAGATTCCAAAAGATAAATAATAAAGAAATCCACCACTTTTCCAATATAAACCCACCCAAGATCCCATTTATCCTCACACAAACTCCTAGGATAACTTTCGTACAATTCCCCCAACTATATAGAGTCCTCTAATGGTGCCCAAAATCTCTCAAGAGGCCTCTCATAATCATTTTTTATCACACTCTCATGTAACGAACCTTCCTCTTTTTTCAATTCCAGCACCTTCTTTGGAATTTTATTTTTAATTGAAATTTTTTATAATGTAATTTTTTAAAAACAATACCTAAGATTAAAATTGATGTTATTTTAATGAAATATTGTTTTCTATATCTCATTTTTATGTTTAAATATGTCATTTTCATGCCAAAATTCTATAAGATTTTTCTCACTTCTCATTTCTATTCAAGCACTTCTTTTATGTTATTTCATTAAAATTCCATTTGCTAATACTGGGATATGTTCTTAAATATTCACCTTAAATTACATTTGATATAAAAATTATACAATTCCCATTTCACTCTCATTAATACTCCCATGATATTTTATGTACACCTATTACCATGCTGAAATATAGTAAGGACTCTTTTCTGGGATAAAGTTTCTTCTTTACCTTATGCTTTTATTTTATATTTCTAATGATGTGATATGTTTTTACATGTCCATATAACTTCCCATTGGGTGTCCATGTGATGGAATACAACATTATCTCAACTCAATAAAATTTTATAAAACATTAAGTGATGTTATTAGGCTACCAAAATAAAACCATAATTTCATATACCAAAAGTACTGGGTAGTGAATACTATAACCATTTCATATTAAGGGTTTTAACCATTATAGCCAAATAATTTTGGTTGGGGACTTACATGTATGTATTTCACAATACATGATCATGTAATAAATTAGGATGATGAATGAATCCATATTGTATGATCTATGTGGCACACTTAATCATGAGAATAAAATGAATGTGACGGGTGTGCCCAAAATTATATAGTGCTCTAATGAATTGGGTAATGTTTAGTATCATTATACTCCATAGTGGTATAGGGAGTTAACTTTATTCCTTTATCGGATTTTTTAAAACCATGATGTCTTTGTTTTTAGCCTTGATCTATTTTTATAATGTAGTTATTTAACTTATTTCCACATTTCCATATTATGATTATCAAGCAATATCATGTTTCATTGTTAATATTTTTTATTCCTATTTTATTTATTCCCCATTTATGTACCTAATGGGTAAAATTTACCACCATATTCCATATTTATCACTTTCCTAGGATTTTTAGCTCACCCCTTATGTTTTCCCTAGGTTATCCTATGCAGTTTTGGATATCCATAGTTTTTTAAAAGCCTCTTAAATATGTTTTCATTAATATTGTTTTATCCCATGTTCAAGATGTTATTATATATACCTAATTCCAAAATACACTATAATTATTGATCTTTTGGGTTTCACTAAGTTCAATTTTAAATAATAAATCACAGATTAATTTGAAATATAGAGTAGGATTTTATATTAATATTAACCATAAATGCCACAATGCATTATATATTGTTCATATTTCAATAATCCTTCTATGTGCTATTGATTCCTCTTGTAGAGGCATATTATCCAGTGGAATCATGATCATATTTATTTTAGGTCCACCATAGTGTGTAACTACCTTTAAATCATAAAAAATGTGTCCAATCATCAATTATCTCTTGTTTATCACATTGAGTATTACTCAAATGGGTTTAGAGACATTCAATGATTGTAATGTTAGCATGATTAAATTTCATTAAACATGGTAATACTCATTTGGTTTATATCCTAATTAAATTATATTCTCCTTAAATGTTTAATAAACCCATTGAAATATATTAAGGAATCCGTAGATGCATATTCCATGTTTGATCCCCTGTTTTCCCAACATTTAATATAGAGACACCGATATCATTAAAAATCATAGGAATAGATTCTTATCTACATAGGAAACATAGAAATGATAATAAGGTTTGATCCCCAACATATACAATTTTTAAATCTCCTGCCGAAAAAAATTAAATAGCATGGTGCGGTCCTATCACATGACCTTACAATATTTCTTTTGATCTATGTTTTCTTAGATTCATATCTCAATGGAATAAATAGGGCACTTCCCTAACGTTGAAACCTAACATCATAAACCATAAAAATTCTTCAGGGGATGATCTGCATCCTTCACCCTCTAGGATATACTCTCTTAGTTATGTATTTTTCTTCCATCTATTTTGTCACGACCCGTCCTCGGGGCCCGTGCCGTGACTACCCCAAGCCCGCCTTCTATAGGCCAGGTGCTAGCGACTAGCACCAAAGGCGTAAATCCCGATAACAGTGAAGGAATTGCCTTTATAAAAGTAAACATACACCACAGAGTACAAAGAGAAGTAAAACACTAAGTAAAACTGAAACAAGTTGTGCTGAAAGTAAGTGGGCCAGTATACAAACCCAAACTGAAAGTAATGTACAACTGGAAAGGGAAAACAGCAACTGAAAAGTAAAGCCGCAACGTCGAGCTGTCCACTGGAAATCCCACCTAAAGGGTGGGTACAGAAAGCCTCCACTGCTCCTCGGGTCCAGACTACCGCTCCGAGTACGTCCCGCCCAGTAGTCCACCTCCAGGTACCGTCCTGCTCCGCAAGCCTTCACCACGATCAGCGCTGTCTGTCGTCTGCAACCAACACAATGTAGTGCGGGCATAGCCCATGCAGGGGTGAGTATAAGCTACTCATTAGGGAACCCGAGACCCTCGAAGGTCTCCCAGAATCCACAAAGGATAAACTAAAAAGGAAAGATACAATCATGAATTAACATCCTAAACGGCTTGGGTATATACCCAAACATATACCTAAGTCATCAATTCTCATTCGGCTCCAACATCCAAGCCCAATTACAACCCAGTCCACATAGGAAAGCAAAACTTCAATCCACACAGGATATCTCAACTCAATCCACATAGGAAAGAAAAACACGATTTCAGCTCACACAGGTATACTTCTTCGAAAGACGATAGAGATGATCACTGATCCATCTAAGTCATCAGACCCACAAAGGATCAATAGGTACTAACCCCCGCAATGACCCACACAGGATCGGACCCACACAGGATCTGTAGGCACTGGCTCACACAGAACCACTGAGCGCTGACCCACACAGGATCGGACCCACACAAGATCGGTAGCACTAATCCACGTAGGATCGCTGAGTGTTGTAGTCGTCACCGTAAAATCCACTAAGGATCTCTGTACAGTCGTCATCGTCACAGTAGCAGTCACAGCCAGCTCTAGGGTTCCCGCACACAGCAAGCTCATTCGGGAGGGTCCGCTCCACGAGCCGAGAGGCTGATACATCAACTGACACATAGTCCAGAGTTGATGTATCCAAAAGTCCCGTATCATCAACAGGAACTCAACGTCGTAGACGACGCATCAACCGGACGCCATGCCTGAGAGTTATTGGTTTTTTCGTCCTAGGGGCCTGGTTGGTTTTTAAGGCAAAACCAACCCGACCATACCCCACCTGTTTCAAAACCTTGGGAGGAGTAAGCCAAAATATCCGTCTCACTTAGAGGAATTCAACAAAGTCGATGGCACGTCAATCGGACTTCTAGAGCTTAAGATATGAGTGTTTCCGCTCCGAGGGCCCGGTTGGTTTTGTGTACGAACCAATCCGACCAAAACCAAAGTATTCCGAAACCTTGGGTGTAGTATACCGAAACGACCGTCCTGGTCCAAGTATCGCATCTCCGCTGACGGCGCGTCGTTCGGAGGTCCGTAGCCCAAGATATGGGCAAAAGACCGAAAATGGTCCGAAAATGGGGGTTTCTGGCCCGGACAGACCTGGCCCGAGACCCCCTAGGTCGGCCTGAACCGGGTCGACCCGACCCAGGTCCGGGCCACCCCAGCCCGGCGCGGCCCGGCCCGGCCGGTGACACGGCGCGCTGGCGCCAGCGGGCTCGGCCTAGCGGCCGAGCCGTTCCGGATCGCGGGGGGGGGGGGGGGGGGAACTCTGCCCCCCCCCCCCGGTTTCCCTATAACCGCGGCCCCATTAATGGGGCCGTTTGCTTGGCCGGCGGGGGGAATTAATTCCCCCGGTTTTCCCTTTTGTCCAGCTGGCCGGTTCTGCCAACAAGGACCAGCGACGACCGGTCCTTCCTCCTTCGCCGACACCGGCCGCCCGAAACCGGTCGCCGGTCACCCTGCTCCACCGCGGCCCGGAACCGGTCGCGGCCTGGTTCGTCCGATGCGGTGCAACGGCACAGCGCCCCTCCACCGCGGCCCCGCTCCGGCCGCGATATCTTCGGTTCTCTTCGACGCGGAGTGATGGCGTCGCGCCCTTGTTCAACTTCATGGCGCGGCGCGACGGCGCCGCGCATTACTTGTCGTACGATCCCGCGTGGTGCGACGGCACCACACCATTCTGTCCCGACCATATTAGAAACAACATTCAAATTGGAGGAGGGTCGGTCGTGTTTGTGTGGTCTGGCCCCCTCTCGTTAATCGATAGCAACTGGTCATAAATTCACGAAGGACGACAAAGTAGAAATCACGAACGAAAATAATTAAATAAACCCCAACTTGAGCGTAGCTAGAACGGGGGTTCGCCGCGGAAAATGACATCGCGAGGTGAAGCTCCGTAAGTTGATGGAGAATGCCCAAGGAGGAAGTGGCGTCTCCTTTTCGTTGATACGGGAAGAAGATCGAAAGCGGGTGCGTCGTCGATATTCGGAAACACACCGGCTACGAAGAGGAGAAGAGACAGCACATCGATCTCTTCTTACGGTGACGACGTTCTTCGTCGAAGTCTTGGTGTTCTTCGTCGAAGTCTTGGTGTTCTTCGTGATAAAGATGAAGAGCTCTCTCCTCAATTGTCCACACACAACATCCAACCAAAATAAAATAAGGCTCTCCCTTATTTTATTAACTTATGCCACAATTCAAAAATTCAAAACATAAATTAAATAATTGAATTGGGTGTTGGCGTACTTAAAGAGAGGAGAGGTAAAGTCACCCAATTAATGGGAAGTTAAAAAGTTATAAGAGTTACACAACATAAGTGGGGGGTTAAGAGGAGTTAAGGAGTTAAGGAATTTAAAAAGGTGGGGCCTCGTGTGGGCCCCACCTCACCTTTAATCCACTAAAGAAAAACTAACAAACAGTGGGTCCCACCCTAACTCCTACACTTAGGTTCTAACTCATGGAATGGGAAATAAAATTCTTAACGAATATTTTATTTCACTAACACTTAATCCACAAAAAAAAACAATACATAACTAGAAAACCAAACTCCAGGAAAGGCGTTCCTAAGAAATTACCGGCGCTACGGTTCCATCGGTGCCCTCGGAATTCGATTTCGAGCACCCTTTCAAAAGTTAGAAATTCACGCTCGTTAGTTCACTGAACATACCCGAGCTAAACTTCGGATAGAAATTCCGGGCACACCGGGCCTCGGAATCAAGTGCCGTCTGAAACTGAGTTCTTGTAAAATCCCAAAGAAAATTAAGGAAAAATTTCCCTTTAATTTTACGGGCCTTTACATTACTCCCACCTCAGGGCTTTACGTCCCCGTAAAGATACATCATAAGCTAGGGAAACAAAATTGGGTACTAAGCACGCATCTGAGCCTCACGCTCCCAAGTGCTCTCCTGGAAGTTCACGTGCTGCCATATGATTCGCACTAGAAGAATTGACCGTCCACGTTAGACCCGCTCCTGTCGATCCTCAATCTCCACTGGGTCCTCCGTAAAAGTATCCCCATCATCAATGTCTATCTCCCCATGGCCATTGATATGCATCGGGTCATGCACATATCTCCTCAATTGAGATACGTGGAAGACGTCGTGCACCCGGTGCAACTAAGGTGGTAGATCCAAGCGATAAGCCACCTTGTCGATCCTGCTGAGGACCTGGAAGGGTCCGATGAAGCGTGGAGACATCTTTCCGCCTTGGCCAAATCTCCGTAATCCACGTCGAGGTGAGACATGCAAGAAGACGTGGTCTCCATCCTCGAAATCTAGTGGCCTCCGCCTCCTGTCAGCATATGACTTCTTTCGGCTCTGAGCTATCCTCATCCATTCCTGGATGACCTAGACCTTCTCTATCATGGCCTGGACCATCTCCAGTCCCACAATTGCTAACTCCCCAGGGTCTGTCCAGCACAAAGGAGATCTGAAAGGTCAGTCATACAATGCCTCGTATGGTGCCATCCCGATGGTAGAGTGGTAACTGTTGTTGTACATGAACTCCACCAAGGGTAGGTGGTCCTCCCAGCTGCGACCAAAGTCAAAGACACATGCGCGGAGGATGTCCTCAAGAGTCTGAATGGTCCTCTCCGTCTGACCATTCTTCTGAGGGTGAAAGTTTGTGCTCAGACGTAGCTACGTCCCAAACGCCTCTTGTAACCCCTTCCAAAGCCGGGAAGTAAAGAGAGCATCTCGATCGGAGACGATAGATGATGGCACACCATGAAGCCGCACAATCTCCTGAACGTAAATTCGTCCCAAGCTCTCCACTGAGGCCTGCTCTATGATGGGTAAGAAGTGTGCCGACTTGGTGAGTCGGTCGACAATCACCCAAATGGAGTCGTGACCTCTGGAAGTATGTGGAATTCCAGTCACGAAGTCCATAGATATTCCGTCCCACTTCCACTCCGGGACATGTAAGGGATGTACCAAGCCTGCTGGTACCTGGTGCTCAGCCTTCACCTACTGGAAGGTGAGGCATCACGAAACGAACTCTGCCACAGCCTTCTTCATGCCCGGCCACCAGTGCCGTCGTCTGAGATCCTGGTACATCTTCGCCACTCCAGGATGTACCGCCAAAGAAGAAATTTGAAACTCTCTCAGCAACTCCTCCCATAAAGCAACTGGTACCAAGGTACGTCCTCTGAAAAGGACGTCGTACTCTTCTCCAAAGGAGAGACTATCAGGTGCCTGTTCTGAGGATATCTGCGTACACTGCGTCTCACAGTCAGCATCCCCACGATTTGCCTCTCTGACCCGCTGCAGTAGTGGAGGAGAGACTATGAGTGACTGAAGGAAAGCTGCTCCATCCTTATCCACACCTCTAGGGGTGCTGGTAAAACTCTGTCTCAGCGCCTGGAAGATCTGCTGACATCTTTCTGACCACACGAAGGGTTGCCCCTTCCTCCTTAACGTTCTGCAAAGCTGCAAAGATTTCTCCTTTTCCGAAAAGGAAAATATGGTCTCATCCCCTGGATGAACCACGTTCCTTGCCTAATACAGTCAACCCGTCATGATTAGTTAATTCATGGAATGGATGACGTCGTAAGGCCTCGACGTTGCTACCGAGAGATCCAACTGTTACTCTCGCCTCCAAGGGTTGAGTCACACTGTCGGCATCAGTGTGTGGTCACTGGGTCTCCTCCAGTAAGAATCTCGCAAGTGAGGGTCAAGTCAACAGTTTTTTTTAACCGGAACCTCTTAGTATTAACAAACAAAAGACAAGAAAGAAAATGTCACTATTGCAAGCATCTTTTATTACTTCAACTCAAAGTACAAGGACATAAGGAAACACAAACAAAGAAGCCAGAGGCATTATGGTCAAGGGCCTTTATGCCTGGAGCTAGTCCCACACTTATCCACCCGCTTCTGGAGCTCCATGATTGTAGACTTCAGCTGCCTGAAGCTGTGCTCTCCCCTGAGTTCGGGGTGGACCTCCTGGTGGTGGTGGTGGTAGAGCCTCAAAGCGTCTCCCACCACCTGCTGCTTGGCCAGCTCCTCTGCCTTGTCCGCCTTCTCCCTACGGACCGCCACGGTCGAACCTCTGCCTCTGCCTAGGTGGTTCCTTAACAGTCTTCTGCTCCTATGCATGGCGGGTCGGGCACTCACGAGCCATGTGGCCCTGCCCGCTGCATGCATAGCACTGTCTTCCACTCGTAAGACTGGTTATCCTGCGTGTGCCCCACACCTCCGAGCCAATATCATGTGGTCGTCCGCCCGTTGGCCTGGCCCGCTTGGACCTCTGCGACATCTGTCTACTGCTGGCTGCAGAAGACTCTACCACGTGTCACCCTGCGGTAGGTCTCGCCGCTAGTGTAGACTCATCAAGAAAGCTCTCGATGAGCAGAGCTTGCTCTAGTACTCCTGTCTGAGTCGGAATGTTGAGGGAGATCAGCGATGCCCTGATCTCATGCCTCAATCCCTGCTCAAAGGTCCGGGCCCGGAAGAATGGGTCCCGTACCATGTCTGTCGAGTAGCGCGAGAGATCGGTAAATCTCGCCGAGTATTGGGCGACCGTCAAGCTGCCCTGCCGCAGCTGTAGAAGCTCTTGGATGCGCAGCGCATGGAGGGTGGCTGGGACAAACTCCGAGTGGAAGAGGCTCTCAAAGTCCGTCCAGAGAAGAGATGCCTCATCGTGCACCTGGAGCATCAAGATCCACCATCTGCCTGCTGCTGCGTGCAGTAGACTCGCTGCGAGGATCACCATGAGGTCTGTTGGTGTCCTCACTAACCTGAAAACTCTCACCACTGCCTCCAGCCAGTCCTCGTCTGCCTGGGAGTCCGTCTCCCTACGGAACCTGGGTGGTCGCTAGCGCTGGAACTCATGCAGTTCACTAAGGCGACGTTCATCGTCAGCGGCTGGGGCTGGAAGCATCGGTGGCTCGGTGGGTAGAGCTACCGTCGGTGCCTCTGCTGACAAAAGGCTCTGCACCGAGGCCTCGTCACTCGGTGGGTTGTCATCACTCTCAACTCTCGGAACCCTAGCTGGCTGCCGTCGTGGGGCCATCCTGAAAAGGAAACAAGTGTGCCACGGTCAGAACAATATACCTGGTGAGCTAACACAAAGTAATCACAAAGAAAACTTGAAACACACATGAAATCAATGTTTTCGTGTATTAAGTCAGAAATCAGAAGTCAGGGTCCTGGTGTACGGATACGTCGGCTACCACACCAACACTGGACTCCCTGGACTGATAACCACACCCAATACGCTTAACATTATTGCTTCACATAGAAAAATATCAGAGTCCCAAGTTCTATGGTAGAACCGAACTCCTCTGATACCAATTTGTCATGACCCGTCCTCGGGGCCCGTGTCGTGACTACGCCAAGCCCGCCTTCCATAGGCCTGGGTCTTGCGACTAGCACAAAAGGCGTAAATCCCGATAACAGGGAAGGCATTGCCTTTATAAAAGTAAACATACACAACAGAGTACAAGCGGAAGTAAAACACTAAGTAAAACTGAAACAAGCTGTCCTGAAAGTAAGTGGGCCAGTATACAAATCCAAACTAAAAGTAAAGTACAACTGGAAAGGGAAAACAACAACTGAAAAGTAAAGCTGCAACGTCGAGTTGTCCACTGGAAATCCCACCTGAAGGGTGGGTACGGAAAGCCTCCACTGCTCCTCGGGTCCAGCCTACCACTCCAAGTACGTCCCGCCCAGTGGTCCACCTCCAGGTACCGTCTTTCTCCGCAAGCCTCCACCACGATCAGCGTTGTCCATCGTCTGCAACCAACACAATGTAGTGTGGGAATAACCCGTGTAGGGCTGAGTATAACCTACTCAGTAGGGACCCTGAGACCCCTGAAGGTCTCCCAGAATCCACAAAGGGTAAACCACAAAGGAAATATACAATCACGAAGTAACATCCGACACGGCTTAGGTATATGCCCATACATATACATAAGTCATCAATTCTTGTTCGTCTCCAACATCCAAGACCAAGTACAACCCAGTCCACACAGGAAAGAAAAACGTCAATCCACACATGATAGCTCAACTCAATCCACATAGGAAAGCAAAACAGGATTTCATCTCACATAGGTATACTTCTTCGAAAGATGATAGAGATGATCATTGATCCATCTAAGTCGTCGGACCCACAAAGGATCGATAGGTATTAACCCCCGCAATGACCCACAAAGGATCGATATGAAACTAACCCCCGCAATGACCCACACAGGATCGGACCCCCACAGGATCTGTAGGCGCTGGCTCACACAGAACCCCTGAGCGCTGACCCACACAGGATCAGACCCACACAGGATCGGTAGCACTGATCCACGTAGGATCTCTGAGTGCTGTAGTCGTCGCTGTCGAATCCACTGAGGATCTATGTACAGTCGTCACCGTCACAGTAGCAGTCGCAACCAGCTCTAGGGTTCCAACACAAAGTAAGCTCATTCGGGAGGGTCCGCTCCACGAGCTGAGAGGCGGATACATCAACTGACACATAGTCCAGAGTTGATGTATCCAAAATTTCTGTATCGTCAATAGGAACTCAACGCCGCAGACGACGCGTCAACCGGATGCCCGTTCTGAGAGTTATTGGCTTTTTCGTCCCAGGGGCTCGGTTGGTTTTTAAGGAAAAACCAACCCGACCGTACTCCACTTGCGTCCAAACCTTGGGCGGAGTAAGCCAAAAGATCCATCTCACTTAGAGGAATTCAACAAATTCGATGGCACGTCAATCGGACGTCCGGAGCTTAAGATATGAGTGTTTCTGCTCCGAGGGCCCGGTTGGTTTCGTGTACGAACCCACCCGGCCAAACCCAAAGTATTCCAAAACCTTGGGTGTAGAATACCGAAACGACTGTCTCGATCCAAGGATCGCATCTCCGCTGACGGCGCATCGTTCGGAGGTCCGTAGCCCATGATATGGGTAAAAGACCAAAAACAGTCCAAAAACGGGGGTTTCAGGCCCAGACCGACCCGGCCCGAGACCCCCCGCTCGGCCCGAACCGGGTCGACCCGACCCGGGTCTGGGTCGCCCCGGCCCGGCGTGGCCCGACCCGGCCGGCGACCCGGCGCGTTGGCGCCAGCTGGCTCGGCCAATCGGCTGACCCGTTCTGGCTCGCGGGGAGGGGGGGGGGGGGGAACGCTGCCCCCCCCCCCCCTCGGTTTCCCTGTAACCGCGGCCCCATTAATGGGGCCGATTTATTGGCCGGCCGGGGGAATTAATTCCCCCGGTTTTACCTTTTGTCCGGCCGGCCCGCACCGGTCGGCCGGTTCTGCCAACAAGGACCGGCGACGACCAGACCTTTCTCCTTTGCCGACACCGGCGGCCCGGAACCGGTCGCCGATCACCCTGCTCCACCGTGGCCCGGAACCGGCCGTGGCCTGGTTCGTCTGGCGTGGTGCGACGGCACTGCGCCCCTCCACCACGACCCCACTCCGTCCGCGGTGTCTTCGGTTTTCTTCGACGCGGCGCGACGGCGCCGCGTCCTTGTTCAACTTCACGGCACTTCGTGACAGCACCGCGCATTACTTGTCGTACGATCCTGCATGGTGCGACGGCACCACGCCATTCCGTCCCAACCATATTAGAACCAACATTCAAATTGGAGGAGGGTCGGCCGTGTTTGTGTGGTCCGGCCCCCTCTCGTTAATCGATAGCAACTGGTCGTAAATTCACGAAGGACGACAAAGTAGAAATCACGAACGAAAATACTTAAATAAACCCCTACTTGAGCGTAGCTAGAATGGGGGTTCGCTGCGGAAAATGACGTCGCGAGTTGAAGCTCCGTAAGTTGACGGAGAACGCCCGAGGAGGAAGTGGCGTCACCTTTTCGTTGACACGGGAAGAAGATCGAAAGAGGGTGCATCATCGATCTTCGGAAACACACCGGCTACGAAGAGGAGAAGAGATGACACGTCAATCTCTTCTTACAGTGACAGCGTTCTTCGTCGAAGTCTTGGTGTTCTTCGTCGAAATCTTGGTGTTCTTCATGATGAAGATGAAGAGCTCTCTCCTCAATTGTCCACACACAACATCCAACCAAAATAAAATAAGGCTCTCCCTTATTTTATTAACTTAAGCCACAATTCATATATTCAAAACTTAAATTAAATAATTGAATTGGGTGTTGGCGTACTTAAAGAGAGGAGAGGTAAAGTCACCCAATTAATGGGAAGTTAAAAAGTTATAAGAGTTACACAACTTAAGTGGGGGGTTAAGAGGAGTTATGGAGTTAAGAAATTTAAAAAGGTGGGGGCTCGTGTGGGCCCCACCTCTCCTTTAATCCACTCAAGAAAAACTAACAAACAGTGGGTCCCACCCTAACTCCTACACTTAGGTTCTAACTCATGGAATGGGAAATAAAATTCTTAACAGAAATTTTATTTCACTAACACTTAATCCACAAAAAATAAACAATACATAACGAGCAAACGCAACTCCAGGAAAGGCGTTCCTAAGAAATTACCGGCGCTACGGTTCCATCGGTGCCCTCAGAATTTGATTCCGAGAACCGGTTCAAAAGTTAGAAATTCACGCTCATTCGTTCACAAAACGTACCCGAGCTAAACTTTAGATAGAAATTCCGGGCACACCGGGCCTCGGAATCAAGTTCCGTCTGAAACTGCATTCTTGTAAAATCCCAAAAAAAATTAATAAAAAATTTCCCTTGAATTTTACGGGTCTTTACATATTCCATACTCCCTATTGATCATTTTTTGTTTGGACATATTCCTGATCGATCCATACCCCTACCTATAGGGTTATATTCCATTAAGGTCATATCATACCATCTTATTGTTCCATAAAACCAATAGATCCCATACTCATTTAGAAATCCCCCCAATCGAGGGCATGATAATGGTATCATACTCTTTGTGACATCAATTCATCCTTGTCGGTCAACATTCCCAATGATGTTAAACCAAAAGGGACACTCATGCGTATCTCCCAGACTAATGATTTCCAGGAACATATCTCATAGTCATCATTACCATATGGAATTAAAATTCTTTTATTGGTCCACATTACATGACATTAAACCATAGGACGTGTCACAATACATGGAATAAAACTACATTCATTTAATTCCTCTCATAAGGATATATAGAAAGACTCTATATAGGCTTAATACTAACACCATAAATACCTACCACCTTTCTATATAGAAAAATGATACATAGAAACTAGTTGTTAGGATTTAGGACATAAAAATCCCAAAACATACATCACCATGTAATAATGGGAATGTGTAACAAGATCGAGATCCTCTAATAAATAATTATGGATTAATTGATGTAGAACATATGATATATGCATATGTTCACATTAATGGGATCACTATTATATGTATAGATACTCACATTATCACCCACAACTAACGGTTATAAATTTAAGGATAACAAGATGCACATCAGGCTATGGGAAAATTTTAAAAATGAAAAATAAATCTATCTTAGACTATTAGAGTATTCATTAATTTCCCCAAATAAGGTATGATGACTCTGACCTCCCATCATCTTGAGCAATGTGAATTCTTAAGCATAATTGTTATGGAATCCATGTGAAAAGATACCATTTAAATGAATGAATTTCTCATCTTATAGACAAAAGAAGAATTGTGCGTATCTTTTTCCAAGAATAAACCCCATTGGAAACTATCCGAAACATAATCAGTGACCCCATGTTTTAGGAATCCCCTTCCTAGTTCAAAATATAAATTTTAAACCTCATGTGAATATTTCGATAATAATAACAAACAACTATGTCTCTCATGCATATAAGGTTAAGTAAGTTTCTAAATTGTGATGTAAAACTCAATTTTTTGTATTTTTTGTTTTATCTATTTATAAATCCCTGTGACTTTGTGAAAAAAATATTAGATAAATTTTATTTAATTGACATATTTTGTTACATACTACTTTGATTTTAAATGAACTGTGATATTCCATAAAAATGTTATTATTTAATGTGATAGTTATCACCTAGATGTTGGATTGGGTGCATGAATATGGATAACGAGATTATAAAAAAATTATATTTACATATGTATCAAATTCAATCATTGGTTATGAATTTATTATAACTAGATATTAAAATCTATTGAATGAAAAAGAAATATTTTTCTAAAAAATTATTCTTTCTATGCAATATATTTATATTATAATAAATTAAGTTAACAAAAATTCATGAAATATTTTAGTGAAATTTATATTTTATATTTTCAATAAAAAAAATTAACATTACTTTAATATATTTCTTTCTAGGAATTGGATAAGAATAAAAAATGTTTTATGATTAGAAATGTATTATTCTAGAAATTGATTTTCATTACCTTTTTCATGATTATTTAAAAAATTATTTAGTCTAACTATATTTATTTAATTTGATAAAATTAATTCCATATTTGGAATCTATATATTATAATTTTGAAAATATGACCTTTTAAATTTTGACAAATATGAATAGTAACCATTCTAAAATTTATCAACTTAATAAAGAGAAAAAAAATTTAATCTTGGTTAAACCTAATGGATAAGGCCATAATTTTTCATCCTAAATATTATATGATAAATTTAATTATAAACTTATCACATTATTATTGAAATTGAGTATTTTAATGAACACATGACTGTGAAAATGACCTATATGAGATTGAAATAGAAGACTGTTGTAAAATGCCTCTCTTTTAGTTTTGAAATATATCTTATGTGTTCATATAATGAAAAAATAATGTCAAGAACAAATATAAATGTTAATAATGTGAATAAGGAACTTATTTAAATAATCTAAATTTATTTCTATGTTTTAGTAGTTATATGAGGACATTAAAATCATTTTCCACACCGATGTAATATTTCTCAAATTAATAAAAAAATATAGTAAATGATTTTATAAATATTAAAATAAATATAATTTCAATGATTTATTATGTTCCACGAATATTTTAGATTAATATTACATATTAGTTTTATTTTGAATTATTATTTTTGAATTTAATCATTTTATTTAGGTATTTTATGTAACATTAAATGAATATTTTCTAAATTTTAAATAATTATATTTTATGAAAATATTATTTTATTAAATTACATAAAAATCATAAAAATATAAAATATTACAATTGGGAAATTATAAGGTTTAAAATTCCATACTCTACCCATTTATGGTCCATTTGCAACATTTTTTATAATTAATTTAATATATATTAATAATTTATAAATTCCAATTGTTCCCCTCCCCTAAATTGAAAAGGACACCCCTATATTCTCTTATCCACGCCACTATGATCCATATAAGTCAAATATACACTACCACTATCTCTTATCCAATCCCCTAGAAACATTTTAGGGGTGATATAATTCCCATAATATCATCCCTCCAACCCGTAAGAGGAGATCAAAAGGATTTATTTCAAAGAAGAGTAAACACCTTAATCTGTCACTTTATTTTTAATTAACTGTTTACATTTTAAAATTTTGTTTTAATGTATTTAAAATAACAACTTTAGTATGATGAATATAAATAAATGATATTGTGATTACAAAACCACCTTTACTTGTCACCTTTCAATCAAATGGGATATGAAAAATATGGGTCATTCATACATATGACATACAATATCTAGATACAGATACAATTAATTGATCATAGAAAAATTTTATGGATAGGTATTGGGAAATTTATAATGTTTATAAATAAAAATTATGACATAATTATAGTTCTATAAGGATAATATCATATATAACTCCATTCCCTCCAAATCGTTGAAAAATGATAACGATGTTTACATTTGGATTACCACCTCCAAAAAGTGAGGTGATTTAGTTTTTTCATATAATTTTATGTGGGTTGTATTAATAATGGATTTAATAAATAAATATTATATAATAACTACTATTTAATTTATTTTTATTAATTTATTTTCTTTTTCTCAATTCGTTGACAAATATAATCAATGTTTGTTTGTACAAACAATCTACCATCTCCATATATGGTGTAATTCATTTTTTAATCTATATATTTTATGGAAGGATATAAACATGTATATAATTAATATATATGGTATATCTATCATTATTCAAAGAATAGAGATTATGTAACCACGATAAAAATACAAGAAAAAAAACTACTAAACATTAACAAAGAACAAAAACAAAGTAGATACATCCTAGAACAATTATATTAATAATGAAGTATTAACAAATGGGTGGTAAAATGATATAATTAAATAATTTATTTTTTGATATATTTGAGTATTATTATTTGATAAATTGTTTATAAGTCAATATTTATTATACTATATATTCCAATTTGTATAAGGGATGTATGACATATGGTAAGGGATTCATGTCTCACATTTATTTATCAAGGAAACATGCCATAAACACAACTTGATTATTTTGTGTGGTTTATATACTACCTATGAATGTATTCTATTATTATGCTCCTAAAAATTAGGGGATATACATATCAATAATTTTATTAAAATCATTGGGCTTATAATTCCAAAATTACCAAAATAGTTTGTTTTTATGTTATAACATCATTATTTATTATAATTATTTGATATTTTGTATTGGATTATTAAAAATTATGATATAACTATAAAAACTAATAAATTTTATTCTCTACTATTTTTTAAAGAAAATATATTTTTGCCCTTAATTTCCCTCAACTTAAGAGCTTTGAAACAAAATATATGAGTTGAAGGGAAATTGAATTAATTTCTCGCTGTAGTCAAATATCAATATTTTACAATATCCTTATTTTCTAAAAAAATTAAAGAAGGTTTTTAAAATTATCCTATTTTTAAAAAAAATCATTTTTACCAATGATTTAATTTTTTAAAATTGTTTTAAAAGGAATTTTTTTCATTTTTAAAAAATGGTTTTTTTTAATTTTTTTTACAATATTATTTAAGGAATTATTTCTTTTAAAATATATGGGACGAACTGAATTTTCCTCCCTCATGAATGATAAATTAATTTAAGGATACAAGATATCCTTACTCAAACATATTTTTAAACTTGTGTATACACACAAATAAGTGTGGAAGAAGTCCATGTGTGTCCTGGTTGTTTGTACCCATGAACAAACTGTGGAAGAGGTCCCTGCGTAACCCGGATAGTCCTTTGTACTGTTGTTTAACCCCGATCTAGGGTGTGGATCAGGATTATTTATATAAACAGCTTGGTGGCAGGTGATCACCTAGTGGAGTGGATTAGTTCTCAGCTTGAGACTGAACCACTTTTTTCATATCCTTTGTGTTGCATAATTTAGTCATATATTTGCTACTGTTTTACTATATAATTCAGAAATCTCTAAATTTTCATTTACAGTTAATCTTGGAAAGAAGTTATAAATGCCTTGTCTTAGTAGAATAACTTCAAAAGTAATTTTAATAACTGAAATTAATATTTCTGATAATTAATCAATCTTATAAGATGTTATTCAAATAGTCAAACTCTTATAACAGTATAACCTTGATTAACTGGGATGTATTTATCCTTTTAGGGAAAACCTTTTAGAAATACTTTTTAACCATAAATTTTTATAGTTACTCAATTCAACCCTCCCCTCTTGATTAATCTACTCCAAACAACATTTGGTATCAGAGGTTGTTTATTAAGAATCTGTTTAACCTTATTCAACTGTGACTGTAGTTGTACTTTTAAGATCTGTAAATTTCTATTAATTATAAATTTCTATCTCTCTAAATGTATTTTTGTGTTATGGATAATAGATTTTAAGTTATTGTAACCAACAGAACACCATTATTTAATGGAACCAACTATGCACAATGGATAATTAAAATAAAAATGCATTTAGAGAGTATAGGTTTTGAAATTTGGTCTTCCATTATTGATGAATATAAGATTCCTGCTACTAATAGAATCACATGGGATGAACCTGTAATGACTTCCTACAATAACAATTGCAAAGCTATGAATGCTTTATACTAATTTTTAAGAGATGAAGAATTCAATAGAATTTTGGCTTGTAAAACTGGCCATGAAATTTGGGATACCTTGTCTATATCACATGAAGGAACATCTAGTGTAAAACAAATGAGACTTAATACTTATACTATTAAATATGATAATTTCAAAATTAAACCTGATGATCCTATATATGGCATGTATTTTAGGTTCAATGATATTATCAACACAATGATTTCTCTTGGAAGAGAAGTCACTGCCAAGGAACAGATCATGTGAATTCTCAGATGTCTGCCTGACAGATGGAGAGGAACCTCTATCTCTATTAGTGAATCATGTGACATCAGCAAGATACCTATAAAATAACTCATTGGGAAACTAATGATGTATGAAAAAGACCTGAAAGTTAACAAGGAATAGGAGGATGAACCAAAAAGGAAATCTATTACATTCAAAACCACCACCTCTAAACCCAAAGACAAAGGGAAATTGGAAGCTTCTATAGAAATTTCCAATAGTGAACAATCATCACCTAACAGTGATGAGGAGATGGCTCAATTATCCAGAATTTTCAAGAAATTTTATAAGAATAAGAAGTTTTTTGAAATCCCATCTTCAAGGGAAAATTTGACCAAAAGGGAAGTTGGAAGAAGGATTGGAAAAAAAGTGAAAATACTTATGAAATTATCTGCTATAAATGTAAACACAAAGAACATATCAAGGTTGACTGTCCAAATCTCAAATAAAAAAGAGATATGAGGATAGGGATGGGAAGTTTAAAAATACCATGAAGGAAACCTAGAGTGCTTTTGAGGATAGTTCAAGTGACTCAGAAATATCAAATGATGAACAGGGAAACAAATCCAATATGTGTTTTATGAAAAACACGTCTGAGGAAAGATTCTTAAAGGATTCCTGTAAAATATTATAGTACTTGGACAGTGGATTTTCAAGACACATGATAGGAGACTACTCATGCTTAAAAAATCTAAAAAAATAGATGGAGGACATGTCACATTTGGTGACAATGCCTACTGAAATATTACTGGCCTCAGCCAAATCGGTAACTCTAACTCATTTTTAATTTCAAATGTATTTTTTGTTGAGGGATTAAAATATAATCTTCTTAGTATCTCACAATTATGTGATGATGGATTTCATGTTATATTTGAAAATGATGCTTGCAATGACTTTAATTTTAAAGTGGAATTAATATTTTTTTCTTTAAGAAATGAAAATGTTATCTCTGTTAACATAGATTCCTTAGCTTCTCAAAATGCTTCATGCTTAAGTGTATTTCATAAAGAGTCTTGGAACTGACATAGGAGACTATGACACTATAATATTCACTCCCTTATAATGATAACTAGAAAATGATTAGTTAAATACTTAACCAAACTTGAGTTTCCAAATGACAAAGTGTGTAATCCCTGTCAAAAGGGAAAACGACACAAAATTTCCTTCAAACCAAAGAATGAAGTTTCAACTTCTCATCCACTCAAACTGGTTCACATGGATTTTTTTGGACCATCTAGAGTTTGTAGTTTGAATAATAAGCACTATGTTTATGTTCTTGTAGATAACTTTTATATATATACTTGGACCTTCTTCATGGATCACAAAAGTGATGCCTACACTTATTTTATTAAATATGCCATGTCTGTGGAAAATCTTAGTTTACATAGAATTAAATCCTTGAGATTTTATCATGGCGGTAAGTTTTAAAATCAAGAGTTTGAATCATTTTTCTCACAAAATGGTCATAGTCACAATTTCTCTACCACTAGAACACATCAATAAAATGGAGTTGTAGAAAGAAGAAATAGAACCCTTTAAGAAATTTCTAGAACAATGATTAGTGAATATGACCTACCTATTTATTTTTGGGCTGAATCTCTCAATACAACATGATATATAATCAATAGTGTTTTGATAAGACCTATTCTTAAAAGGGATTCTTATGAGTTATGGAACAATCTAAACCCCAAGGCTAACTACTTAAATGTTTTTGGTTGCAAGGTCTATATTCTTAATACTAAGGAAAACCATAACAAATTTTCATCCAAGAGTGATGAAGGTATCTTTTTAGGATATTCCATATCCAGTAAAGACTATAGAGTGTTTAATAACAGAACTAAATGTGTGGAAGAATCTGCCCATGTCAAATTGGATGAAATAGATCCACATAAGCCTAAAACCATTCTAGAGAACCTGGAGGGTGACGTATCAAATCTGAACATTAATTCAAAATCCATAAACCATTATGTGAAAGAATCTATGAAAACTTCCAGTTCTGGAAATTCTTTAGATTCAAGTCATAATGAACTTGAACCTTTTGATGAACCTGAAATCTCTAGTCCCTCTTTTTCTAGAGTTGTTAGAACTCTTAAGAAGAATTCTTTAGATACTGTTGTAGGATACCTTGAAAAAGGAACTAAAACCAGATCTTCTCTTAGAAATATGTTTGAACATCAAGTCTTCTTGTCACAACAAGAGCCTAAAAACATTAATGATGCATTCAAGGAGAAATTTTGGGTGATGGCTATGCAAGAAGAACTTAATCAGTTTGAAAGGAAAAATGTTTGGATAATTTGTTGAAATACCTAAGGACACATTCACCATAGGCACTAAATGTGTATTTAGAAAAAAGGTAGATGAATCTAGTAACAAAGATAGAAACAATGTTAGATTGGTTGCACAAGGCTATAGTAAATAAGAAGGAATTGACAATGAGGAGACCTTTGCACTAGTAACAAGACTTGAATCCATCAGAATTCAGCTTACTTATGCTGCATGTCTAAATTTTAAACTATATCAAATGGATGTTAATAGTGAATTCTTAAATGGGTATATAGCTGAGGATGTATTTTTTGAACAACACCTGGTTTTACAAACCCCAATTTTCAAAATCATATTTTTAAATTATCAATATATTTATATGTTTTAAAACAATCTCCAAGAGCTTGGTATGATAGGTTGAGTACATTTCTTATTTCCAAAGGGTTTACCAAAGGAATGGATGATCCTACCCTATTTATAAAACTAATTTCTAATGATGTTTTAGTAGTTCAAATCTATGTAGATAACATTATATTAGGATTATCATGAAATTTTTTATGTGTTGATTTTTCGAAAATGATGCAAAATGAATTTGAAATGAGTTTAATGGGTGAACTAAAATTTATTCCTAGATTTCAAATCATTCAAAATAATGATGGTATTATTTTATCTCAAAGTAAATATACTAGAGATCTTCTAAAACGTTTTTTTATTGGAAATCACTAAAATTAGTGACACTCCCATGAGTACCACATGTAAGTTGGATCATGATGAATATTGAAAATATGTTGATAAAGCCACTTATAAAGGAATGATTATAAGTTTAATCTACTTAACTTCTAGCTGACGTGACATTATGTTTAGTGTGTGTATGTGTGATCATTTTCAATCAAATCCTATGGAATCTTATTTAAATTCTGTAAATAGAATTTTTAAATACCTCAAGCATACACCTAACCTAGGACTATTCTATCCTAGAGGACAATAATTTGAATTAGATATTTATACTGATTCTGACTTCGGTGTCTATAAGTTAGATAGAAAAAGCACTTCTAGAACATGTCACTTTTTAGGCAAGTCACTAATATCATGGTGTAGTATAAAACACAATTATTTTGCGTTATCTACTACAGAAGATGAATATATAGCTGCAGGTAGTTGTTGTGCACAAATCATGTTGATGAAACACACATTACTAGATTATGGATATAAATTCAGGCATGTACCTATAAATTGTGACAACACAAGTACTATTAACATCTCGAAAAATCATGTTTCACATTTTAGGACAAATTATATTAATGTAAGACATCACTTTTTTAGAGATCATTATCAAATAGTTGATATCACTTTGGAATTCCTTGGTTCTGAGTATCATCTTGCTGATATATTTACCAAACCATTAAATTATGAAAGAATAGACTACATCATACTTGAATTGGGAATGATAAATATTAAGTAAATGTCTTACAGTTTTATATCTTATTGATTTATATCTTATTATTTCATGTTTTACAGTCTCAGAGTTAGTATTTCATGATTACTGTCTGACAGTCACTATCTCACCATAAAGACCTGTCTCACTGAAGAGACCTGTATAACCGTAAAGACCAGTCTCACCATAATGTTTGGTCACTATCTCACCATAAAGACCTGATACGGTCTCACTGTAAATAGTCTTTATGTTTTTGATTTACAAAGTAAAAACGTATCGCGGTAATTATACATTTCACCTTTTTATTTTCCCGCACATTTACTTTTTCAAATTTTGGTATTCCTGAATGATAAAATAAATGAAATTTCACTTGTCCTTCACTCGATCTCTCTTCTATTCACTCAATTTGTAACCCTTCCTCACCCCTTAAACCCTTCTCTCTCTCGATCGTTTGTTGAATTCCCAAGATGAAATGCCCCTCATCATCGACTCCTGAGAAACGTATCTCAATGAAGAAGAAAATTGCACCCAAGCTAGCTCTCAAGGGTCCTTTAAATATATTTTTGGTGAATTGAGTAGTAGTACCTGAGAAATAGATATTCCATATGTGGCTTCTGTTGAGTAAGTCTTTGGTTTTGAATGTTTTAAAAGATCAAGGATGGTTAGAATGGTTTTCGAAGGAATATAGACCTATCTACCCTAAGTTAGTGACTCAATTTTATCAGTATGTTCAGTTATCCTTTGATTCTGAAGATGGTTATGCTATGAGAAGATGGATAAATGTCTAGAAATGTTCATTATCTTTGTGGTTATGGGCTGCAGGCCTTCGAATACCTTCTGAAGGATTCTGTGAGGACTATCAGAGAGGACCTCCACTTTCTAGTGAATTATTTTTTTTGGAAGATACTTTGAAAATTTTAACTCGAAATGGCACAAAGATGACAGTCATTGCTGCTGAACTGGAAGGAGAATCTAGACATTAGTTTGAGTTTATACAAAACTTGATTATCACCAGGAAAGGTTATTTTTCTGTACTAAAATACCAGGATGTGTTTCTGATTTATCTTAAATAAAATGGGCATAAGATCAACCTTTGTAAGTATGTCATACACTATATCTATGAGAAGATCAAAACCACATCCAAGTCAACCACCCTATTTTATTATTGACTTATCTCAGTCATGCTTCATGCCAAATGTATGGTTGGACCTAATGAAGAACTTATCAAGGATTGTGAGTTCTGCCTTTCAAAGGTCATTCTCAAGAAGAAGAAAATCAATTGGAATCCTTGGAAAAATACATGGTTGGAAGAAAATGTTAAGATTTAAGAAAAGTTCAATACAGTGGAACATCCCTTAAAACCAAAATATATTTCTTATCCTAGTTTAGAACCAGATGAAGTTGTTGAGTTTTCTGAAGAAGAAGAAGAAGAGGCTGTTTTGCATCCCAAGAAAACTGTTTCTGATAAATAAGACAATACTCATGTCCCTCATGTTATAAGAGAAGAGGAATTTCCTACTTCTGAAGATGTTGTTAATGTGTAAGATCAACCCGAAGCTGAAACAGAATCTTTTGTCAAATAAACATAACTAAATGCTATGGAATATCTTCTAGAAGAAGAATTACCAGTTATGCAAGAATCTGATCTTGAAGAACTCCCAGTAGAAGAATCTCTTCCTAAAGTCATTCTTTTAGTTGAGGAATGTTTGAAGCTAGATTTTCAGCTATCTAGGCGGGAAATGAGAGAGGAAATAAAAGCTGAATTTGTAGAAATAGACATATCCCCTAATCCTCTAAGTCCTGAGAAGGATGCAACTATTGAGGGGGAGAAAACCCCAAATCTGGAATCTATTGAAGTATCAAACACGATTAATCCAATTATTGTAGGTTCTTTGTATCAGTTCCCTAGTTTTTATGATGTGGATGACTCCAAGGAAGTATCAGTAAAATTCCTTGACCTTTCTACTATGTTCCAATTGAAATCTATCTCCAATATTGCCCCCGAAAAGGAACATGATCTTGTATCAGTCCCTATTTCTGAACCTTCATTAGAAAAAAAATCCTTGGTGAGTAAAGATGATCTAAAAGATTTTGGAGCTACCCTTTTTGCTGGAGTTGAATAACTCCTGAATAACTATCCTACTTCAGTAACTCATCTAAGTGGGTGATATGCCTCACTGTTGTTGGGAAAAATTATTTCGCAGATTCAACCCAAAATTCTTCATGAGATTTAGGAATACAGAGTTCAAAACATACAGCTTAGTGATGAATTGAAGACTCTAAGAGGTATTATTGAAGAAATACAGAAAGAGATGGATTTGAGATCAGAGTTTTCTTCGCATCCTATGAATCCTATTGTTCCCCAAACCCCACAGAATGTTACCTCTCAGATTCAACGTCATTTAGCTTCCTTATCAGAAAAGGTCATAGAAACAAACAAACAAATTTTAATAGAGCTGTGAGAGATTGTTGTTAATCTTAACAAGATCACTTATGACTATACGAGGTGTCTTTAAAAAGTGATAAATGAACTGAAATATCTCATCTCATCTGTCAATTCTTCTGAGGCATCAATACCGTCATCTCATTCTTCTTTAGAGAGTGACCTTCTCATAACAATGGTCAAAGAAGAACTATAGACTAGGTTTAGTGGTTTTAATAAAGAATATCTATCTGAAGTTATCAAGAATAGTGACATAGTTCTTGATCTGGTCCAAATCAATTCAAAAACATTTAATGATTCTCAGCAAGAGATATCCAAGAAATTGGATTTCTACTTCAATAGAATTTTCTCCAAGACTGAAATGACCAATCGTCTCAAATATCTTGTAGAAAATTTGAGGATTCCCCCTGTTACTCAAGCTTTCAAGACTCTACTCAAAAATCTCACAGAGTTCACTTGTCTGTTGGATAAGTTTATGGAAAACAATGATGACTTTGAAAAAGCTATGCAGTATGGTGGAGAGATCATTATGGACATTATTAACACTATGAGTCCATATCTTCATGTATAAAGTACAACCATTGTTTCTCCTGCAGTTTCTCCTCTGACACCAGGCTTTCCTATATTCACCTCTTCCCTTGCCACCACTTCTATGACTGTTGGTCAGGCCCTGAGTTAGATCAGGAATGTGATCCTTGATCAAAAATTGCGTTGATCTTCTACAACACCTACTCTGGCTCCCTCTATCTTTGAAGCTCTACCTTTACCTTCTTTATCAACCAGCTCACTCCCTTCATCTACCTCAACCATTTCTCCTATGGATTCCTCTTCTACTGCTGCTACTAAGGGAAAATAGAAGACCAGCCAATGATGAAGGATAATTCTTACTCTCTTTTGATAGAAATCTTTTTACCTTTGTAGTAATATTTTTAATCCATTCATTTTTCTCTAATATATTATGAACTTTTCTTGTCTCTTTTTCCATTATTTTTCTTTCTACTTTTTGATAATCCCAAAAGTGGGAGAAATTTGGGAGTAATATGGGAGAAATATAGGATAAGAGAAAAATCGCTCTATATATGTTATATGCACATTCTAACTATGTTGTTAGAACAACTATACACTCTAAATATACATAATTTTTTATCTTCAAAAAAGGGGGAGATTGTTAGACTCCACATTTATTCATCATGTTTTAATGATCAAAAATCATATTCAGTCAATAAACCTTGTTAACTCTATGAAATCTATATCACATAAAATGAAAAGTTTCTTAGTAAAAGTTTTCCAAGGATCTTAAGTGCTATAAACTAGTTTTGGTTACTATATACTATCTATTGATCTACTTTATATTGATTTCTCTGACAAATGATTGAGTTTAATCCACTCCATAAATATCTCTGCTTATGTCTGAATACAGATATTTGCCTAAGTCTGAGACACTGTGAACAAGTAGACACCATGACCATGAGACACTGTGACATCTAGACACCTTGACATCCAGACAACATAACATCCAGACACTGTGAACCGTACTTCGTGAACTAGACACCGTGAAAAAGACACCGTGAACAAGACACCGTGAACAAGACACTGTGAACAAGACACTGTGAACCAGACATCGTGAACCAGACACCATGAATGAGACATTGTTTCCATGACATACCTTGACACTATTTCTTAATATGTTTTTTTGTCTTTAAATTTAATTTATAACGGTAATATTTGAATATTGTAATACAATGAATTAATTAATATTTCATTGTAGACATGTACGAGGTACGAGGTCTATAATACATGAAACTTGTCATCTCAAACACATGCACTCCAAGATAAATTATTAATGATGCCTAGAAACAAGATGGTGTGTGTGGTACGATACTAACAAGATGGTGGTTGTAAGCATGACAATAGAATACACATAGAAAATTCCTGATGAAAGGATTACCACATGAAAATCGACATGGAATAAGAACACATGAATCATACTGGAATTCCAGATTCACGAACATTTTCTCACTGTCAAACATCACAAAGAAAACAAGTCAGATCAGTTTAACTTGCGACACTCTGTTTTCCATATGAGGACTTGTGTTCTTCATTTTCTTCATCTCATATGTCCAGAACTACATAGACTAACACTCAGAGCACTTCTAAACCTATTTCAATATTTCTGCTCTTTTGTCTATCATTTTATTAAATTTAAAGTAGAGTGTGTATCTGTATAAGAACACACTTTGTATCCTTCTTTAAATTAAAGGATACAAGATATTCTTACTCAAAAATATTATTACACTTGTGTATACCCACAGATAAGTGTGGAAGGGGTCCCTGTGTGGCTTGGTTGTTTTTACACACACAAAACTGTGGAAGAGGTCCTTGTATGACCTGGACAGTCCTATGTACTGTTGTTGAACCCCAATCCAGGGTGTGGATCTAGTTTATTTATATAAACTGCTTGGTGGCAGGTGATCACCAAGTTGTGTGGATTAGGTCTTGGCTTGAGACTAAACTACATGTTTCATATCCTCTGTGCTACTTAATTTAGTCTTCTCTTCTTTACTACTTTACAGTATAATTCAGAAATCTCTAAATTTGGTTTGATAGTTAATATTGGAAAGAATTTATTACTTTATTTTCTTAGTAGAATAGCTTCAAAAGTAATTTTAATAACTAACATTAAGATTACTGAGAATTAATCAATCTTCTAAGAAGTTATTCTAACAGTAAGGCTCTTATAATTGTGTAAACTTGATTAACTAGGTTGTATTTAACCTTTTTAGGGAAAACCATTTAGAAATACTTTTTAACCAGAAATTTTTTTAGTTACTCAATTCTCCCCTCCCCTCTTGAGTAATCTACTCCAACCAACATTATGATTTTTAAAACTTCTTTATTAACCACTATTCCATCAAATGGTATGTTTAAATATCCCATGTGTGTACGTATGATATACCATCTCCACCTATCAAAAAAAATTAATTCCTCATCAACATAATTTATAGATAGGTATTATGATTTTTTTAATGTATATATATGATAATTATTAAATAATTATACTTTTATAATTATAATATAATAACTAGCTTCTGAAATTTGAAAACATTGAGAAACGATAATGGTGATCGTGTGTACTTGTGGACTACCCCCTCCACGAAGTCATGTGATTCATTTTTCATTATATTTTTAATGGATGGTAATATTGTTTTATTTAATTAATATATATGATATATATGATATAATAATGATTCACCAAAATTTGAGTTATTAATTACCTTTTTTTGTTCTATCTGTTGAAAAATGAAAATAGTGTACATGCATACGTGCGACCTACAGTATCAAAGAATGGTGTAATTCATTTTTATATCTCTTTATTTTATAAATGAAAAAAATAATGTATAAAATGAATATATATATTATTTAAATCATTATTAAAATTATAGATTTTATGGATCCATGATCAAATTAAAATTACTAGAACTACTAAACCAGGACATACATAAAAAATGAAGAAAATATTACATAGAATTTTGATTTTAACATAGAATTTTATAGTGGAAGGTGATAAAAGGATATAATTAATTCATATTGTTATTTTATATTTTATAATTGTAATATAATATAATTATAATAAATATATATTTATTATAAATGATATTCAAATGTGTACGAAGGAAGTGTGACCTAAGGTAAGGGATTTTCATCTCACATTTATTTCTGTGGGACACTAGCCTTATACACCAATTGTTTCTTTTATACGGAATTCATATTACCCAGGAATTTATTTTATGATTCTTATAATGATTTTTTTGGATATATATATCTATATAATTTTCTTTCTCTCAAGGGGATTATAATTTAAAAGTAATGAACGTGGAAAGGGGTTTTTGTTATAATTTCATTGATTATCATGATTTATTATGATTATGTTTATGGTGATGAAATATTATGATATATAAATCATGAAACTCATGAATATTATTTTCATGAAGTAATTTATTGAATATATATGTTTTATTTATTTTTTCTTACCTTAAGTGATTAATAAACCCAAAATACTTTCAAGGTAAATCAAATTTATTTATCTGTTCAGTCAAAAAAAATTTCCTCCCAATACATATTTTATAAAACAAAATTCTATAAGGTTTTGACTATTATCATTTAATATTATAATATCATTTTTACCCATGTTTTAGTTTTTAAGAAACATTTAAAAAATAATGGGGGTGATGCTTTCTGAATGAGGTTCATTTTGATTTCTTTTACAATACTGTAAATATAATTTTTTAGTATAAAAAATACAACATGTAAAAAACTTACCACCATTTTTAAAACACAATTCATTAATGATTTCTTTATTAATTTAAATGGTTATATTAAATAAAAACTATTTCCATAATATTTTGGAATTTTTTATATTTTAAATATGTGATTTCAAAATGAAAATTTTATCTATATCTATAATTTTTTGATGATATTTTAATGGTATTTCTATACATCAAAGAAAATAACCATTGATTTCACTTATTCTTTATTGTGGATATAATCAAAGGATACCGTTATTATTATTTAATTGGATGTTATAGTTTAATGGTGATATGATTTTTTTGAAGCTTGTTTCTTTTTCATTTTTTATACTATGATCAAATGATGAAATGTTTTTGAAACCCACCTTTCAATGTGTTGTCTTCTAATGAACTATTTATTAAACCCATTTATTTTTAAGGGTTATAATATAATGAATTTTTTTTCATACTATGAGACACATATATATGATTTTAATTATTTGATTGGTGGTACCTATTTATCCCATAATGAATTGTGTAACGATAAATATGTCATGAGGTAAACTTGATTGGAATGGAGAGTGAACCCAATTTCGTAAGGGGCATTTTCCACTATGATAGTCTAGGGAGTGATCCTTGACTATAATTATGGTTAGGGTTGGGAACAAATTTAATTATGATAGTAATAGAAATAATCCTTTAATGTTATCGAAATTATATTCTATGATTATAAAAAAATAAAAAACTTATTTGTTATGCCAATTTTATCTTATCTTGGATCGTATTATTTGATTCCTTTATGATTCATGTATTATGTTCTACCACGATTTTTTCCATGACTCAATATTATGATCTATGATATATTGGGTTTTGTTTTCTAATGTTAAGCATAGTTTCTCACACTCTAATACTCATGTTATGAATATGTGATCATTGATATATCCTTTGTTTTCCCTTACTGAGAATTTGAGCACATCCAATATTATTATTATTTTTAATTGGTTATGAAGAAAATTTTTGTAATTATATTTCAATTAATGGTTATAATTATGAATAAATTAATGGGATATTGTTTTAAACATGTTTTTTATGTGCCAAATTTTTCAAATATACTATACCTATATGATTCTAGAGGGAATCATTATGATATGTAATGAATATTCATATATTAATATGTGATCTATATGAATAAAAAATATGGTTCACTATATTATTACCCAAGATACCTTTCTATATAATATCACTATAATTCTAAAGAAATGGTATCCTCAGCAAGTAGGTTTTCTAACACTGTAACTCCAATGAGATTTTCTGGCGATGGGAACAGAAGGATGATGTCACACTATCAATACTTCCAACACCTGATGGTGAATGAGATGGTTAAGAAATATAACCAAGACAGAAACATCCTGACCCTAGAGGATATGTTACGGTTATCTAAATGTTGAATAATATGAAACCACATCACCCCAGTACATCTACAATGATTTTGTCGATTCCTACTACCACTATCAATCACATAGAGATATTATCCCTAGATCATGATAACTAGAACCATCCTTATCATTAAAAGTTTCATCGGGGAGTTGAATATAACTCCACCATGGTTCAAGAGTCTCCTAGAAGGTCTCTTGTCAACTTCCACCATCAACATCATCCCACTAATTCCCTTCATCTATTGACTAAGGGCATTGCCAATATGTCACCTCCCTTGACACATAGATCATGGCCTCCAGGAAGTCTCAATACAAACAAAAATCTAAAAAACTAATTAAATGGAACTATATCCCCACTCAAAATGATGAACCATGGCAATATATCCTAGTGGAATGTAGTTAGTTGGACTGTTCCCATATTCACACAAAGAAAGACTGCTAATACATTTTGGCATTGGACTGGGTTAGAGAGTATATTTATATCCCCCACATGTGAATCCAATAGACATATCCTAGTAAAAAATGTATGAAACTAGTCAGAGTATACCACCACATAAATCGAAGATGTCTTCCAATATATCCTGGTGTCCAAAAAATAAATGAATTTTTTCCAATCCTTTAACTTCTAAAATACTTGAATTTTCTAGTATCACTGGATGATATTCAAAGGAATATTTTATAAATGATACTAGGACATGAAAATACATTAATTATAATAACCATAGTATGATATCATCGAGATCAACATTCCAAGATAAATAATTTAAATAAATAACATATCATTTCATTCATTCTAAAGGATTACCAATATATTCTGATAAGGAATGTGGAATATGTCCAGGATCATATCATCATTCCAACTGGAGTTCTTCATCTTTATTAGGTAGTCACATAAATATAGGATCTTATTAATGTTAAACAAGTAATATGGTATAATCAAAAGGAATGCCAAGATATTGATCATATTCTCAGTTAAACTGAGGTTCATCAGTTTATATCAGTATTCAACTCATAGAGTTATTTTATTCTTACATTAAATTCAAAAGCATCTCAAAATATTCCAACAATTGACTGGAGACCGTGCATATTCCTACTTCCACCAAAGAAATTATATATAAACATCCTTAATAAGCCACATAGGAGGAGGACCATATTTTTTATCTGATTCACGTGTAATTTTTTCATATTCCAGGGGGAATTACTATCATAACGAAGTTAATATTCTATACTAAACTAGGTCTAGTTGGCTTATTATAGAATCTACAATAAGTTTGTCTTATACTACTTCCAACTATTTAGAAACTTGTAGGTATACATTTGTGAAATCTCAGAAGCATTTATGTTTCCCTATAATAAAAAACTACAGATGCTTTCATATTCTATTTTCTATAATAGATAAGGCTCATACCCCAATATGACCAAAAATGGAAGGTATATATATTATGACTAAAAAAAGGATGAGTCTCATATTCCTATGATGCTTAATGCTAGCACCCTTGAGGTCATAAAATGAAAATATATAGAATCCCAAGGTTCCACTGACTCTTTATCTAATGTAGAAGGTCATACCAATAATTAATACCCTCCTCATGGTATCAAAGATATAGATAAATGGGATTCCAAACCTAATAGAAACCGTGTTAAACCTCCCTATACTTATATTTCACCTTTGAAATGATATCCTCCACTTTTAATGAAACCATAATGTATAAATTTTCTCTGGAAAATTGGGTGAAATGCATTTGGTCACCTTTCAATACCTATAATAACCTCACTATGGTGATTAGAAAACTATGGGTGGAAACTTCTATCTATTCCTTTTAAAGTCCATGAATTTTTTTCAGAAAATATAAACATGTGTTCTGATTGGTGGAGGAATAAAACTATTATTAGGGGAAACAATAATGTAAATACAGAATAATTTGGTTAAGAAAAACCTCCTCCGTATGTTCTATCCCATATCCACTTCCATCTTGGACATCCATTATGGTATAAAAGAATTATGAATGCCTTATTTAAACAAGGAATTTTGGGAAATGTTTTAGAGGTTGAAGGCTAAGAAACTCCAAAATCAGGGATATTAGGATCATCATTTTGAAATAATCATTCAATGATTCATGATTTACCATCCTGTTTTATTTATAGATTAGGACCCGAGGTCAAAGAATTATTTCATGTGCCTATGGAATGAATAACTTCAAATCTTAGAATCCCTCTCCCAAAAAAATGATAAACACTCATTATATGAATGACTGTATATTTAGGGTGAGTACGAATCATTTTAATTCACCCCATACCTAGGTAATCATAGTCCCCTGCCGATGGAATACTAAAATAAAATAATTGTAGAAGGGGAAATCGAACCAAGAAACATGTTATGCAATTGATCAAACCAAAAAAAATCATGTATCTAAGATATAGAGGAATCATAATAGAAGAGAGTAAATTATTGATTATATTGTAATAAAAATCTCTTAACAGGTCTATAATGCAACTCACATTAGAAATAAAAAAAATTATTTTTGAAGAATGGTTCATATATGAAGAGTCTCAAATCCTATGTAAGTTCAACACTCGACAAATGCTTAAGTAAAAAAGTGATAAATTAAGAAGATTTCACTTGATACCGACCTGGAGGCCATATATTAGTGACACCTTCCCATAGGGTTAAGTTCATTATTACCACTACCTTTAGCCCAAGGATTATTAAAACCCCATATTGGTCCATAATAAATGAGTGGTGGCTCCAAATAGACCCCAGACCATTAGTCTAGGGTAATTTTAACCAAAACTGCCACCCCAGGATTCATCAAACCCTAAACATGTTCATAATGTATTAGTGGGGACCCCATACCATGCCCGTAGTATTGAAATTGGGGTTTTATTACCATCTTCACCATGAAAATTAGTTTTCTTGATGTTTGGTTTCGGTTTCCCACAGTATGCACAATAGTTGTTCCTACCAACACATGATAAACCAAAATATTTCAAGGATTTCTCTCAATGGGTAGTTACAGATTCTCAGAAGATCATTATTAAAATTACAAAGTCATGGGAATTCCTAAAAAGAAAATATAGCTCAAAAAAGATCGTATGAGGAAATTAACCAATGAGATAAATGGGTGGGGAGAATACTTTGATTTAATATTCAAAGGGGTTTTAGTGTCCCAAAAAACTCTATTACTCTATCAATTATTAGATGGCCCATTTCACCTAATATGGCTCAATTTTCATCATCACCAAAAATTTGGTAGATTATATATATCATGATAAGAATATAAATGGGTGAATCCCAGAAATAATACCTTGAGAGGTGAGTTACACTACTGCACATTCCAATGATACATGTACCCAGAATCAGAGGATGAATCAGAATTTAAAACCTAAAAAAGAGGAGTTTCCACATTCATAAGGAAATTATTCTAGGGATAACGAGAAAGACGTGGATAAAACCTAGTCTCAACCAAGAGATGAAAATTTCCCTTATGTAAAATTTATGTTGGCATAGTATAAGGTTGATATATAAAATCATTGAGGGGTCAATGGGAAATTGGCTAGGTCCAATATTCCCTCCATGTATCATCTCAAAATAAATGTTACCATTCATCCTATAAACCATTAAGAAGGACTTAGTCTTCTCACAATGATAGAATATGAACATAAAATTGTTAAAACATCTATATAGTTAGTCAATCTAAATATAAGAATTAAAGAAGACCAATACTTCCCTCCATTATTGCAACAAACTTTTGTATTTTTGGATAATAATCTAGTATTAGCATGAAATGGAAACCAATAGCCAATAATGCTGGGAGAATATATCAATCCTAACTCACTACCCATGATTATTAGTTTTTTTAGGTAAAGGTACCAACCAAACTCTTCTACACCATCTATCCTCATTCTTTTCGACTTGAATCTATGAAAAGGGAGATTTCCTCTATGAAACATGATAGGAATCGTTATCTCAAAGGGGTGGACCCCACTCTGGTACCACCTAGTTTTTGTAATCCATTTCATTTAAAATTAAATGCCATGGTATATTTTTAGCAACAATAGTCTAACTTCATATCTCGGTATGGTCCCATGGTAAACCAAAAAAATAACTAATGGAAGTAATGGTTTGGTGCTTTGTGTGGAATCTAGTGGTGCTAGGTGTTTTCCTCTCATATAGACATCCAAGTAGAGTCTATCAAAAGATATTAAGACCTTGATCAACAATTCATCTATCAATTTAAATTTATCCTAGTAAATATGATGATCATGAATCTCATGAACTTCAAATGACATGAAAATGAAAGAGTTGTAAACATTATCTCGAGATAAAAATTCCCGACATACTCACTATAATCCATCTCCCATAGTTTTAATTTTTATAATATTATACATTGAATCTATATGATAATATACAAAAAATAATTGCCTCATTAAAATATATAACTATGTTCTTGTAGTTTTCATACATTGACCGGATTCTAAAGGATTTCATTAGGCGAAAAAAGGCCAAATCTCATCCAATGCCCATGAAAAAAGGGAAAAGTAACGTCAGTGAAGAAACATCCATTGTCCCATTGAAAATAACTCGATTTCATGTTAGAGCATTAAATAAATATCTAGATAAATGGATTATTCATCTGATGGGAAACAATAACAAAACCATCCCTTATAAGGGGAAAAAGATATTTGTGTCTACTATGATTTTTGGAATTGAAGGAAAAAAATAAATTCCTTATAAATTGAATTGGTTATTGGTTATTTTGAAATATATAATGAAAATAAACACTTTAATATTATGAATTCTACAAACCCCAGTGAGGTCATCCTCCGTGATTATTCTCTCTATTTCCCTTTTAATCAGTTTTTAGGGAACACTATACCATACTTAATTGTCTTCGAGGACAACCTTTATGTTATATTTTACTTTGGATATTATATATTGGGAAAATTCCTAGTTCAAGTGTCCCACGTATCCACCACCCAATTATATAAATAAGTGGATGGGAAAGATTTTTTGTCCAGCCATGTAAAAAAAGTCTAATAACATGGTAACCTAAAATATAGTTGAATAGTCTCACTCCATTCTCAGGGGATAACATCATAAACCAATCATGGATCAAGTACCACTTTTATTATCCAATGTAAAATATTTAGACTCATCCTTTGAATAAAAACCTAATCATCATATGTATAATAGTGGACAAGAATAAGAGACTTATCTGACACCTAAACTATCAATAACACTTGATGATTTATTTTCCTCATTATCCAAATCAAGGGAACCTCCCTAGAAAATGGAATCCCTATCGAATAAAGAGATACAATACATCCATTTCAATGTAATTCACTATGTAGACCCCTTATCTGATGAATAATATTAAAATGAACCTACTTTCCAATAATTGGTCGATGAACCAGAGTTAAATGTAGTACATGCTAGGTGAATAGGGGATGTCACAGTTATGGAAATGCCCAATAATCTATGTTCATCCAAACAAAGTCCATATATGTCCCCAATACAGATGGTATTAAATTTAGTGATCATAGAAATAATATAGGGAGACCTTGAATTCTTGAAAGAATCATCCAAACTCTTTTATTTTAGATGACCAACTGGAAAATTTATAGCTCTTCGATTATCACAGACATGTTGGTCTAACAATTAATCCCAATATGTCAAAAACATGTTTTCCATCAACTTAGATCCATGCATCATATCATAAATACTCAAAAACATTATACCATAATGATCAACAAATGGAGATACTCTATGTTACAAAGCATGTTTGGGAGTGTCCCTATATTGGGTAGTGCATAACACTATCGTAGAAGTATGTAATTAGAAAATATTTTTTAGTTTTCTTAACCAAGACCTCAATTATATATTCTTGTTACCTATCAAAATATCTTAGGGAGGTTCTCTTCAAGTCTCTATAGAGTCCCTAATATTTCGAGATGGACACCATTTTGGTAATGATTTATCAAGTGGAAACTAATCAAGAAGAGTCTCATTCCACTATCTCCAACATAGAGGTAGATCAAGAAAAATCCATTCAGGTGAACATCATACCCTAATTGTCTCAGAGAATTTCAAAAATATATAAATTCAATGGGATCCAATCCATAATTTATTTGGGATTAATCTCATCCAAATAAAAAAAACTAAAACATTTTAGATACAATGGGGTTGATTTATCTCCAATGAGGTTGACCATTCATGGGTTTGATAAGAGAGAGATAAATCCTTTCAAAATGTTCAAACCCAAATGTTTATTAAATGACCAGCTATGTAATATAGATTCCATGGTTATCCAGTAGAAAAAAGTATACAATTATTTTTAGGAGACCATAGATTCTATGCCACATGTCAGTTTCATTGAAATTCCACAAATTCATAAAATTACCAATAAATAAGATGGTTGGGATTTTATTTGAATATGACACCACATTTAAATATTTTGAACCCAAGTACAAAAGGAGGGTTTGTTATTATAGGAAAGGGAATAAAAAAACAATATATGGTGACATGAAATTTACCACACAATACAAAAGGGAACAACACCTACAATCCCTTGGAGAATTCTCAAAAATGAGAATGTACTGCCCATAATCCTGATCCAGCTAGTAGAACCACCAATTGAAATACAGGACAAACCCAGGGAGATCAAAATACTACATAGGAGTTCTCCATTTACATCATTAAATGAAAAAATATATTATCTTTTAACATTGGTATAAATTAAAAAGTGATGATATAATGTTTTCTATGGAACTATTTGTTCATAAATCTTCTAGTCTAGATAATATAAAAAACAATTAAACCAACTCTGAGATTATCCTAATATTGATATATATGTCATTGAACCCCTAGGACACATGATATGCCTCTAATCCCTAATAAGGGTTGGATATTCTCTTATACTATTTATAAATCCCAAGGAAATTTTTTTCAAATATATTAAATATGATAAATTGGGTTACCTTATATACACATCCAATGAAATTTATGGAATGAATATCAACCACAATCTAAGAGATCCGGAAGGATCATTTTGGAATAGTAGAGGACCCAAAGTGAAACATTGATCAGCAATGTTATACCCCTGTAAGAGAATATTATTTATATCTCATTTATTGAATTAGAACGATTATGTGTTATCCAAGAACTATATAATGATGTTGTGGATGGATCCTAATATGGAAAAACATCACTTTGGATTTATATAAGGCAATCAATGTTTCAAAGAATACTTTCCCAGTATACTATTGTAGAGTCCAAAGTTTAAAATATCATTATTGACATATTCATCTAACAGGTGCAATACCTATTATTTTCTACTTAAATAATCCCCATTAAATAAAATGTGGATCAAATCCAAAATGGATTTCAGGGATCTCAACTGACACTTCCAGAATGATGATTTCCAAAATCAAATTGCAGAATTTCTAAAAAAATACAACTAATGTTTTCAATTCCATTCCCATTATAAAACGGTACTATAGGTACATCCAGATCAATATTTCACATTATTATGAGTAATCCACTACTTTTAATGTTTCATATGGTATATTACACAACCATGTCGTGCCATATGGCTTCAATAATGTTGGATCCACAAATAAATATGTAATTAATCATATCTTAAAACCATTTCAAGGAAGAATAAAAAAATATATTATTGGTTGATTTATTATATCTTAACAATGTTGTTATCACCTCACTAACCATCAAACTAATTTTTACAAATTGTATAAATGAAGCATCAATATGAATCCTCTAATGTATTATGTTAGGATAACATTAGGAAAATTCCTTATCATAGGGGTATGTCACCATGATATTGATTTGGAATTAGAGAATATTATTATGATACTCTCAGTGCCTCTTAATCGAATCATTAATTTGTTAATAAATATTTAGGGAAACCTCACTTCCATAAGGCATTTAATATCCAACAGGGCTAGAAATTGCCTCCACTTCACAAGGTTAATGAAGAATGGAGCCACTTACCGGCATGATGAGTATTATGCAGAATATATCAAGAGCCTAATGCAATATATGTTCCACACAAAAATTAAAATTACACTAGTATAATGGAATACACTCATCCTATATGTGGGCTCCTTGGATAAATCACTCAACACCATTATTGTATAGAAGATTTATGTTTGGTTTGTGAATAATATCTACTATCTTAGATATCCTTTATGAACCTAATCAAGTATATAATCAATGGTCCATTATTGATTCGACATTTTTCCTAATGGGTGGATATCCTACAACAATAAAACATTTAATTTTTGGTCACATAAAATAATCAAGGTATAGGATATTATAATATTCTTGTGGTGTATAATTCCATGGAATGAATTTCGGTAAGAACTAAACATGCTGATTAAGGGGTTTTCTATTCTTATGAAAATACCCAAATTCATGTGATGTATTTTGATAGAGCCTCTCATTGTCCTACTAGGTAAATTATTGAAATCCTCTATTTCCATTAAATTTGATTATGGATTGTCTTTATTTCCCCATCTAAGGTAATGCAACCTTATTCATTCCTACTATCTGAAAGATTCACCAATAATGATGTGGAATAAAAATCCTTCATTATAGGTCTAGATCAGTCCCTATAACTATAGATATACAAGATGAATGATAAGGGAGATTAAAATATTATAATCAAGAAGATTAATGGTGAATAGTCCATGATGAAGGAGGATGCATACCCTTTCATAAGTTATGTGAGGGTGCTGATGGAGGAATTACCATTTTACTATTGTTTAATCACATCCCCCATTTATAGATTTCCAATATTGATATGCTGGATAACAAAACCACAACCCCAGAAAATACTTTCTCATACGAGATAATCATTTTCATCACACACCGATGGGTAATATTTATAGTCATCATATATGACATGTAAGGGATCAATTAAATTAGATATTACCTATAGTAGAATGATCAAACATCTATTATTGGATGGATGAGACCCATAATATACTACATGAAAAACTATTCTATCTCATAATACTGGGCTAAAAAGGAAAAATATTATGTTAAGTAGAAAACAACACCCATCATTATGGGATTAATGAACATAATTTACTATATAAATAATTATTTAATGGATTCCTCTTTGTATTTATAATTTAGGGAGACACCCTCAATAGAATGTAGGATTTCCATGCAGGAACCAACAACACTCACAAGTCCTTAACTAGGCTCTCACACTATATTACGAGGCTTGGTTATTTCAAGTTGATAATGATGTACCAATGCTTGGAATTCACAATGATTCCTCATTAATATAAAAAATAAGAAAAATACATCCCAATTATGAGGAAAGGTTTTCCACTATCGAATTCTCCTAGACACTTTTGATTAAGGGAATGGATGTCATGGGGACATACCCCCTAGCTACAACTAAAATTTTTAAGTACATTTATATTACTACCAACATGTTATCCAAATAGGATAAGGTTGTACCCATTATTGAAGTCAGGATGATGAACATAATCTAATTCATGAAGTCCATTATTATCTATAGATTTCATTTCCCTCATAAAATATTTAAAAAACAATGGAAAAAAATTATGTTCTTATTAGTTGAAAAGGTTATATAATAATTAGAAAAACATGTTCACCAAATCATATTATTATCATGTAATTGATAATTTTATCATAGTTGATTTTTATATGACTCTGTCAAATATACTCCAGAAAATAGTGGACAAATATAGTAAATCATATCCAGAAAACCTTCTACATGCCTTATGGGTCTACCGTACAATAACACACAACACCACACATGTCACTGAATATTAACACGCCTATGGAATAGAGGCTGTTAGTCCCATATAGGTTTAGTTACCCAAAATTCAATAGAAATATACTATAAAATATAGGAAAATCAACAATCATAGATGAATCTTGATGAGTTAGAATGGTTCTAGGAGTAGGTGTTGTATACATTGTACTATCTGGTGTTCCATTAGAATAGGATTTTTTGATCATTCAACAAGAAGGTATTCATCTATTAATTCCTATCAGGAGAGTTTGTATTGGTCCTCAGATACCCATTAAACCTAGGAGGAATCCTATAGATATTGAACCATAGTGGGAAGGACTGTACATCATACAAAACATCTATTCCTATTGATAATACACTTTAATTGTAATGGATTAGGAATGTTGAATGCCCCCACTAATATATGATTTCATTAGATATATATTTAAATAAATATTTTTTTAAGAACCCAAGTATTGGAAGAAATTTTTTTAACTCAATTGGATCCATGTCCTAGTAGCAGGACATTAAACAACATAACAACCAACTCTTGGGGGTAAAAATTAATATAACATAACACCAACATCCTCACCATATATATTTAAAATAAATGATCATAATCCCTGAAACATGATGTTAAACTATGAGGTGGAATTCTATCCAGTATGAATTAAATGTTTTTAGAGTAAACCTTTTTTGTCCCTATTCCCCCATATAATAATTCTCAATCCATGTAGATGTTTTTTCCACACACCTTTCATGTTCCTTAGTTTAATAATACTCAATTCTCCTCACTTATGATTTTGATATATGTTGGGACTCAAATTTTAAAATAAAAACAAGTTTCATGATCGCCATACCATTTGGATGTGTAGTGACATAAATATCTTATACTCTAGTCCTAGTCATGAATTATAAAAATAATTTTTAATAAATTTACCCATTCAAACACAAAAAATTATAAATTCACACACCTTGACTTGGTGCTTGACATTTCACAAATTTATGATGGGTCTTTCCTTTACACACTATAGAGATAAGGTTATTATGCATTTCAGGAAGATCATAATAATGTGAAACCAAAAATTCATGTCTGAGATGAAATACTATAAACTATATAATATCCACATCTTGGAAGTATCATATTAAACCACATAACATTCATGTCGATAACATATAACATTGACCTCTGTTATCCCCATCCCTTATATATGACATTAAACTATGATGACAAATTACATCCTACATAGTTATAAATTTCTTATCATATCCCATTATGGATGTCTTGTTTCCCCCATATATGAGAGTTTGATCCATCTAAATGGCATTCAAATATGGTTGTCATGTGTCGTAGAACATTTAAACCCCTATTACTCACATTAAATATTGATATATGCATGGAATTATCCTATAAATGAAATATTATATGATATATTTAGTTACATATAGGTACATTACCATGGATCCATATATTTTATTCTTAATTAAAATATGGATAGGATACTCTCTTGCATATGTAAATGATCTTTATAGGAGATTTGGAAAAAAATCATTAACATTTTTTTCTCAGAATTAAATGCCCCTAACCCTATATATAGAAACAATTTGAGAAGGGGGTTTCTTAAATGAATTACATGACATAAGATTCTTATCTATATTAGATATTTTGTGAATTTTGGATATGCAATCCTAGGATCAACTATAATGTAAAAACATGCCTCCCCTACACATGAATCAAATATATATAGGATACTTTCATTACAATAACTACTTGTGTCATGATTCATAACTATTTAGGATATGTAATGATTCTCAGTTATGTCATCATGGTCTGATATATAGGTTTATTACCATCAACCCCTCTCGGATTCATTCTCTATTTCAAAATTCATAACCCCTATTTGGCTAGAATATTGTGAAGATACCCCTAATAAGTGAAAGGCTCTCCCAAATATGAGATCCCTTTTTTATTTCAAAACAGTTAGAAATTATAGACCCATAGGACGGTGGATATATTACCTTTTAACGAGAAAAAATACCTTAATCTCAGTATATGATTTAGATCTGTGCATAAGACATTTTTTCAAGAACTACATATGTGACAACTCGAAATTTTATAAATAAAATTTACCTTGAATGTTAATGGAATATATTATTATATATAATTTTAATATTGAAAAAAACGAAAAAATTTGGATTTATTATATCCTATCAGATATAAAGGATTATTAAGGATCATTATCATTGATAATATAGATGATGAACTGTGATCAGATAACTAGTTCAAATATAGGGTTTTCAAAAATCCAATTGTTATAAGAAAAGGAAGCGTTGGCCTCAACCAATAATATCATACCCTATGAAGCCTATTTATCAGAACATATGAGGGAGATAAAATCACTAGGATTCACCCTTGACCCACCTCAAACTTATATAAAAAAACTAAATCATGAGGAAACTGATTTATGAGAGAGCTTAAAGTTCATCGACATCCCAACCCAAACCATATATGACGAAACACCCCATAAAAGTCTCATCATCACACACCTCACCCTTAGGAGGTTTTAAAGATTATTAAATGGATATGTATAAATACCCTAATCATATGAATTTATATATTGTTTTTTCAATAAAAAATGTTTATATTTTCTTCTTATTATTACTTTTAAATGATTTTTATTTTTATAAAATAAAAAACAAATGGACTTTTTAATCAGTATCAAATTTTAATTAAGAAATTTATTTTTATTAATTAATAGATTTTTGAAATAAATAATATTTTAATAAAATATTATTATGAATGAATTTTTATTAAATATAATTAATCTTATAATGTTATGAATTCATATTTATTTGTTATATGGGGTAAAAAACTATTATTTTCCAAAAAACCCCAAATATTTTTTTATAAATGTTGATTCTTATTTTAAAAGTAAAAATAAATATATTTAAGAAATTATTTTCAAAAAATGAATATTATTTATTGGAATCATAACATCTAAATTATCCAATGATGATTTTTTTATAATTTTCTAAGATTTGAGGATTTTATAGTAAAAATTAAATACCGTAAAAGTATACGGTGTATATTATGACATCATAATGACCAAAAAAGTGATGTAATAAATACAATAAAGGGTATAAAATAAAAAATATATGCTTTAAATTTTTAAAAAATATTTTATGTTTATTTGATTTATTTTATAAAACCTTTTTGAATCCTATAAAGTAATTAATATAATCTATGATTTTAAAATAATTCATTAAGAGTGTATCTAACTTCCACATCTCTAAGAGTATTATATTATTATGTTTTAAATTTTACTTCTAATATAAACAAAAACCCAAACATTTTTCTATAACCATCAGAATAAACCGTGGGAAGGTTTTTGGTGTTGGTTATTTTATTATATAGAGTCCAAAACCTATATTTGTGAAAGGACAAAGAATTCTACACTCATTTACTATATAAACCCACACAATCACCCACTTCTGTTTACTAAAAACCTTATAGAATGTAAATAATCTCTCTTACCTTCTATATATTCCTTATAGTGTTCCCAAAATCTATCAATATGATCCTCCCAACTATTTTAATTTACACTCTCAATGTATGGGATATTTTCCCGATCCCCTTTATTCAAGTTTCATCATTATATTAACCATTATATTTATAATTTCTATTATTGGAATATTTTTTACTTGTACTTTTACTATATATTTTATTTATAAATGATGATAGACCCTTTTCTCACTCATCAACCCATTTTATGAATTTTTATGTGATGTTGTTATGATGACCAAATTCCACCATGATTTTCCATGCCAAACAATTGGGTAGTGAATACACATACCCATTTCCTATCGAACGTGTTCACCTTTATGCACTAATGAATATTTATTAGGTACTTAAATTTATCTATTCTAAATTCCATGATATTGTAATAAAACTTGAGGGTAAATGATTCTATTATTTATGATCTACGTGTCACACTTATTCATGAGAATAATATGAATGAGACGGGTGCACCCATAATTTTATAGCGCTCTAATGCATTGGGTATTGTTTTGCCACATGATATGACATGTTTGAAAAAGGATTAAACAAAATTATTTTATGAGATATTTTCCAAAATGATGTCTTTATATTTATCCTTGGAAATTTTTTATGATGCAATGTTTGATTTTGTCTCTACATTTCCTATGTTCCCTTGATGTTTACATGTTATATCATGACACATTGTTCATGTTTATGATTCTCACCACTTTTATGTACCATTGATATAACTTTTTTTATAACATGTATTAATTTAATAATGTTATTTAATTTTAATTCCATTACAAGGATTTATATCTCACCTCTGTCTTATTTATAACTCTAGGTCATCCCATGCAGTTTTAAGTATGAGCATATTAAATATTTTTTCAATAAAGATAATGTATTTCCTATTTTTTTATATTATGTATAGTTCAAAATTATAAAATAGACTAGAATTATTAATCTTCTGGGTTTTATTATATTTAATTTTATATAATTAATCATGAAATAATGTGTAATCAGGAAAAGGGTTGGCGTAGTTGGTATCAATGGAAATGTTTAGTCATATTTTGGATTAGGATGAAAAAATTGTAGAAAAATCCTCAGGGATAAGTCTTTGTATAAGAAATAATCCCTTATTTTTTTACATATAGGTGTAATTGGTTTATCTATAAAATTCATCCATGTCTGGACAATAAAATTTAATGTGGCTCTAATAAAAATGTACATAGGGGAAAACATGAAAACACTCATTGAGCTGGACTTGACTGGGAAGTGGTGCATGAAAACGGGCTTTATTGCACACCTTGTTTGACACTCTAGATAGATATTCTTTTGTAAATTAATTAGATCATTATGAACCATTATTAAGGGAAAAATACCCCTAATAATATATGTTACTAAATAGATAATGGATAACAAAAATTGAATCCTAGAAATTTAAATTTAATGAAAATACATGTAATTTATAAGTTTTTAATTTAATGTGATTATATTCCATTATATGTATTTAATATTTTAAAATTAATCTTCCTTAAATTTTCCTTTATTCCTGATAATGGCTTGAAATATGAGGAATCAGTTAAAAAATCAATGTGATAGCCAATGTGATTATTTCCCCAATGAGATTCCCAAACTGATGGGAGTGGGAATCACATAAATTCTAATGATACTCTCTTATCTAACTCAGGTTTTTAATAGAAACCTAGATCAGGAGGAGTACCCAAACCCCCCTAAGAGATAACAAGGTGTAATTGATAACTTTATTTGAAAATGGCCTCTAAATTTCAGTAGATCTTTTTATCCTTTAATCATAGAACAAAAGATCTACTACATTGAAAAATATCTTTTAAATTCTTAAATGTTCTGATCAAGAGAACATTCTAAGGGATGTTTATCATATGGAGGGAGAAGCTGGTCAGTGTTATATGTTGATCAAAAATATAAATACTAATGAAGATATTGATACGTTGGGTAGATGGAATTCCAGAAATATTTTTGACAAATATTTTCCTCGTACTCTCCGATATAAAATAGAATTGGGTTTCCTTTCTCTCAAGAAAAAAGAAGGTGAAACTATCAGGTAGTATACCCAAAAATTTAAAATATTTTCACAATATGCCTCTGGATTTGTTGTTACCCCTAAATGCAAGGTTGAACACATATTTTTTGGGGAAAACCAATATCTACCAAAAGTAACATATATCAAGGACTTTAATAGCTGTGAAGAAATTGATCGATGTTCCCTAAAAGTTGAAATGGAGATCTGGGAGTCTCAAGGCTATCTTGGGGATAAGAAATGGAAAGCGGAGTTTATTTTTGGCAATAAGATATAGAAATATAATGTTTAAAATAACTATGAAAATCTAAATTTTCAATGGTGTAGAAAGAAGAACCCCAGAAATTACATAAGGAGAATAAGTAAATGTTTTTTGTAATAGAAAGAAGGACACCAAGCTAGTGATTTCTGACAATAGAAACCAACTACTATGATAGAGTAAGTTAATGCTCTAGTAAACATTCAGTTCATTATTCATTGCTTCAACTACAGTGAATGAGGGAACATTACAATCCAAACACTAAGACAAGGGTTTTTAAAGACCACCAACAACCTCCAATGAAACTGGGGAAATATTTTTCTATCACAACTGCTAAGGGGGATCCCGATAATAAATTGGTGATAGGTACGCTAGTTATTCATTCAATAATATTGAATGTACTTTTTGATTTTGGTTATACTAATTTATTTATATCATGAATGTTTTGTAGAAATATTTAAAAAACACCACAAATCATAGATGTAGAGAGGTTATTGAAAATGGAAAATGGGGATATTTTTGCATCCCAAGTACATAACTCATATACTATTCAACATTATGGGATGAAGTTCTCAAAAACACTGTCAAACTCCCTTTAGTGGAATTTTATGAGATTATGGGAATGGATTGGGTTTCCCTTTTTATAGATAATATAAATTCCTCAATAAAGTAATCACTTTGTATCGTAAGTCGACACCAAATTTTATACATGTGAAATGATAAGGATGAATATTCTTTAGCACAAAATTATCTAGAATTAATAGTATTTCTTTTATGGAAAGAATATATAGCATAAATTATTGACTCTAAGGAAAATTTAATCCTTGATTACATGCTTATTGTGAGGGAATACACGAATGTGTTTCCCAATGAAATTCATCATCTTCTTCCTAACTAAGAGGTTGATTTTTCAATTGATCTTATACCTGGGGTGCTTCTATTATCCAATACTCCATATATAATTGATGTTGTGGAACTTGAGGAGTTGAAGAATCTACTACAGGGGAATATGGATAGATTTTTTTATATGCCCAGGTGATTCACCTTGGGGTGGACCAATACTCTTCTTCAAGAATAATAATGGATCAATGCACCATTTCATTGATTATCATGAGCTCGACAAGATCATGACAAAGAAAAATAATCCTATTAGATGTATTTATGACTTTTTCTATCACTTACGTAGACAAAAATAATTCTCAAATGTGTATTTATGGTTGGGATATTACCATGTTAGTGGGAAGGAGGATACCCACAATGATTCTTTTTGTACAAAGTAATAGAAAAACGACTTCATAATAATTCCATTCAGACTCTATAAATATCCCAAAAATCATTGAAATAATTAAATGAGTCTATAGTGATTTACTTGAAAAAAATTTCATGACCTTTAATGATGACATTCTAGTATACCCAAAAAGGATGGAGGAGCATGAAAATCATCTAATAACTTCGTTAAAACCCTTATAAAAGGATAATAATTATTCCAAGTACAAGAAATGTGAGATCTAGTTAAAGTATGTCACATTCGTAGGGAATATTATCACAAGTAATTGCATATCTATAGGCCCTTCCAAGACAGAATAAACTGAAGGATTGTTGTGGGCAACATTTGTGACATATATCCATAGTTTCCTTGGATTAGCAGGGTACTATCATCAATAAATTTCTCATGATTTTCAAACCCCATAACCAAGATGACATGGAAGGGAGTCATGTTTTCTTAGAATTATAAAAGTGAATATATCTTCAAGTAGTTGGAAAAGAGGACTATCACTGCATCGGTACTCACATTACCCATAAGTGGAGAACATTTTGTTGTGTTTAAAGAAGATTTGAAGAAGGTATTGGGCTATGTGTTAATAAAAAATGAGAAACTGACAAGTCATGCTTCAAAGAAGTTGATATTTTATGAACAGAACTTCCCAACACTTGATCTAGATATGGAATCATTAAAAATCACCTTGAAAATATTGCATCATTATCTCTCTAAAGAGAAGTGGGAAATATATTTGGATCATAAAATCCTCAAGTATATATTCTGAAAGATATAGATTATTATGTGGTAATGGGGATGTTTAGAGATTATCATGGACTACGAATGCTCAATTCACTAAGATCTTGTGAAATAAAACAAAGTAGAATATTCACTATGAAGAAAGGATCATGAAATTTTCCCATTGATGAGAAATGAGAAGGATCATATATTATTCAATTTAAGAAGAATGTACATGGGTATCATAATGGATAGACCATCAAAACCCCTTTAATTAATTATTTCTCAACCATCCAATATGGTGAGGATAAATGATGATAAAAGAGATTATGTGGGAATTAATAATAAAGTGGAGGTCATAATAAAAAGGATATCCTCCATATTCTGTTTAAATGTAGAAGTAGTTGTAAGATTTGGGTCACAGATTTGTGTACCATCAAATCCTAATTTGAAAAATGATTTTTTGGAACATTTACATAGTTCAACATTCCCCACCCATCTAGGAATAAAACAGGTGTATCATGATATCTAAGAGTGCAATTGGTTAGAAAACATGAAGAAGGATATTGAAAAATATACATCAAGATCCCATGTATTTCAGCATGTTAAGAAAAAAAGGTATAAATCCCAGGGGATGATACAACAATTACCCATTCCAATATTGAAATGGGAAAGTATCACTATGAATGTATTCACTGGTCTTCTAAAGGAATCATCAGTAAAAAATTACATATGGGTTTTTTTGGATCATCGTACAAAGACTGCTCTCTTCATTTTTATTTGAGAGGACTTCTTACATGATCAACCTATAAGGATATACATTAGATAAGTTGGGAGGAATCATGTAGAACCACTATAAATTTTATTTGATCGAGATCTAAAATTCAAATATATGTTATAGAAGAGTCTCTAACATGATCTAAATATAGTTTTAAACATCATCAAATATTATTTCCCTCAAAGTGATGTCCAATCTGATTGGAAAATCCATGAACATGAGGATTTTTTTATAGCATTTTCAATTTTCTTTAAAGGATAATGGGATCAACGTCTTCCTTTGGTTGAGTTCTCCTACAATAATAGTTCTAAAAAAAGAATCCAAATGGACCCCCTATGAAGCACTTTATGGGAAGAGGTGTAGAACACCTTCATAATGGGATAAATTTTGGGAACACAAACTTCTTGTTCCTAAAATAGTTTAGAAAATTGGGGAAAGGGTGAAGACTATCCAACAGCACATCAAGCCTGCATAGAGTCTAAAAAAAGTTATGATGACAATCTTTGATGATATATAATGTATTTTGTTGAATATATTGTATTTCTCTACATATCTCTATATAATATATTCATGAGATTTGGGTTGAAATGACTTCTTAGTCTGAGATACATTTTCTCCTTCTAAATCCTTGGTTGTATCAGAGAGCTGGACTCTCAAAAAAACTCACACCTAACTTATCTCAAGTTCAAAATGTATAATATATACCCCTCTTAACGATGTACATACAAGACCCCACAAATGTACTCAGTCCAGAGGTGGTACCATCGATGAATGATCCCTCCTATGAAGAGTAGATAGGGAAAATTTTAAATTGTAAAGACAAATTAATTTGAAATAAGATAATGCACAGTGTCAAAGTGCTGTGGACAAACCACAAGTTTGAACAAGAAATGTGGGAACTAGAGGAGGTGATGAAATAGAGTTAACCACGTCATTTTTATTATGTGAAATGAAAATTATCAATGGTGAAAATTCTTAATGTGGGAAGATTATAATGTCTTGAAATTTCATAAATAAAAATTCTCATGTATTTTTATCATATGTATTATTATATATTATAGAGATCGAAAACACATGAACATCACTGGTTTTATTATATATAATTGGATTTAAAGTACCATTATGAATCATTATCATAGATAATATAGTCATTTAACAGTGATCATATGACTGGTATAAATATAGGATTTCTAGAAGTCCAACTAAAACAAACAAACAATGTGATGGCCTCCACCAGTAGTATCGTACACAATGAAGCCCATATATTAGAAATTAAAAGAGAGATGGAATCAATGGTATATTACCATGAACAATCCGAAGATGATATCCATGAACATAACTTTGAGAAAAACAATTTACAGTTGAAGGTCAATCACATTGAGATCATGGCCCAAACCTTGTATGCCAAACCACCCCATGAAAGTCTCACTATCGTGCACCATACCCATAGGGTTTTTGTAATGTATTTAAGGGATATTTATCAAGACCATAATAATACGAATATGTATATTTTATTTTCAATAGAATAATGTTCATATTTTCTTCTCATTGTTACTTTATTAATGATTTTAATTTTTTTAAATAAAACCTATATTGTATTTTTAATTTGTATTCAATTTCAATTAAGACATTTATTTTTATGAATTACTGTTTTTTAAAATAAATAATATTTTAATAATATATTATTATTATCTAATTTTTATTAATTATAAATAATAAAATAATTTTTAAAAAGGAAAATATAATTTTTATAAGGGTTTGAAAACCGTTAATGTCAAGAAACCCCAACATTTTCCATTAAATATTGATTCTTATTCTAATACTAAAAATTAACATATATAGAAAATTATTTTGATAAAATGAATATTTTTTTTGGAATTATAATGTCAAAATTATGCAATGATTAGTTTTTTTATAATTTTCTAAGACAGTCAATTTTTCAAGAAACATTTAAATACAATAAAAATATAATATGTGTTTTATGACATCCTAATGATCCAAAAGTTATATAATAAACACTATACTATGTATTAAATACCAAAGATATGTTTTATCTTTAAAATATTGTTATTTTATTTCTATTTTATTGATTTTATAAATCCTTTATGAAGCCCCCAGAACCATTAAAATATATTAATATTTTAAAATAATTCTTTAAAATTATGGTTCACTTCCACATCACCAACGGTATTATTTTTTTATGTTTGGACCTTGGCCTTATAAAATAATGAGAACCAACCCCTTTTTCATAAACCATTGGAAAAAACCATGGTATGTTTTTTGGTTTTAGTAATTTTATTATATTGATTCCAAAACTTATGTTTGAGAAATAGTAAAGAATTATCCACTATTTAATTATATAATCCCACCCAATATGCCTCTTATCTTCACCAAAAATCCATTAATCACTTACTTAATCTTCCTTACCCTATCTAGTATCCTCCAAAGGTTCCTCCAAGCCCTCAAGAATCTCCCCCTAGCATTTTAAGTCACACTCTCATGGGAAGGGATATTTTTATTCTCCTCATTATTCAAGATTCATCATTAACTTAAGCCTTCTGATTCCAATTCCTTCAGATGGGATACAATTTGTTGTGTCCAAATTAGTATCCATTTTCTAAAAATTATTATAGGCACATTTATATGCCATTAACCCATTTATTTAATATTTATGTAATGACATTATGTTGTCGAAATTCCGCCGTGATTTTCAGTTATAATCAATTGTGATGTCATTTCCCATACTCATTTTCTATCATTGGTGTTCACCTTTATTAAATATTACTTATTTATTGTGGACTTAAATTTATATATCGCACACTCCATGATATTTTAATAAAATTAATTGATAAATGATTCAATGGTTTATGATCTACATGTAACACTTTAGCATGATAATGAAATGAATGTTACAGGTGCAACCAAAATTATATATCACTCAAATGAATTAGGTAATGTTTAGTATCATGAGATGTCAGGTTAGGAAAGGGAGAAAACATGATTCATTTATGGGGATTTTTCAATCATTATTTCTAGGTAGTTATCCCTGAATAATGTTTATGGTACATTATTTTATGTTGTTTCTAACATGCATTACACTATTTATGTTATTCCAATTTTATTCTCTTATTATGATTTATAGATCACCCATTTCTTTTGTATTTCCCCAGGTTATCCCATTCAGTTTTAAGTACAAGCATGTTAATGAAGTTTTTAATAAATATGTTGAATTTCCTATTTTAAGTTGTTATGTAATTTACCTAATTCTCAAAGACACTATACTTCCTTATATTCATGGTTTTCTTATGTTTAGTCTTATGTAATAAATCATAAAATAAAGATTAATAAATAGAAGGGTTTTCATTACATATGAATTCATTCCTATCCATACAGGATATGTAGTTATTCCTATATTCCCCTTCATAGGCTAAGCCAGAACATCTAAAATAATATTCAATCCATAAAGGAGCTTGGTTTATAAGGAAAACATTATAATTAATATAACTATGTATGTCATCATAAGAAAACAAATGTACAAAAATACATCCTTCTGTCATGATGTGTTAACCTTCATGGAATTACTCAATGGTCATTTGCAAAAGTGAACCCCATTTCATTTATTCTTCATGTGATCTAGATATGTGTATGAGGTTATTTTCTTCAGTAAATACATATTTCTTAGTCTGTTTTATCGTAGGATATATATTCAAGGTGCCATATCTTTTCCCAAGCTCAGCCATGGTTATAATAAATACCCCCTCCTACCATGTTTTATAAACCATTCTGGTTATACTTAACCTCCTTGATGTAGTGGCACTAAGGTTGGGACCAATTGTTTTCCCAGGCGCATGAGAGAGATTTGTGTATTTTATGGTTCAGAAATATTGTTTATAGATTGAAAAAATCCCCTCTACCTCTCTTTGAGTTTGATTTATATAGGTATCCATAAATAAACTTCATGTGTAATGACCCCTCTTAACACATTATATGTAATGATTTTAGGATTCTATATCCTAGGACCAACCATGAAGTCAATCTAAAATACCCATTTCTTCTATATATAAGAAAGATATTTGTAGTGTACCAACCAATGTATGAGCTACGCATGGATTGATTCCTAAATCCATAAATTTTCTTGTGACTCTTGGAGCTCCTATCTTATTCCTAGCTCCAATTTCTCAAAACAATTACCTCTATATATGAACAAGATCTATGCATGGTTTTTTCATTAAAGGGTTATATATCGATTGATTTTTTACCTTGTAAGATGAATAAAGACACCATGACACACCTATTCACAGAAATAGGATGTTTCTTAACTCATCATAGTGCCCAATAAAATCACCCCCAATGTTTTTTAAACTAATATATGTTTCTTCTACCTCACATCCAAATAAAATCCGTCCAAATCTAGAAATTTTAAAGTGGTATCCTCCTGCATATGATCCAAATCTATGAACATGTCATATTATTGGGTTCTCTCATTTGAATATATATGTCATTATAAGAGTTCCCCTATATTTTCTATCCATATTTTTCATATTCCCCTATCGGAAATAGTACATGTTATTCTCTTACCACCTCTTCTTTTTCCATAATGAGCATGACTTACATGATCTTATAGTTCAGGGATGTTCACACCATTTGGTGTAACTTGGATCATACCATATAAATTTTGAGGACAACAATGGTCCAATATGAATGATCTTAAACTTCTTTGGGGTGGTCTATTCCTCAAGAATATGTTTTATAAATATGATTAATACCAACATAAGGGAACCTCAACTTAATAAAATTTATATGTTACCATATTCAAGGTTAAAAATTCCCCTAAATTTCATGAACGTTGTATGAATTTAAAAAATGTAGCATAAGGCCCTCATTTCATGTCACTAAACTACAGAACACTTGAGTCTTTGTCGCCAAACAATAAACTTCATGAAAACTACATCCACATTGAATGATGGTTAAATTACACCAATCAACATCCAATACTACTCCTTGTTGATGGAACACAATATCCAAATCATGGTTAACCATGGTTTTGGATACATCTATCATCTTTCTGAGAACATCAATCCTTAAATCAATCATCATTTCATAAGTTTCTCATATTTCAACAAGATTTAGATGATCTGAGAATGTTGATCCATGATTTATGATATCCTTATCTTGTTCTCACAATGGTGTTGGGTTATTATTGAAATCAAGAATATTAATTTAGTAGTTATGTCACACATATCCCATATACTTGTTCCAATCACCATGAATTTTATTTTTTTCACCTTTTCCAATTTTGTTCGATAATAAATGTTTTCTCTTGATGTGTTAAATCAAATAACACCAAATTGAAAGTGAATGAGATATAAAAAGTACAATGAAAACAACCTATAAAAGTTTTTCTAAGGACAAGTTAGGTTCCTACTCACTAATATATATATATATATAAATCTTAGGAAATTCGTAAAGCATAAATAAAAGTTGTTCAATGATCATAGGGTCTTTCTCATAAACCTATAAAAAAATGGGTACTGCGAAATGGAAGATTCCAGTCTAGGAAAAAGTTATATCAATAACTACTCCTATACCTTCACCTATATTTCATGTTCCATACATGGTGGTAGAAATTTTGGGGTGCCAAAATCCAACTTTGGTAGACTTTTCTCTATAAAATATTTAATTTATCATGTGTTTAAACCTCTAAAAACATTTCAAGTCCCATATAAATGAGATTTTATGGCTTCAAGAGACCCCTATGCTTCACTACGATTGATTTTCATATGTACATTAGCATGTGGATTAACAAAGAAGGTTTATTTTCCATATAAAAAGTACCTTTATTCCTTATGAGACATAAAAACGTTATAGTGGAACTCATCCCCCTAACGAAATTTGTATGTATCCCTGACATTTCCCACTAATCGTATCACCCTTAGTTCAAACTCTTTGTGGCATGATTTAAAAAACCTATAATCCATCAATTCTAGTGGCTCCAATATCCTCGACATTAAGTCAACATATATGATACCCATTATAAAAAAGGGCATGGTAACTCATTCTCAATCTAAACATCATGGCCATAATATAAATACCTTGATTTCTGAAGTAACATATACTGGAAATTTTCCATCTATTCACATTGTGTCTCACTCATCCATTATCGTATAAAATATCTCTATAGTGTTGGAACCCTCCTAGGATATTTTTTTCTTCTCACCCTACTTCATTTATCATGTTTTTGGACATCTCTTAACCATTAACATCCCCTAAAAACTAGTGTTTAAAACTTAAAGGAACTTCTATCCTTGACTATACATGATTTAGATCTATATAATATCCTATCCCCAATCAACTATAAGATTATTATCAATTTAAAAAGACATATAATAACATTGATCCCTAGAAACATTGATGTGGAACTCATTACCCAAGAGTGATTAATGTGTTTCCTCAACATTTATTCCCCGTATTAGAATCATCGGTTCAAACCCCATAGAATGTGATCTATACACCTAATAATACAATTATCCAATGGTATATTATGTTCTTTACATTACATAACCATATTCCATACTCATTCATGAAGAACATATACAAGGTTTCAGAACTATTCTTGAATATTTGACCCCCATAGATGATACACGGTGTAGAACCCTTGTTTAATACCCACCTTCTATGACCCAAATCCCGGCTCAAGCACTTGATTCCTTAAAAATGTTTCCCATCTAATGGTAAGGATAACACCAAACTTAAAGGGACTCTATTATTCAAAATATATAATACCATATTAGAGCCTTCATAAAAATACTATAGACTGTCAGTCAAATTTGATTTTCTAAGGAAAATGTTTATTTCATACCTATTAGTCTTGGATACAATGTAGTGGAACTAGTCACTATAGTTTGATTCAATATCATCCTTAGAAATTATGTCTCATATCATCACCAAGATTCAATCTCATGAAGACACTATTTCATTTTTATAATTCTATCATTTAAGAAATATTATTTTCCTCTTAACATAAGGTCTAAGATATATACCATTAAACTATTGAAATAGATGTTCCACGTTATAAACTATATCAACTTATTTTCCAAGCGAACTAACCATAATAGTAAAAACATATCATCCAAGATATACTGCTATAAATTGTAGAAAAATAATTCCAATTCAATATGAGCTTAATAAATAAACATATGGTTCAATTTATATGACCATAATCTATATCAAAAAATTGTACAATGCTCTATAACCATAAACATGATCCCTTATATTCGAAATTTGTTCTACCATAGACATTATCTATATTATTATGAATTTTATGAACTTAAATCACCTAAGGAAAGAGATAAATCTCTCTCCAGATTATAACCATGAAAATTGATATCTAGGAAAAATTCATGTCTATTCTCTCTGGAGACACAACTTGTGTTCTATGGGAAAAACTGATCACTCATAAAATAATAATAGGCACGATAATTTTTATGTTAAAATACCAAAAAGGATGTCCTTAAAAACCCATGTCCCTACATAGTAATTCATAATTATAAGATTCTTAGTAAATAATAAGGGAAATAAAATTAAAAGACATAAAGCTTTTTGGTACCCAATATGGCCCCCTGAAAATTCAAGTTATGCTCTATAAACCCGTAGCCATGGAAATAGTTTGATAAATCCCTCATAATGGAATACTCACCAATGTAACCTCCTTGAATAATACAATCCATTATTATTTATAATATACTTGATCTAGTATTTTGATTATGGTGATTATATTGACGACTGATCATATGCAATACCTAGGGGAATTTAATTACGGTCTGATTTCCAAGATTTATCCATGGATTGACTTAATATATCAAGAGACACATAACATGCCTCAGTGACATATAAATACTATCTCATTAATATACCATAGATGATAATAAACGAACAGGAATAATTCAATACAATAGCATTTGCAGTTAAAAAAATAGTCTATTTGTTGATAATGAAAAAGAATGTAAGAATTTATATATCTTGGATTCTCTCCGATAATCTCCCTAATGAAAGGGGTCCTCCTAAAATTACCAGACTACAATAAAAGAATATCATAAAACTCCTTGATCATTGGTAGATTCTTCTCCTAGGTGTCATTGTAATGGAGAAACTTATCTACTAATGTGGTTTACCTCTAAAACCTATTGTAAATCTTCTACACCAGAAATAGTGTTGAGCCTAGACTACTCTTCCATATCAATAAGAATTTCTCCCCCCCCCCCATTTTATCTGTAGTATTGAACATATAAGGTAGGAGGGACTTATCTTATTGGAGTTTGGTGATATATTCACTCATATTATGGGAAATTGTTTTGTTAAGATAATATTTTTTTATCATATTTATTGGCTATATTCAAGGCCTCATTGTGTCTTTGAATATCTGAAGTTGAGGCCTGCACCATTTTGACTCTCATTTTGAGGTCCATCTCCTTCTCTGTCATGGGGACCACCTCCTTCACACTAGAATTTATTTCTCAATAGTCTAACCAATAATAGTTGAGTGTATTGATCATATAATATATATGGATTATTTAATAATTTTCCTCATTAAATTATCTCTTAAGAATCAAACTATAGACATCCCCCCAAACATTCAACGACAACTGAGGATGAAATTTTTCATTATTTGGGCCTGAAACAAGGCCTATCAAAGGAATTGTAATGTTTTATGAAACCTAGTCACTAATAAAGAGATTAATAATAGAATCCCATAGGAGGCTTTGTGATGATACAACTTCTATCACTGTTATTTTTCTAGGGTGAGGATATAATGTAGAAGAACCAATAACCTCTTATCCTGGAGGTGGAACTGTTGCAATTAAAAAATAAATCATGTTAATATATAAACCTAAATTATGTGTTATAATTATAGTGAACACTCATTATTCATGACAACCACTAAGAATATACAGTTATTCTCCATGTAAACATAAAATTTTATTTCCTCTACCTCAAATTTATAATCACCATTAAAAATTTATTTTTTAAAATTATAATGACACATATATGACATCCCTTATATTGATGTGGTTTGTTCAATGCCTCCAAGGGATATAAGTATAAATAGGGGATAAAAATATGATACATCCCAAAAGTTTTATTGAATTTTAAAATAAATACATACCTCATCCAGTGATTCCTCTATTCCACCAGGTCAACATAAAAATATCAACCTGCATCAAAATATTACAAGAGAGAAAGCACCCATGTTAGTTCAAAGGGGAACACTAGTTAATTCACATTAGACAACATCTCCAATACCGAATGGACCTTAGTTGTTTTTTCATATCCTTGGTCCCCATAAAATATATGTTTTCCCATTAGAGTGATATATGGTTTATATCCCTCATCCAAAGATGTGTCTCTCCCTAAAGGGATGTGGTGAAAAACTACATAATTGATTTGGTCAAGAAAAAATATTGAAGTCATTAATATTGAAATTTCTACAAAGTAAAACAAATACAAGGTGAATATGAATGAGTTTTATTCACATATGATCAATAATATATATTATTAACAATTATATATGAGTATGTAACTTTATAAGAGACTATAGGTTGAGGTGATAGATGTGGAATCATAAGATGCACAAACGACATTACTTCTGGATCATCAACAATGACCTCTATATGCTACTGCAGCCTAAGAGAGCCCATATCATCAGTCTCCAAGTCATCATCTAAACCAATGTCTACCTCCATTCTCAAAGAGAGTACACAATATAGGTGACTAGTAACCAAAATTCACTATCATTCTACTATATTTAAGTGAAAAAATATATAAAAAATTCTAATAATAACCAAAACATATAGGTGATGATGAAAATTATATTAACTATTTATTGAATCCTTACTAGTATCCATTTTATTCTCCATCAAATATTGAGTTATGAAGTATCATTCATCATACCATGAGAATACAATGGACCTAGAATTTTATATAATGATTCTCCACATTGAGGTCCTGAAGGTGTTCCTTGAACTCATCCGGATGATTTTAATAGGAGATACCATTAGTGGGAGTCACACTTCTAAATACCTCCAACTATATATCTACCTAAAATAAATACCTCTAGGTATTGGCGGTAATTGTATTACAACCCTATTAATCTTATTATTGGCACGCGATGCTAAATAATGATATAGTTGGAGTAGGTTCCCCACTAATTGGAACATTTATCATAGAACCCCACCAACTACTGTTGTGTATTTTGGTTCCTTTATCGATGATGGAGTTTTCTCCAAATGACACATTATCTTAAGGGGCGTATCAAAATTCATAGGTTTATTGGTAGATGGTTACATTTCACATTTCTGATATGTAAATTCCATCTGTTCCCTTACAACCTCACCCATAAACACTATTGGCTGATCCTAGGATTTTTTTCCTCTAGATTATAAAACTAATCAATTATTTATGATGAAATCCAAGTGTCAGAATTGGATTTGGTGATATTTAATGATGAAATAGACATAATGAAGGTATCCAAAATATATTTCCCCATTAGTGATAATTAATAAAAATTGGAAATTTATAATGGGATGCTTTTTTGAATAAATATAGGGTGGATTGCTGAATTTTTTATGAATTCACCAAAATTGAATCCCAGAGTAACATGGAACATTCCAGTCAGAGAATATATTTTCATTAATCCTTGTGGTTATAGAACCATCATGTATGGATATCAAATAATTTTAGTATACAAGATTTACCTAGTAATTGTAAATGATTTCACATGTTGGAAATCTATATAGAGAGAAAAAAATAGATCATAAAAGTTCAGTATACATTTTATCTACAACTAATTCAATGTGGTGGGCCAGAACCTATTAATTCTATAGATAAATTCTATGAACATGGAACATAGAATGTTCTGAGAGTTAAGAAACTCATAGCTTTCCATATGGTAACCCATCCAACCCCACATCACATGGAATGGGCCAAATATTATGAACATGGAAATTCCCTTATAATTATAGAAAAGTGAATAATATAACATATCCAACCTAGGAATAGACTATCTGATGTGTTTTCCACCTACCATAATCACCAGAATAATAAATGTGGAGACCCTCACTACACCATTTTATTTTAGAGGGAGTAAATATATGATTAGGTGCACCACTAGGAAGCCAACTTGCTTAATAAAGAAGTAGGACTATGAGTTGAACATCAATCCCCATTTTCTGAACAAGTCCTCTTCAACAATTAGCTAATATTTATACTTTTCATCAAAATATTCTCATAATGTTTAGATCTTGGGATTAAGGTCTAGAGGATCATTCATCATATTTTTAATGAATTAATCATCCCACATTGTGAAAGGGTTATCAGTAGATGGATATGGGTCCATCCAATGGAAATTCGTTTTTGTGTCAAAAATTTCCTTTTACAGGAGTATTATCTAATACATCCTCATAGGATGATGGAGGAGGAAGAAATCCATCATACATTTCACCCATAATTATCATACCATAAATATTTTCAATGTCCCACATCCGAAGTCACTATCCATCAAATTGAAAATGTTTATTTTTAGTCTCTATTAAATGATAAGGTCTCCAATATTAAAATTATTGTATAAAGGAAGCGTTTAAAAAACCGAGACACCTTCCTAATAACTAACCTGATTTAGTTTGGGTACAAACTCTATAGATGAACACTACACCAAGAAGATCAATCCCCAGTCGATCCCAAAATGTTCTCCTGGTCATATACCCATTTTGGATGACCGCCCAAATATTTTTTAGATATATACTTAAAAAATATTGACTTCTAAAAATTTAATTCATTCTTCGTATCATGAAAAAACTCTTAAAAATCCATCAAAAAATTATTGACAACAAATTTGTCAGAGTGGTATTTTTTAGATGTGAAATGGCCATCATGTGAAATGTCATCCCCTGATGTATTGTGTGTATTGATGATCCATGAGGGTATAATGATACCTTCATGAGGTGGTGAGATTATAGAATCATTATGAACATTCAATTTATATGTGGGAAACTAATCTTTCCAAGATCAATCCAAGAGATTTTTTCCAATAAATATTATAAATTTTTTTTATGTGGACTGGATTACTATGAACTAGCTGGCTTCCACACTATCAACCATTGCAGTACACCCATATACTACCACCACAACTTCCCTTTTTGAATATAATTTTATCAATGAATGGAAAAAAATAATGTTTAAGCATGAATATATTACTGTTTGGATTTAGATGGTTATATATTAGAAAGAGGAACACAACTAACTAAAATGTCAGTTGAAGAACACAAGGTTTTTGAAGTCATGTGATCATGTAACTCTAAAAGGGTCATCCAATCACATGAACCATGTAGATTTATTTAATCACAGGAAAATATGGTGTATATTATATTTCATAAACTTTTTGAGGATATATAACCAAATTATTCATAAGGAATATCATCATTATTTATGTAAGAGGTTATATAATTCATTCATGCAATGGGGTTTATGAGATAGAGTCATGTGACTCAATCACCAAATGTGGATTATGTGGGGTAAACATGTGAAGGGAAAAAAACTGGAAACATATGAAAGTATGGTTTAAATTTGAGTATACTATTCCTAACCCTTATATTTATAATACACTTCATGTAATATCAAGAGTCACTTAGAAAACAAAAATGGAAAATGGAATCCCATGATACTCAAGTGGAAATTCACTTTTTCAAAACAGAGTCCTCTATTCTTCTCTAAGAAATTTTTTTTGAGGTGGGGGGGGGGATTCATTGAAATCATTTAGAGGATATTTTGAGAAAAAAAATTTAGAAAAAATTAAACACAAGATCCATTTTGTAAAAATTAATTGAATGAAGAAAAAATACTTTTTAGTAACTTCACATGACTACTAGAGTGTCATGTGATCAGATTATGTGATCACATAAACCTCAATGAGACAAAATATCATGTAATTCCTACCCATTAACATGATGAAGTGTGGAATGGAGAAATTATATATTGGTGATGGATAATTCAATAAATTATTTTCCTTCATGTGTTGCCCTAAAGGACACATGATCACATAACAAAAAATAGATCATCTGATTGAGGATTCCCATGATTCAATGGTCTCATGGTCAATGTTTTTGATATGATACCCTCTGGGGTCATGTTATTGATTAGAATAAAAGATTCATGTTATCAAATTCCTGGAGATATTTTTTGTGAATGGAATCCTTTTTAGTAACTATTTTTTAAGGGATGCACTAGGGATTCATGATCTATAATATTGGTCTATCACATGCAATGCATGGGACAATGTTGATTTACACGAACATATTCTACATCCTCATTCACACATTAATGTATCAACTTCATTGAAAAGTTATTTAGATATATGTGGTGATTCTAATACCCCTGACATTCCAAAACAACAATATTTGTTACATATGGATAGAGAGACAATTGATAGTGGAAGAGCTTTCGAGAATCACGTGACATCAAAGCCACCCTCTTGGAAAGCACAGTGAGTAACTAAAAAATAATTTATTAAATATGTGTGACCTATTTCAATGAACATTAACCATTCATGAAAGACATGGCCACGTGACCACTTATGCAAGAGCCAATAGGATGATGATCCCTTTTCATATGATTTCATGATGACCTATTTGTCATGAAATCATGTGATGGTATTTTGGACATGGGGAAGTGTTCTCTAGTAACTTATCATAATATTAGTTATATTATTTTGTGAACCTCTATCATTCATAGGATCGCATAAACCCCATATTCGTGTCATGATCAAATGACCTAGTGACCATCATGAGGCCACTTCAGTCCAAGGAATTCCACTTCATCTTTCAAATCCTACACTACCCCCTTCTCCCATATAGATATTTCCCTCATTATAATCCACTATAGTGTAAGACACTTATGTCACAAAATTTCTCTAATAAGTGGGAAAATAATCCCCAAGATTTTAATAAAACTTTATTACCTAGTTATAGCATCCCGCCTTCTTATCACATAAACTTTCATTACATTTTACAAAACCGAGGATCTTTAAGGTTTAGTTTCTTGGAAACCAGGAACTTAAAACATGAAAACATAAAACATTATTCTTAAACACTTGAAATCTTTATCCTCATGCTCATCCTAGGTTCATTACTGCATCTCATAACCTGAGGACATACATCAAAAGAAAGGGTGAGAAGAAGGCCCAGTAAGGGAAACAAGGGAAACATTTAACATGTGAACTTGAGATACATCAACAATGTCATGAAAAAGAACTTTAAGGCATGAGAAAGAAATCATGAGGAATATCATAATAAAAATAATGTATTTCATAACTTGAAGATGTGGCTAAAACATTTTACAAAGACAATCATTTCCGTTTCACCAAGGTTCATCCCCAAGGTGTCAATAAAAATTACCAAAGTTATTCACCAAGGTATCAGTCTAAATGGTCATCTCTAGAGATTAAGACTTTACCCAATGCATTGGAGCGCTATCAGGGTGCACCCTTAAATTTGTCTTTATCATCATGTGATCCACATATATCATCACCAATCATTTCATAAAAAACCCATATAGCATAAAAGAAATGGTTTTCATTTCATAATCATAACGTTTTAAAAAATTATTTAAAGACATGATCTTTATGTCACTTTAAACCCACGGAAAGGGAAAGCGGGTCTCTTGTATGTAAATCCCAGAATTTAAAATAGAAAATTTTGGTATATATGTGAATACCAATTTATAATAATGTTCTTTGAGTATTCACTTAATAAAATGAATATGAGGATAAGAGAGAGACATTTTGAGTCAGAAATTCTACAGCATAACAGCTATGTTTTGGGGTTTTAGAAAACATTGAAAAGAGAGGGGACATGGGTGAAACATTCAAAAATGTCCCATAAAAGAGTAGAGGGACAAAATATTAAGGATATATGAACATGGTAATGAAATTTGAAGGAAATACCATTTGAAATGAAAAAAATGGAAGGAACACAAAAATTAGATTTCTCTTATGAAAATTCGGTAGCCTAACGACGTCACTTAAACTTCAACAAAAATGAATTGACGAGATCAAATGGGGTATCTCTTAATATGAACATAATATTTCAGTATAATATATATAGAGATCATACCCCAACATAATAAAAAGGAACATGAAATACTTGACATGAAAGTAGAACTTTGAAAAATGAGAAAGGTGAAAGAATCCCTTAAAAAATTTGGCAACCTAACGGCATCACTTAAACATTCTTAAAACGAATTGATGAGAGTAAGAGGGGGTATCTCATCATATGAACATGAAAAGGGCATTAATATGAATATAAAATAACATACTCCAACATAAGATCATGGAGCATAAAAGAAATGACATAAAAGAGATTACTTGAAAAAAAAAAGAGAGGTAGGATCCCTTACCTTAAAATGTAACTCTTAAAACTCAAAGGTTGGGACCTTGAGGGATTGGGGGCACCTTGAGAGGACTCCTTGGAAGGTAATGATACCAGAGCTTAGTTGGGGGAGTGTTGGGAGTGAAAAATAAAGGAGGAAAGGGTGGGTATGTATAGGGAATGTGAGGGGACAAGGCATTAATGGCCAAGGGACACCTCATTGGTGGTTTTGGAAAAACCATGGGATCTCCCATGGTATTTCCCCTGGAGTTAGGCCACATGTGGCCCCCCATACAATAATTCATCACCTTTGGTCGGACAAACCTTAAAATATCTCATGAAATCATCATGACACAGTTATGATGTCATTAAACATACTGAAACCCAAAAACTGTATTTTTACTATTCACTGAAAATTCAACTTTCTCAGAAAAATCCCAAAATTTCACCTTAACCAAATATCAATGCTCTGATTTCAAAAAAGAACTCCATTTTATAAAAATAATTTTCTAAATATTTTTAATTTAATTTTTATATAAATACACTATTCACCGAAAATTCATTTTTTTCAGAAAAATCCCCAAAAATTACCTTAACATAATATCGATGCTCTGAGCTCAAAAATGATATCCATTTTATAAAAATAACTTTCTAAATATTTTTAATTTAATTTTTAATTAAAAAACACTATTCACCTGAAAAAAAACTAATACTTGAATAATAATTTCTGAAACAGTTATTTACCTATTTTATTGAATCGCATTACTTAATCAAGGTGCCTAGATTATATTAATACTTTCTTTAAGTGATATTACTAATCCATTTGGTCACATTACTAATCCAAAGCAAAAAATCACTATTCATAATTTACAATTCATCAAAAATCAAGTTGATCTTATTAGACTCTAAATTTTGTACTGAACATAATTGTAGAAGACCATTTTTTGAAAATCATTACACATTTTTAATTATTTAAAGTTTACATAAACATTTTTAAAATATCCTTTTTCTAAAATTTATCAAAAATATGCATACTATATTAATCCGGTTATTTGAAAATTCACAAACTTCATCGTAAGAAGAAAATTGAAATTTTTATTTAAAACAAAGGATTACACAAGGTATTTACGGTCTCCTTACATATCCCCTTATCACACCAGCATAAGACCTAAGTGTAAGGTGTGCTAAGGTGAGAGAATCTGGGGGAGGCTTGGCCAACATCGCACGAGTAGTAATTTCTATCAGTTTGAACTTCTCGTGAAGGTGATTCAGTTATACCTTCACACAATGAAGTTCGGCTGGGGTTTGGTCCAGAGAAAAGCCCAGTGGTGCTACCTCCTTCCCATGTTCTGTTAGATGGGATTCGATCGGTCCAAGACAACTGGGTGAAGTCATCGAATCTTCTTTCCATATTAATTAACCAAGATCACTTGTATTTAGAGACAATAATTGAAACGTTTGGTTTCCAGCAGTCATATTGACCAATGGTCATATAACAGTCAAAACCCAACGGTCTCATTTTAATTATACTCATGTTATCAAATGAAATAGTTTTGTTGAGTATATATATAAAAACAATAACACGCAAAATTCGGAAACAAGATTTATTCAAAATTTCAGGTCATTAAAATCTTCCCCCCTTAAGAAATTGTGTCCTCATAATTTTTAAAATTGGGTTTTGAAATTTCATTGAAAGTCCCACATTGGAAAAGGATTCAGTAAAACTATTACTTTAAAAGAAATAAAGGGAAATACAAAGGTCACCCGAGTTAACCCACACTAGGATTCCATGTAGGAAAACATGGACATGGAGGAGAAAACAAAGGGTCAAGTTATGAGGGAGAGTGATAGAAAACATGATTAGGAGAAAGTTAACCACAAGAAAATTACAAACCTATGATGTGTGTAAATGGTCTTTGATTACCTAGTAGGAAACATAAACCAAAAACGTTTTTGTTTTACATTCCTTTTCATAATTTTGAGGAATTCTATTACTACATAGAATAAAAACACAAGGAAATATATTTACCTTCAAGTAGAGTTTCATTCTTTAATAAGTTTCTACCAAAACTAATCTTTTCTCCAAACGATGAGCATTTAAAAACACTTGGTATCTTCAAAACATAATAATCATATTCTTGAGAGTCACGTAATCCACAAAAGATTAACTATCAATTTCTTCTATCTTTTAACATTATCCCAAAAATAGAAAGGGTACGATAAAACAACTCTTCAAAAAGAAAGAATCCCATAGGAAGGGAAACTACTTTTAAATCTTCAAAGTTCCATGGTACTACCCAAAGTTCATCATAGACCATTCCATAAATAACTGTCCTTAAAAATCCTCAAAAAAAACCAAACTAATATTGAAACCCAATTACAAGAAGGATTTGATAACATAGCCTTCTAAGATAAACTTTATCGTTCATCTCCAAAGAACATCAACCACTCCTAACATCTTATAACAAAAGTAACTAACCTAAACATATTTTCCACAAGATAGGTTAATCATTTCCATAAGTAACCTAAATTACCATAAGTTTTCCTTAAATTATTATATTCTTCAAAATATAAGTCACCTTTACTCCTCAATGAAAATTGCGTAGTAATCTATTTACCTCGATCAAATAGGGTTCCCAAAATAGTGAACGTCTTCCAAAATAATAATCCTCTTTTAATACCCTAATCATCTCTGTCATATTAATATGGAAATCATCACATTTCCTATCACATTGGTTGTTGGGACATATTCTTCCATTTCCCGCCATTAACTATGAAAAGAAAGTAAAATTAGGGGCTTAAATACTTAGCCAATAATCATGAAAAGGAACATAAATCATAGAAGGATAACTTGTAGAAGAAAAGTATACTCTAACTTTCGATCCCCTAGGTTATAAACTAGGTTATCCATGATCATAAATTATTATGTGAATCTTTATTTTATTTACTCTTTGTTCCTTTAATAATGGTTCATACTAAGCTTATGAATTTACCAATGCATATCCCCCGAGAGTGTCGTAGCCAAGAGTGCAGCAAGGCCCATTGTTGTGTACCAGTTCCCGTTCAAGTCTAGATCAAAGCGGTGTTTTTGGGTTTTACCCCTATGTACATCTGTGCCAGAGCCACCTCTACCTGCTTGTATCCAGACAAGGATATATTTTCTTGGAAACCCCTTACTCAATACTCACCAAAATACCAGGAAGATTTCCTATATTTAAACATTTCTATAGGGTTATTCCTGAATTTTTCATAACCTAATTTTCAAAAATAACTAAATCATCCTTTGATACCAACTATAGCATCCTGCCTTTTTGTCACATAAACATTCATTACATTTTACAAAACCGAGGATCTTTAAGGTTTAGTGTCTTAGAAACCAGAAACTTAAAACATGAAAACATAAAACATTATTCTTAAACACTTGAAAGGATTATCCTCATGCTCATCCTAGGTTCATTACTGCATCTCATAACCTGGATACATACATCAAAATAAAGGGAGAGCATAAGGCCCAGTAAGGGAAACAAGGGGAAACATTTAACATGTGAAATTGAGATACATCAACAATGTCATGAAAACGAACTTTAAGGCATGAGAAACAAATAATGAGGCATATCATAATAAAAATAATGTATTTCATAACTTGAAGATGTGGCTACAACATTGTAAAAAGACAATCATTTCCGTTTAACCAAGGTCCATCCCCAAGGTGTCAATAAAAATTACCAAGGTTATTCACCAAGGTATCAGTCTAAATGGTTATCTCTATAGATTAAGTCTTTACCCAATGCATTGGAGCGCTATCCGGGTGCACCCTTAAATTTATCTTTATCATAATGTTAGCCACATATATAATCATCAATAATTTCATAAACAACCCATATAGAATAAAAGAAATGGGTTTCATTTCATAATCATAACGTTTTAAAAACTGCATTAAAGACATGATCTTTATGTCACTTTAAACCCACGGAAAGGGAAAGCTGGTCTCATGTATGTAAATCCCAGAATTTAAAATAGAACATTTTGGTATATATGTGAATACCCATTTAGAATAAAGAGCTTTGAGTATTCACTTAATAAAATGAATTTTAGGATAAGAGAGAGACATTTTGAGACAGAAATTCTGCAGCATAACAACTATGTTTCGGGGTTTTAGAAAACATTGAAAAGAGAGGGGAAATGGGTAAAACATTCATAAATGACCCATAAAACAGTAGAGGGCCAAAATATGAAGGATATATGAACATGGAAATGAAATTTGAAGGACATACCATTTGAAATAAAAAAAATGGAAGGAAGACAAAAATTAGATTTCTCTTATGAAAATTCGGCAGCCTAACGGCGTCACTTAAACATCAACAAAAATGAATTGACGAGATCAAATAGGGTCTCTCTTCATATGAACATAAAAGTTCAGTATTATAGATATAGAGATCATACCCCAACATAATAAAAAGGAACATGAAATACTTGACATGAAAGTAGAACTTTGAAAAATGCGAAAGGTGAAAGAATCCCTTAAAAAATTCGACAGCCTAACAGCATCACTTAAACATTCTTAAAACGAATTGATGAGTGCAAGAGGGGGTCTCTCATAATATGAACATGAAAAGGGAAGTAAGAGGAATATAAAAGGACATCCTCCAACATAAGATCATGGAGCATAAAATAAATGACCTAAAAGAGATTACTTGAAAAGAAAGAGAGAGGTAGGATCCCTTACCTTAAAACGTAACTCTTAAAACTCAAAGGTTGGGACCTTGAGGGATTGGGGGAACCTTGAGAGGACTCCTTGGTAGGTAATGATACCATAGATTTTTTGGGGGAGATTTGGGAGTGAAAACTAAAGGAGGAAAGGGTGGGTATTTATAGGGAATGTGAGGGGACAAGGCATTAATGGCCAAGGGACACCTCATTAGTGGTTTTGGGAAAACCATGGGCTCTCCCATGGTATTTCCCATGGAGTTAGGCCACATGGGGACCCCCATACAATATTTCACCCCCTTTGGTGGGCCAACCCTTAAAATATCTCATGACATCATCATGACACAGTTATGATGTCATTAAACATACTGAAACCCTAAAACTGTATTTTTACTATTCACTGAAAATTCAACTTTCTCAGAAAAATCCCAAAATTTCACCTTAACCAAATAACAATGATCCGATTTAAAAAATGAACTCAATTTTATAAAAATAAGTTTCTAAATATTTTTAATTTAATTTTTAAATAAATACACTATTCACCAAAAATTCATTGTTTTCAGAAAAATCCCCAAAAATTACCTTAACATAATATCGATGCTCTGAGCTCAAAAATGAAATCCATTTTATAAAAATAACTTTCTAAATATTTTTAATTTAATTTTTAATTAAAAAACACTATTCACCTGAAAAAACTAATACTTGAATAATAATTTCTAAAATAGTTATTTACCTATTTTATTGAATCACATTACTTAATAAAGGTGCCTATATTATATTAATACTTTCTTTTAGTGATATTACTAATCCATTTGGTCACATTACTAATCCTAAGAAAAAAATCTCTATTCATAATTTACTATTCATCAAAAATCAGGTTGATCTTATTAGACTCTAAATTTCATACTGAACATAATTGTAGAAGACCATTTTTTGAAAATCATTAGACATTTTTAATTATTTAAGGTTTATATAAACATTTTTAAAATATCCTTTTTCTAAAATTAATCAAATATATGCATACTATATTTATCCTGTCATTTAAAAATTCATAAACTTCATCATAAGAAGCAATCAAAATTTTTATTTAAAACAAAGGATTACACAAGGAAGTTATGGTCTCCTTACATAGCCCCTTGTCACACTCCTATAGGACCTAAGTGTAAGGTGTGCTAAGGTGAGAGAATCTGAGGGAGGCTTGGCCAACATCGCACGAGTAGTAATTTCTATCAGTTTGAACATTTTGCGAAGGCGATTCCGTTCTAGCTTCACACGATGAAGTTCGTCTTGGGTTTGGTCCATAGAAAAGTCCAGTGGTTCTACCTCCTTCCCAAGTTATGTTAGATGGGCTTCGATCAGTCCAATACTACTGGGTGAATCCATCGAATCTTCTTTCTATATTAATTAACCAAGATCACTTGTATTTAGAGACAATAATCGAAACATTTAGTTTCCAGTGGTCATATTGACCAATGGTCATATAACAGTAAAAACCCAACTGTCTCATTTTAATTATAATCATGTTATCAAATGAGACAGTTTTGTTGAGTATATATATAAAAAAATAACACAAAAAATTAGGAAACAAGATTTATTCAAAATTTCGGGTCGTTACACTAGTAATGGGGAAAGAATCTATAAACTATACAGAAACTGATTCCTATTGAAAAAATGATACATAGGTCACATTTTCAAGGTTTGGTCTCCAAATAAAATATCAGAATTCGATCGTATATATTTTCATATATGATCATTCCACATATCTATATTCCCCAAGGAGACCATAATTCCATCCATATATCGTCCAACTTCAACATTGTAATATTCCATGTGAAGATTAACTTCCTCTATAAAGAACGTTATGTTGGATGGTTAACATATTTATCATATGACATCAAACATCATGATATATAAACTATGAGGACTCTGATATTAATTGTAATTATTATACATAATATTAATCATTATCCCCGGATATCAATATCTAATATATTTCCATTGGTCATATCTCTTGGCCATATTCCCTTTGAAAAACATAATAATCCTATATACCTTTCTCATTTATATAATCATTTGGAAAGTTCATGCTTCCTCTCATAGAGCCATATTCTTGACATGACTAATGACCATATTTCATCTTGAGTAGCATTAATGTGTATTTACATTTCACTAACATGAAATATGTCTTATCTTATTTTATATATTGTCTCTCAAACTAAACATGGCTCATAAGAGATTAGAGACTTGTAATTATTGTATCATATTTATGATGAAAATGCCACCAACATGGGCTTGTCCCTTATGTGTATATCCCAAAAACATTTTCTACTCCTTCAAAAGGCCGTACTCCTAATGAAATATCTCAAGAAATCCTTATATGCACAATTTCCTCTCAATCCAATGTTGACACACCGTTCATTATATTAACACAAATTAAATTAAAACTACCTAGAATTCAATTATTGTCTTCACAAGATACATATGGATCCTTCCCAGTGCTCAATCTGCCATATAGTATATTCAAATGTCCCCTTATAAATACTTACCATATAACATTAAACATAATGGTATAGTCCTATCACCCATCTATAAACTATTTCATTCCAACTATGTGGGTTTTATTTCCACTCTCAATGGGATGTGTAAGATTCCTCCCTATAGTTAATATCAAACATCATGAACCTTCCATATTCCTTATGAGTTCATATAAACCATTTTATTTCCCATCGATACTCATATGAGACTAAACACCTCATCCATTTGGGACATACACCATAAAACCATTTCCTTTCATTTTATCTTTCTAATAGCACTATGCCACTTCATGGATGTCTATATTTAAATTGGGTCCCCTAAAAATATCCTTTTGGGATATAACATAATGGGATTTATCCTCATTTTTACATACCAATAATGGGGTCATCTTCATGGGACTACACTCCTTATGAAAACAATTAATCCTTATAGTTCAAGATTCCCTATGATATTAACCAGAAAGGGACACTCATGCATAAGTCCCACACCGAAAATTGATAGGAACCATTCACTTAATCACCCTTAAAACATGAAACTATACAACATGGATTGACCCACATTACATGACCATAAAAGGGTTGACGTGTCCCATTAATTATAACATAACTTTATAGGTTCTGATTCCATTCACAAGGATACATAGAAAGACTATTTATTGGAACAATCTAAAAACTATAAAAACCAATTACATTCCTAGATGACAAAAAAATCTAGATCACCTATCAATATGGATTTAAAACTAATAAATCCATAAACTAATATCAGTAATTAATAATAGGAATCTATAACATGATGGTGAACTATTGATATATTATTTAGGTTCTAAAAAAGGAGGACCTTTGATACACACTGATTTTCATGTCAATTAGTTAATTGTGATATGTATTGGTAGTCCAATAAACAATCGTAATAGCCCGTTATAAATTCTAGGTTTTCCAGTCTTGTATCGAGGTTTGGGAAATATTAAAAAAGATATCTTAAATCTAAAATAGTGTCTCAGAGTATGAAATAATTCCATCCAATTGTGTGTGGTAATACTAATATCCATTATCTCAACAATTTTGATTACATTAGAATTATTGGTAAGGAACTCCAGTGACCTCCTACCTTTATAATGTAGGATTATCACTTGTTAAGGATGTATTTATGGTCGGTTCTTTATGATTCCATGAATAAAACCCATTTGAGACACTCTATGAAAATAGAAGTGACCCCAACTCCAGGACTCCTTTTTATGAGTTCAAATAATGGTTCAATTTTAGAATATCGCATCGACCACTATCGGTAAACCCATAAAGATTTGTAAATCAGGTTAGATAGATTCTAAAAGGTTTATTCTCACTAAAAACATGTAAATAGACATGGGGGTGAAACACCAAGGATTTTATAATACTACTTGATCAAAAGATAGTGGGAATAATAGAGGATGTTACTTTAAGAGTCTGATTAAAAGGTGGAGTGGTAGATTGGTTATGGATTATCCCTGGCCATATTCAAAATACAGTTTCCACTACCATGTCATCATAATTAGGGGGAGAAATTTTTTTCAGATGTCCATTGAAAATATTCAAATGAAGTGTTTTAATACATTGGTTCTAAGGATTTCACCACTATTTCTGATGCTTTCACCGGGGCCTGCATGTTCGTTTTGTTCGTGGATGAAAGGCGTGGTTTTGTTTCCCCACATTACCACTTTTCAAATGCGGGAGACATCCATTCCTTGTTCAGGGAAATTTTTTACTTGATCAAAATGGGATTATGGGATGTCTATTCTTCCATTGATGGATTCCTCCTCGGAACTCATCACCTAGTCCGGGTCTCCCTTAACGATTGAAGATGTTGATCATTAAACTCTTCCTAGTGCCATATCTTCATGAAAACTAAATAATTACACTACTTATGTCATGAAATTCCAAGGGGTTTGGTCGGGGAAGTAATCTTCATTTGGGTGAGTAGTCATGTAGGACATCACTGTCATGTCTGGAAGCTGGGACACTAGTGTGTTTGGATTTCTTCCCCTTATTATAGGGATTCTCGAGGTTGCGGAAGCCCGAGGCATCCCACGTAGAATGAGGGTAATTCTATTCCATAGGCTTGTATTTGAAGTTTTTCTCAGCTTCTTATGTTTAACAATGGGTATGCCACAGGTTTAACATCTAGCCGAGATGGATCGGACTAATTAGAACACTGACTAGAGTGGATTAGGTGAGTGACACCCCCAGAGGGAACACCGATGTTGGGGATAATGCAGGGTTAACAACCCATTCATTGTTAAAATGAATGGGGAATGGGGTGCAATGATCCTATCGGGATGTGGTGGCCCAAGTTAGAACCAAAATGGATGATGTAAGATTAATTCAAGTTGGTGGAGAATGAGATGAAGTCGACTCGAGGATGAGGGTGATGTTGGGATTAAGTCTCGAAAGGGATCTCCTGCGTATACATGTTTTAGGGAATCCAAGTCCTCATAGTTCACATGAAAACGTTTTCCCAATTAATGGGGTTGAAAATGTCTTACTATTGGATGGGGTCATGATGGCTTACCACAGGATGGGGTCACAACTGCTTACCATTGGACGGGGTTGAACCTCAGGGAGGCTTCCTACGTACCTTATCTAGGAGACAAGGATCAAAACCCACATAGTTTGGGATGGAGTGGGAACCGATGTGAAGATGGTTGGGACCAATGGGTTTTGGGCTTGAACCTCAGGGAGGCTTCCTACGCACCTTACCTTAGAAAGGATGAAAGACCTCGTAGTTCATGTGGGGTTTGGTAAACCAACGTGAAGATGGTCGGGACCAATGGGTGTTTGGTTTGAACCTTAGGGAGGCTTCCTACGTACCTTAATTTGGCAAGGATCAAAGTCCACATTGTTTAGGTGGTGTGTGGTGAACCGACGGGAAGATGGTCGGGAAAAATGTATGGTGGGATTGAACCTCAGGGAGGCTTCCTACGCACCTTACCTTCTAAAAGATCAATGTCCATGTAGTTCAGATGGTTTTTGGTGGATGTAGTTTAACGTCTTGCATGATGAAAAGGTGGCATGCAGTTTTACATCATGTGTAATGAAGGTTGTCTGATGTGAAGGGGTTCGAAACCAGTGGTTGCTGGGCATGAACCTTAGGGAGGCTTCCTACATACCTTGCCTTTGCAAGGATCAAAGACCTCATAGTTCAAGACGGTGTTTTGGGCTTATACTCTAAGCTTCCCAGAGAGGATTTCATGGTCGATGCTGACTCTAAGACCATGTGGGTCATTCTTTGTGTGAGAGAAAAGAGGCAAAAAAGACCTAGAGATCATGTTGCGGAAGGTACGTCCTTGGGAAGTGGAATGGGGGCTTACGTGTGGTTAGCAGCCTAAAGATGAAATAGGGGCTTACGTCTAGTTAGAAGCTCCAGGTGGTGAATATTAGGACATACTCTTGGATGGAGGCCCGAATGGTGATAATACCTAGCATGAGCGGGACCTGGCACCAAGGATGAGAGGAGGAGCAGGGGTAATATCTCCTGGAAGAAAAGTAGAGTCTTACAGTAGGGTGGGTTCCCTTTCCCTGTAGACAGACACCACTCCGATAAAGAGGATCTCATTCCATGTGGGGAACGATCTCACTCATGTGGAGACCAGTGGGCATGCAAAATTTCCAATTTGGGGGAACCCCACATCCGACGCACAGGCCATGGTCACAGTTTAATGTCATATGCTGAGGAATATGGTGCTTTTTAGTTTAGCATCATTCAGCTCGGACGATGCAGGTTCACTTCGCACTACTAGGACTTACATAACTGATACCTGCCCTCCCTTGAGGGAAGGAAGGAATCGACAATGACATTGATTGGGGGGTTGAGAGGTGATCCCATTGTGGGTCCACATCATTGTGGCTATGCAAAAAGAAATATCCATTAATGTTCCTATGCGAAGAAGCATGAGGCGAAGCAATGCAATGTGAAACACTGCCCAAGGGACTTTGAAGTTACTTAGTATGAGCCTAGAAGGTCGTATGAGAAAACGGTGTGTGCCATAGATGTTTTGGGCATGGTAGGCGCCAAAAAATGTTTTCTGGAAGAGAGACATTGAACACATATGCACAATGAGGGAGGCTTGTGCTTAAAATGGAACAGTTGTATAGAAAACGCCGGGTCGGTGCGCAATTGAGACCCTTGTGCGGAAAAGACCAAGTCAGTGTGCAATTGGAGAGGTTTGGCACACAAAGGGGGGTCATGGATTTGTTTGAAATTGGAAGATATTTTGCATGAGGGATAAATGTTGTGCAGAATGGGTAGGGATTGCATGAAATTGGAAGGGATTGCATTCAGGGAATAAGGGTTGTGCATAATTGGAAGGGATTGCACGCAATCAGAACAGATTGCATGTGTTTCGAAGGGATTGCGCGCAGGGGACGAGACTCGAAGGGATTCAGATGAGGGTTAAGCCCGAGTGGTCTCACGTGAAGGCGGACCCCTGGTCGACCTATCACGAAAAATATCATACCAGAAAGCCTTATTTTGCGTGCAGAAGAGGTGGATCTCACGCATGGGAGACGGTTCGGATTCTTCAGCTACTGGAAGTTGAAGGGGAACCAGTCTATTTATAGGAACTCGGGGTCATCGGATCCATGTGGAAACTGGTCTGTATGAAATATTGTGCACCTCTATCAGCATTAAGAAAGTTCCACCATGTGGGAGCGGCCGCGCGCAAATTTTCACACGCGTGGTTGGTGGTGCGGAAGTTCCATCGCGTGGGGGCGGCCATGCGTAAAGTTCCTCGCCCGCGGTCAGTGGCAAAAAATTTTCCATGCCAATGTGGAAAGCTTACCTAGATCCTGTAGTTTTCTGTGCGGGATAGATTTTTTCTCACACACCTGATAATTTTTTGTGTGGCCCTTCCGGGCCCCGCAAAATGGATCACCGGGTCAAAATAATTCTTCGCTTTGTCGTGCCAAAACCTCTTTCATCTCTTGAGAATTTTTTGGAATCTAAAAATCCCCCCCCCTGGAATCGGATTAGCGAGGGGCTGCAATGGTAAGATTCTGAGGGAAATGCTAAGACGTGTAACTTCCTAGAGTTGGCACAAGCTGAAACCCACAGATGCGTGGAAAATCGGGAAGTGGCGCACAAATCTCTTTTCACATGCGCGTAACCCCTACTTTGCGCCTATAAAAAACCATTTATGGTCCCTCAATATGTATGGATTTCTCTCGCGTGATATTTCCCGAGATCTCACGTGCTAATAACTTCACATGTCTTGCACGAAAAACCACTTCGGTTGCCCGTAATTCCCCGAGTTTAGCTGTCATTTTATGCATAGACCATGGGTTTTTCATGAAGCTACCTCTTTTTTCATGACAACTCCAGATTTTTTGCACCGACTCATGTCCTTTCACACCATAGAAACCATTTCGTGATAACTCCATGATACCTTACCAGAAGAAGATAACTGCTAATCGGACTGACACTGAGAGAAAATCTGCGTTCGCCACTTGAAGAGCGGAGATAGTTTCCAACCCTGAGGTTTATGGTGCCCGAAAGATCATATCCAACTACCATAATCACTTAAACATTTTTACCCTAGTCCAGAAGGAGTATGCACTATCGGAGAACATGCCGCTATGGGAAATATGTATTTTGGTGGAGGTACTCGTTCCCAGACTTGATGTCGACACCCTGCGGTCATGGGTGACCCGCGAGGATGACCTACCTCAGTGTAATATCACTAACAATGGCCATACTGTTAGAGAAACCAGACATATGGATGTTTATGTCCTGAATCCCAAAACTAGGACTATTTCAGGAAGCGACCCAATCGTAGAGAATTCTCCGGCCCATTACGCAAGTACTTTTGGCCAGAGTGTTACCGACAATACTAAAGACTGGCTGTAGGATTGGGACCTGTAGTCTGTGGGCAATTTCACAAGTGAATGGGCCTGGGAATATTGGGTACGCTAGGTGTGTGACACGTTTGGGGCCGAAATGTGGCACATCAGTCTATTTGAGGCAGTGTGGACATTGTAGTTTCATTTATACCATCATTATGAACTCAGGCCATAGCTTCTTACCCGATGGTCCCCCAATACCAATACATTTTATCATCACCATGGGAAGTTGGTATCATCCTTTGGGACATTCATTACATAAGAGGTATCACTTTGGATGGGAATTATTATGATGAATTCCTTCCGATGAGGAACATCTCGGGAGACAGATCACGAACCCTTATCCTAACATGGAATCTGATGGAGCTAGCTAAAGGGAGGATAGGGGTCAAGGAATTTTTGAAGGAAATCGCCTATAAAGAATGTTTTAGCTTGTTTCTACAAAGATATTGAGAATTCAAGATGTTAGGGTGAGGAAGGCGGTGTTCGACCGTGGCACAGAGGGGAAAAAGTCGATCGTACTGGAGGATTGTGGAGGTGGGGGAATATCAATCATGGGGCTTAAGTGTAAATGAGAGTTGAGACCCGAACATCCGGTATGCCAGATTTCATTCAACCTTCCTAAGTGGGTGGCTCCTACCAGTGAGGGAGGTAAGGATGGGAGTTTGTTCAGTAACATTGTTGATGGCTGGCATAATGGACGCAAATCAGAGGATCAATCTAGGAGTCCCCATGTTAGCCCATTTGTACGCCATTCTAGGGTCCATTTCTAGAGGGTCTTCACCAAGGAGGATTTGTGGTCCCCTCCAAATCCTTCATGGTTGGGTCATAACTCATTGTGGCGGAGATATCTTTCCAAATACCATTCATCCTCCGGGTAATGGCATGCAAACTTCCTTGTTAATCATTGTCGGGGTAATGTCGTTGATTCTCCACGAGGACGGGGTAAGGATCAGAATCGAAAACCATGAAAATAACACATTTATCTCATTCCCCACTCTGAATGGACAAATGATAGGCAATGGTCAGGGCTCACTCTAGCAAAGAGAATACTTCCAGAGCATCAGAGGTGGGGTGCTTGTTGAGTAGGTTGATGGGAAGATCTTTTGTGAGCCCTTCCAGGTGTCAAGATTCTCTAGGCAGTTTGGATGCCTCCAGGGGATGCTGAAGAAAGTGTATACAGATGTCCAGGAGGAGATGAATCCCTATATTCTTCACCAAATGTGGATTGTGTTCACAACCCATGGCTCTGGCAATGTCATTACTTTTCCCCCCACCGAAGTTGATGTTTTCCTCTCAATAGAATATTCCGAACATTGGGTCATAGCATACCCTGAGGGACATTTGCATAAGTGAGTTTGGCATCTCAAGGTAACCAGTGTAGAACTTGGGCAGCGATAGATCATATAGGGAGCTTCTAGGGAGGAAAGGTTGGAAGCAAGTCAGGCAACTAGGCCAGTATAGGCTGGGACTACAATAGTGGGAACATTGCATGACATGGTCGTGCCTTCGTCACCCAGGGGGAGAGGGGCTCACAGGACAGTTAGGGAACTTCTCGAGAAGTAGATAATGTATCTTCTTTAATCTTCTGATGAGGTAATTTTCCCAGCTCTGTGGTTGGCTCGGTTGACCCTACGACAGTCAATGGGTACCGAAGCCCTCTAGAAAAAGATAATACGAGACAAAATCCAGCTGCCAGAGATCTGAATCATCCAGATTGATGAGATGGTAAACTTCAATCATAGGAACATGTGCCTGATGGACATGGATGCATATGCATGCCATCGAGGTCGGAGTGAGGAACCAATCCTCCTAGTGAAGGTAATGCTTATCCAGGATCATGATCCAGACAAGATTCCACACATGTATGATGACAGTGACGAGGATCCAGAGGGTAGTGAGATAGAATAAGAGGAGGCGGAAGGAGTAGGTGAAAGAGGGGGTGAAGGAGAAGAGGAGCTTGAAGGTGAAGGGTCTCAGGGGAAGTCCCACCAAGGGAGTCTTCGAGAGTGCTGTGAGAACACTTGCTCTAATGTAGACATAACTGATCTGCTTGAGGTATGTCTTGGCCCTTATCAATCCTTCCCCACTTCATTTTTTTCTTTGTAACCCTCAATCAGATCTTCTTATTCTACTCTGGGGCATATTGGCACTGACTAAGAGGCTCCATCCGAAGGGGGTGAGGCACCAATAAAACAAGGTGGGGATTCGACACCCATTATTGAGGTAACGAGCACTGATGGATCCCCTACAATGATAGCTCCTGTAGCATCTATTACACAAGAGGCTGATTCTTTGGGCTCTTGTATGTTTATTACTTCAACACTGGTATTTACCATTGTAAAGCTTAGTTGATTAGGGTGTTCATTATTTGTGTAGTAATCATATCCTTGGAGGCTCGTCGGGTTGCCGAATATAGGTCCTCCATGATTGATTCAAGGGAAAATGTTTCATCTCAATTAGATTACGCTTCCCAAACCGAGTCGTCCTCGACACTCGGTGAGCAAAGCACCGGTGGTATCAGAGATATGAACTTCGGGGTGAAGCCAGAAGTTGGGGAAGGAGCTACCGAGACCAATTCAAGATAGGAAGGTCACACAGGTGTTGAAGAGCCTAACCCCTTGGGAGGAATACCCTATGAAGACCCTACTATTGGTTTCTTGGCTGCATTCCCCGACTATCGGCCTATACATCCTGAGGAGATAGATGATTCTTACTCGGAGGTGGATGATGAGAGCTATATGACACGGTGAAAAGGGTGGAAGTGTATCAAGCGCTTTCTCAGTCAGCCTTAGACAAAATGGCTAAGAAGAATGGGATCGCTCAACACCTGGATATGCTTTCTCTGTGTTGGAGGGGCGGATGCTCATCATCTCCATTCGGCAGTCCACGATTACAAGGTCGAGAAGCTGCTCGAGAGTAGCCAATGCTCTGATGTTTTATGGTGTCAGAAAGTGTCATGGAGAACCCAAGTGTTTTTTATGGTGGAACAAGAGGTCTGATGCATTTAAGAACAGATGAAAGATAATGAGATATTCATTGCAAACTGTTCCGAGTTTGTGGAGAAATTAAGGGCCCAGCTGGTGGACACCCAAGAGGAGCCTGTGGAAGCAGGTCCCCAAATGACTAAACATTAATCTGAACAAGCGCAAGCACAGGCAAGGGAAAGTGCAGTGCGCTCTATAGCCATTAATGAAGAGAGAGTTCTCAAGGGGCGGGATGTCATCCTGGAGGTCACAAGGCAAAAGATAGTGGCACTGGAACAATCTATCCAAGATTCTGACCCTTAAGGGACCTATTTTGGTTGAACTCATAAAATCATTTCTCATTACTGCCTCTTTTTCTAAACTGCATGTATGGATAGATTTATTTACTTGTTTTTTTGGTTCAATTCATTAAAAATCAATCCTAAAATAAAAAGAAACTAATTCCTAATCTCACGTGGGTCGTACCCGATGTGAGAAACAAGGGATGCTCATACTATTACTTCGTTTGAACGTAGGAGTACTAACCAAGCTTCAGGCATCCAAGATTCGAATAACCAATCTGGATTTCCAAGAGGAGAAGGGAGAGGCCTGATTAGAGGACGATGACCTCAGAACAATCGACTTATCGTCTTCCCAATGTGCTCTAGTGCACGAGAGGGGTAACGCCAGAGGAATTAGAAATCAACCAGAACAAAAGGGAGTGGAAATTGTGAATCCCAATACCCAAGATTCGGAACACTGTGGGGATGTCATGACAACAATGGATAACTATTGACCATGTTCCAAACACAGTATCTGTATTGTATTAGCCTGAAATGGTGATGACAAGCAAGGGACGACCACTGACCATGTTTGAAACATGGGGCCCGGCTCAGAATGTCATCCATTAGTCTTCCAGAAGGTTGTCCTGGGAGAGTAGATGAGCCATAGGCCGAGCATCCATACTTCTTGGGGGTTCCTTTAGATGTGAAAGAGGTTTAGGGTCCGAATAAAGGGCATGAAAAGCCTGGAAGGTAGACTGGTGGTCTTTTCTAATGGAGTCCAACACTCTTGAAATTATGCCACCGTGATGGAAACTCATTAGGTGAGCATATCCCTCTAATCATATATCATTCTTACTTCTCTAAAGGACCTTTCTCGTGCGGAAGCTATCACATCCCAACATTTTCGTGGGGAATCCCGAACTTTTTCAGGGTAGCGCTGTAATTTCATGGTTCCCAAAAAGTGTTCAGGACAAGGGACTGAAACAAGAGGGGGAATGGGACCTATGATTCCAAGGGCTGGACATGGATACGAGATTTCTGGGCATTCTTACATATCCCATGAGGATGGGAATCAAGCAACACATGGTTCTTAAAGATTTCGTGCAGTTTAACTTCTTGAGGAAAGGACGGGAAGTGGTCTTAGTTTATGGTAATAGAGCTCAGACAAGATAATAGGGAATGCAAGAGAAACATTGTGAGGTAATTATGTAACCTGGTGTGAATGAGGATTTAGAGTCCAGATCACCATGTGTTCCTTGAGGATGTTTTAGGTCGAGGGACCGAAAATGAAAGTTAGGTTGGGCTTGATGCAAAGTGCACAGGAATTCCAACATATCCCATGAGGATAGATATCAAGACACACGTAGTTCTTGGGGTGGCATGGTAATGTACCAGTTCTAGGGATGATGTGGTCATGTGGGTCTAGTCCTTGCACCATAAGTAGCGTTATTTGATAGATCTTATTTGTCCTTTAGGATGAATGTGTGTTTTTTTAGTGATAGACCTAGGATATAAATTCCATGAATCTCCAAAGTAATCAATCCATATGATGCGTTGACAAATGGTACAGTGTGTGAATGATACCAAACATGATTCCCCCTCGAGTGAGGATATCATGTTGTACTGCCATTTTTCGTCGTACGGCTAGGGAGATAATGTCACAATTTAGGGTCAGGGGATGGGACCATCCATGCATTTTAATGTTTCGTAATATTGACAAAACAGTTTAAAGTAATTTGGGACTAAGAAGAATAGTTTAAAGGCATATGGCTCGGACATATGTGGTAGATATGAGGTTCCATAGGGAATGTGCACAGTGTGATAAAGCATACCCGACGTGAGTCCTACTCTGATTCGGAGTCTGAGAAGCGGACAAGTTTGGTCTATGTCCGGACCTTCCCCAAATTCTTCTTGTGGTAGGGACGAACCAACCTCCGACCCTTGGATGGCTCTTTGGGACATTGTAAATTTCTAGCAGGAAGAGGTCCTTCGGCCGTACTAGTTCTGGGGTGGAGAGGGTCTCCTCCTGAGTAAGCTGGGGTGCGAGGAGAATCAGTACATATATCGAACGAAACATGGGGAGGACCACCATGGGTAGAGCTAGAGTAGGTAAGACATCTATTGGAGATGGTAGGATCATGGGGAGGACCTTCAGGCTTGTTTCCCATGGTGACATCAGTATGAGGAGGGTCCTTGAACTGGTCTGGCTGAACACAGGTAGAACCTCTGTGCTGGGTGTTGGTGAAGTGAAGTCTGCCCTCTCTCCTATGATTTCTGGGGCAAGGAGGGCCTTCTCCAGCTACTACGAGGAAACGGGGAGGTTCCCTTCATTGAAGAGTGACCAGATGTGCAACATACCCATACAAATGGTCTATGGTGGGAGGAATGACTCCATATCCATTATAGTGGGAACAAGAGAAACTTATGTATTGAATGTCACTGCCGCAGGGAGGATCCTCATTTGGATTTAAGGTGGAATAGGGCAGACCTCTATGCCAAGCCTGGAAGCATGGAAGGACTGTGTTCTCCATGGTATAGGTATGGGGAGGACCTCTGTACTGGGTGGAATTGCTACGGGTTAGTTCGTGAAGACCACTTCCCATGCCGAAGGCCAAAATAGTCGACCAAGCCTTCCCATGGGCGGTTGGGGACCTTATCCAAGTCGGGCGTATGAATTTCCCTGCTCATCATATATAGAGATTTGGTGATATGCATTAGCAGAGGCTCGGGCCACAGTAGCCGCTGACGTTGACGCCCCTTGGTGGACGTCCTCTTCGACTTGTGCCCGATGTTGTCATCGGGTTAGACGGACTGGAGTCGGTGGTGCAGGTACGTGGCTTACCTAATCCTCGTTAAGTAAGACCGAGTGGTGGCGCTAATGTGTCTGGGTGGGGGACCTTATTGGGAGCCCCTGGAATGGTATTCTGGCTCGGATGATCGGGATATTCCCTACCTCATCGACATAGGGCAATGAGTCATTGAGACGTTCCGTGGAGATGCTACAGAAACATTTATATGTTGGATTGGGAAGTAGTGGCTCCCTGAACGGCCCTTGGGGGTGGCATTGACGATGAGACGCATATGACTCTAAATCTAGGCGTGCCATATCCAGAGTTGGGATAATACCCTCCTCCTCATACCAACATACGAGGTCATTGATCACCCTTAGTTGGATGAAATATGAGGGAGTGATGGGGCGGAGGAACCCATCGGTCGTGGAGTTTGAGACCGTCACAGAAGAGGTAGAACCACACTGGACACCCACGCCGGTACTGCCCCTGCCCCTACCCCAGCGTCTGTGGAAAGGCGTTGATCGAGCTCCGGGAGCAGCAGCTTGGTTCCAGAAATAAGAGAGATTAACTCATCAGTGCTGAAAGAAAAATAAAATCGACGACTAGTGCCCCAGTTCCATTCCTTCATCTATGACGGGTAATAGGGATCCACGCTAACAATGTCACAGATTGGGATGCCCAACGTTTCAACACCCCAACTTCTGGTGAGTTTCACACCAGGCCCGCTATTTTCTTGGCAAGACCCAGCGCCGAATATCTAGATCCTATGACACGCTCATCCATTGATGTCTTAAACTCTACTAATCTCCCTATTGAGGTGAATATCTTCACATCAGGTTAAAAAATTATTTTTCCAATGCTTTCATCGGGGAATGCATGTCTGTCTTGTTCGAGGACGAAATGCATGGTTTTGTGGCCCCTCATTACCGCTTTCCAAAGGCTGGTGGCATCCGTTCCTTGTTCAGGGATGTTTTCTCCTTGATCAAAACTAGATTATGGGATTTCATCTCTTCCTTCCTTGGATTCCTCCTTGGAACTCGTCACCTAGTATGGGTATCCCTTATATATTTAAGACATTGTTCTTGAAACTCTTCCCAGTGTCATATCTTCATGGACACTAATTAATTACACTACTTCTATCGGGACATTCCAAGGGGTCTGGTCAAGGCAGTAAACTTTGGTTGGGGGAGTAGTCACGTTGGACATCACTGGCATGTCTGGATGCTGGGAGACTGGTGTGTCTGGGTTTCTTCCCCTTATTATAGGGCTTCTCAAGGGTGTGTAATCCTGAGGCATCCCATGTCGAACGAGGGGAATTATATTCCATAGGCATGTATCCGAGGTTTTATTCACCTTCCTATGTTTAACACATGGTATTCCGCATGTTTAACATCTATCAGAGATGGATCAGACTGATCAGAACACTGATTAGAGTGGATTAGGTGATTGCAACCCCCGGAGGGAACACCGATGTTGGGTCTAACATGTGGTTAACTACCCAATCATTGTTAAAACAAATGGGTAATGGGGTGGCATGATACCACCGGGATGTGGCGGTCCGGGTAAGAACCAATATGGATGATGGATGGTTAAGTTAAGTGGGTGGAGAATGTGATGGATTCGACTTGAGGACGACAGTGACGTTGGGCTTGAGTCTCTAAAGGGACCTCCTATTTATCCATGTGGCAGGGAATCAATGTCCTCGTAGTTCACTTGATAACATCTTACCATCAAATGGGGTTGACAATGGCTTACCGTTGGATGGGGTCATAGTGGCTTACAGCTAGATGGGGTCACAACGACTTACCGTTGGATGGGGTTGAACCTCTAGGAGGCTTCCTACATACCTTATCCAAGAGACAAGGATCAAAACCCATGTAGTTCGGGATGGAGTGGGAACCGATGTGGAGATGTTCAGGACCAATGGGTTTTGGGCTTGAAACTTATGGAGGCTTCCAACGTACCATACCTTGGAAAGGATCATAGAACTCGTAGTTCAGGTGGGGTTTGGTAAACCGACGTGGAGATGGTCGGGACCAATGGGTGTTGGGATTGAACCTTAGGGAGGCTTCCTATGTACCTTACCTTGGCAAGGATCAAATTCCACGTAGTTCCGGTGGTGTGTGGTGAACGAACGTGGAGATGGTTAGGACCAATGGATGGTGGGCTGGAACCTCATGGAGGATTCCTACATAACATACCATGGCAAGGATAAAAGTCCACATAGTTCATATGGTGTTTGGTGGATGCAGTTTAACATCTTGGAGGAAAAAACGGGGGCATGAAATTTAACGTCATGCGGGATGAAGGTGGTCCGACATGGAGGGGGTCGGAACCAGTGGTTGTTTTGCTCGAACCATAGGGAGGATTCTTACGTACCATACCTTTTTAAGGATGAAATAACTTTAATTTCATGATGGTGTTTTGGTATTACACTCTATTCTTCCTAAAGAGGATGTCATGGTCGATTCTTACTCTAAGCCCATGTGAGTCATGCTCGGTGTGAGAAACAAGAGGCAGAAAAGACCTGGCGATAACGTCACATAAGGTGCATCCATGGGAAGTAGAATGGGGGATTACACATGGTTAGCATCCCAAAGAGGAAACAGGGGATTACACCTAGTTAGCCTCCAGAGGTGGTGAAGATTGGGACATACTCCAAGATGGAGGCCTGGATGGTGACAAAGCCCATCGGGAGAGGGTCTTGGCTCCCAGGAAGAGAGGAGGAGTAGGGGTGCTACCTCATGAAAGAAAATATAGGGGATTACACCTATGTAGTTTACCTTTCCCCACGGATAGATGCTGCTCTAATAAAAAGGATCTCATTCCATGTGAGGAACAATCTCACTCCGGTGGAGACCTTTGGGCGTGCAGAATGTCCAAGGTGGGGGAACGCCGCATCTGACGCACGGGGTGTGGTCACAGTTTGATTTCATGTGCTGAAGATGATAGTTCTTGGCAGTATAGTTTCATGTAGCTCAGATGAGGCAAGTTCACTCCGCACCCCGAGGACTTACATAACTGATACCTTCCCGCCCTTGAAGGAAGGAAGTCATTAGAAGTGCGGTTGATGGGGGTGTTTAGGGGTGATCATATTGGGGGTCCACTTTAGCATGGCTATACGAAGAATTAATAGTTGTTAGCATGCCTAATCAAAGAATCAAGAGGCGAAGCAACGCAATGTGAAACAGCACACAAGGGACTTTGAAGTTACTTCGTACAAGACTAGAATGTCGTACTAGAAAAAGGTGTGTTCTGTAGATGTTTTGGGCGTGGTAGGCGATGGAAAATGATGTCCAAAAGAGAGACACTGAACACGTACACACAAAGAGGGATTCTTGCATGCAAAACAGAAAAGTTGCATGAAAAACTCTAGGTCGGCGCACAATTGAGAGACTTTCATGGAAAAGACTGGGTAAGTGTGCAATTGGAAAGGTTTGTCATGCAAAGGGGGGGGGCACAGTTTTGCATGAAATTGGATGAGATTGCGCAAAAGGGATAAAGGTTGTGTAATGGGAAGGGATTTCACCCAATTGGAAGAGATTTCCCACAAGTAATAAGGGTTGAGCACAATTTTAAGGGATTGCATGCAATTGGAACAGATTCCGCGCAATTAGTAGGGATTGTGTGTAGGGGATGGACTCAAAGGGATTCCGAAGAGGGTTAAGCCTGAGTGGTCTCGTACGAAGGCGGTCCCCTAGGCGACTTGTTGCAAAAAATATTGTCCTAAAAAGACATCTTTTGCACGCAGAAGAGATGGATTTTGTTCAAGGGAGACAGTTCAGATTCTTCAGCCATCGGAAGTTGAAGGGGCACCCTTCTATTTATAAGCTCTTGGGATGATCCGATCCATTCAGAAACCATTCCATGTGAAAGATTGCACGCCCGTGTTAGAAATGTGAGAGTTCCACTACGCGGGGGTGGCCGCGCACAAATTTCTACACCCGCGGCCGGTGGCTTGGAAGTTCCACCACATGGGGGTGGCCGCACACAAATTTCTGCACCCTCGGTCAGTGGTGCAGAAGATTCCATGCATGCGCGGAAGTTTCCATGCCTGCACGGAAAACTTCCCGAGATATTACGGTTTTCTGCGCGAGAGTGATTTTTTTCACGCACACCTGAAATTTTTCACGCAGCCCTTCCAGGCCCCCAGAAATGGATCACCAATTCAAAATATGTCTTTCCTTTATCGCGCCAAGACCTTCTTCATCCCTTGAGCATTTTTAGGTCTCTACAACCACTCAGATTTGTTCCATGGATATGATTGAGCTGAGACTGGGGTATAGAGCCATCACATTAGAGCAAGGGGATTCTGTGGATTTCTATTAAAATTTGGGATAATTAATTATTCTTCTGCAATAGGTTGATGCATTGGAATATTTTGATAAACCTAAGTGTTATATTTTCATTAATTAATAATCTTTATAGGGTGTTCTAAAATAGATAGAGTGCATGTGGGATAATATAAATAATTCAAATTTCAGCCCATGAGAGACACAAGGATATGATTTGATCACACTCTATTGAGATTATATATGCAGTGTATAAGGATTTTAGTATATGTTCATATAGAATTAACCATGGTATAATAGAGTTTACGGTCCCACAACATTCACCATGGCGGTTATTCCTAGATTACGGTTATCAAATATGGACCTTTGGAAGCATCTATATTAAGGACATATAGCATGGAATGTTTGAAGAGAGGGCCCATATACCAACAAGGGTTAAGTAAAACCAAAATTAAATAAAATACCAATGCTAATTTATACCATACTATAGGGATGTATACACAAATTTTATTGTTGTTATTATTATTCTATAAGGATGAATCTATATGTTTCCCAAATCTCACTTGGTATAGGGTAAGAGTTTATGGTCGTATTGAGTATACCATTTCCAAAAATTGACACTATATTCTCAATTCATGATTGATATATAAAACCTAATAAAGTGGGTATTAGTAATTTTTATGATATTAGGTGATTGTAGACTGGAAGTTTGGCCTGGTGTAGGAGATCTAGACATCACTATGTACCCCTTGAAGCTAGAATCAAGTCGCTTTTATTTCTTAGGGGAATGATTTTTGTGCATGTATTACTCATGTGAAGTAGGGGTAAAAAATACAGGTGTCAAGGTGAGAGAATATTTAATAAAAATCTGACCCAAACATGGAGACTTCACATCATCAAGGGAGAAATGGTTCATCTTATTGGTGTTGGAAAATCCATGGTGGTTTGATATGGGTAAAAGGAGAAACATGAATAAAAGGATAAAATATGGATTAATGTTTACAACATGGGCCAAAATAAGAAATTCAGGTGTCACTATGTCTCCCATTACATAATAATCAAGTGTAATATAGATCTATAGGATGGTATTCTATGTTACCGACAATATAATGTACAGTGTGGTGGAAGAAAAATTCCATAAGAATGGGGTATCCTCTCATATGAGGACCAATATATCCTATAGTTTAGATTCATGTGATATAGATAGTTATGCTATATTTTATCAGCATATAAGAATCTTGTTAATAATTAATATTATCATCATATAGAGAGGATAAACACTGATTCATTTAATGTTATGTGTCTGAGATGATCAAATCATAGTTTAACATTTTTCGTGAAAATGATATTCTCTTAAGATTATAGTCATATAACTACAAATATTGGGGGATGTGTAGTTTAATGTCTTTAATGTAGGACTATTGGAGTATTTGTAGTATAAATTTATGATGATATGAATATTTACATTCTTTTCATTTTATTTTTATGTGTCTTAGTCCTTTTATCAGAATGATCAATAAAATTATTTAAACTGAAATAAATCATAATCGATGATTAAAATAAGGTGAAATGGAAGATTTCTAATGTTGCAAGAGTATGACCACTTAGAATAGATGGATCAAGGTAAAAATATCTCATTTAACATTTAATGTAAATCCATAAGGTTAGGTAATTGGTTAGTTTTTATTTCATGAGACCAATTTACGCTTCCAATGCATAGAGATTCATGACGGTGGAAACACAAATTGTTTTAAAAATCCATGGAGAAAAATTGAGTGAAGGAAGGGAAAATACTAAATTGAGGTGTCAAAATATTTAAGTGTCATGAAATATAATATATGTACTAGCATTAAACATGTTAGAAAAATATGATATAAGATTATACCATTTCAATTATGGTGAAAATTATAGGGATGACTACTGACTATGTTTGATGGTTCTTCTGTATTACCTCCAATGACGGTTCCTCTAAAACACATACTGTCAATATGTGGTGGTCCATTACTAAGAAACTATCCCATAATTAAATTCGAAGGTGATTACATTTATTTATAAGGTACTATTAGGAAACTCAAACTCCAGAGACTTAAATTTTGGAGGTGAAGAAAATAAATATGGAATAGATGGATTGGAGAACCCAATAGAAACATTGTTATTTAATTATTACATCAATGGGATGCACTGATAAAACTAGGTGAAGACCCACTAGGGACATGAGAGTAGGGTTAAATTGTGTCCTTGGGTACTGGTGTGACTCATAATGTTGTGGTTGCCTATAGACAAATTGGTTAAAGGTAAACTTGATGTGAATCGGGAGATCAGGTAGTAATGTAGACTAACTTATGGAGGATTGTGCATAGTTTAATGTTTTGGTTCATTGAATAAATGGAAAAAATATAATTTCATACAACATTGACTATAAGGGTGAGACAAAATATATTTCAATATAGGAAATGTAAAACTAATTTGAATGGGGTCCCAATGATAATATTGATAGCATCAGTGGAAGATGCTCATAGTTTAAGTTCATGATTCTTGCACCAAAGGGAAACATATAATACTCTAAGGGAATTGAATTTAGACCATGGAGGAAGATTAATTTATTCCATTTAAATTAATATTATAAAATAAATTTTTTGAATTAGGAGCCCCATTTGAAACATGTAAAACCTCAAGAATTCTTGAATATAGTTTATGTTCATGATGCTTGGACCATTGTAGAGATAGAATTTATAACCTCACAGGTTTGTCTATCTATTTTTATTATAGATTCTTCTCAATTTCATGTGTGATAATGAAACCCAGTGGTAGATCACTAAATATCAGGATGAATTGTGGATAATAAATCCACTTGTAGATTTTTGAAGAAGATTGGTAGGTGACTAACCATATAAAAAAAGGGGGTCCTCTCAATTGAGGACTCATACATGATTCTGCATCTTAATCATTATAGAATATATTTTTTTCTATGAAGATTAAATTTATAAATCCAAGAATGAGTATTGTGTAGTTTACCATCATATAGAAAAGGTGATGAACATGTATTTTTTACATCGTACAATGAGTAAAATTTGTTATATATTTTATGATAATGTTCTTTAGGGTTATGTGATGCAGTCTTGTATTCTGAATTTTTGATAGCTGTATAATTGAATTAGGAGAAAATATCACAGTATTATGAATAATATTTCTTGGGGAACCTCATATTCAAGGGATTTCTAATGTTCTCCCCATATATATTGATCACCATGAAAAATCCATTGGAATAAACCATATGAATGGTTAAGGGGACCTCCAATTTGGGATATAGCATTAATGGTTTTCTTAATGATATAATTAGAATCATCAAATGTAGAACAAAGTAATCATAGAAGTAAGAGAAAAGGAAAAAAAATTTATTAAAATACTCAGACCACATGATTCTTTTGGATCATGAGATAACATAGTTCATAGAGATTATTTTACTCAAGGGATTTAAATTCAGCTTTCCTGGCGTGGATCCTTTCACTAGGAGTCAAATTTCCATTGAAATCCATCCAAATTGAAGGATACTAAACCTAGATTAGTGGAAATATTTCTATACTATACACTATGTAGTATGTGGTCATCTTAGTGGAGTTTTAAGTCATCATTTTATATGCCCATAACATATTGATGAGTTTGTCATGATAACTCAAATTTTCTTGATTCATCATTTTGTGAAAAATGTTATAGAATAATTTATTGAAAACACTGGTCTATCCATTGATAAATACATTATAATGGAAAGTATGGATGAATATAATATTTTACTTGGCATATACTTCCTTCAACTCAGAGGCCTAGAAATTGATTTTATTGTCAATGTGGATAATTGAGGGATCCATAACCAATAAACGATATGAGATTTAACATGATCGATCATGGACCTATTTGTAACCTTATTTAGGGGATAAAAATTTTCCCATTTGAAAAATGAATCTATGGTAGTACATATAAACTTTAACTACAAAATTTATATTTATTGGTATATATCCATGACACCAATTCCCTACACAGTGAAGGGCCAATAGAACTTGATGCTGAGGATCACCTCTAGTGGTTTATGCATGATATTTTTTGTAAAAATTTCATGTGTGAATCATAATAGTGGATTATATGTAATTACGAACCATGGTAGTATATAAATATCCAAATTGATACTATGCGGACCTATATTCCCATATCCAATGACAAAAAATACCATATTTACATACCATATTTGGAATAAAGTGAAGAGACCCAATATTAATCACAAATAATTATAATATCACAAAAAAATATTGGTTCACATATATTTAAAGGGACTTTTAAGTTTATAATTTTAGATAAATCAAAAAAAATTACTAGTAAATAAAATTTATTTGTCACTAATTAATATGTTTTCTTCTAAACAAGGAACTACATAATACATTATAAGTCTTCCCAATATCCAATAAAATTCTCTACACATGCTAATCATATAGAAATATAATGTGTAATAATTTTCATCATAACCTGGGGAAATGGAAACTCATGTTATGTGAGATCTAATTATTTGTAACAGAAAACATAACTGATGGAAATGACATATCATAACTAAGCATGATATGAGCATAAATAAAATATCATTAATATATAACAAAAAATAATTCCAAAATAGAATTAAAATGAAAGAATAAGATATCGATAGAAAATAATTAAAATGAAATGGTAACATGAATTACAATAACCAGTTTTATGATAATGATCTTATTAATGTAGAGAAAATTGATTCGATTCCCTAAGTCAAGAAATCATGACCTTAGTCATCATGATTTTACAATCAATTCCATTTGTCATGGAAATATTTTTTTTCTATGAAGGGACACAGTAAAATACCCAAGTTATTTTGCCTCTTCAAAGATATTGATGTATCGAGGGGATTTTTATATTGATCCAATCACAATTAAAATTAAGTCCAATGAATTAATTATATGATGCAATGAATAAAATATACAATACATAACATAATAAACATTTCTTATGAATTAATAAACATCTTGATTGAGATATAAAAATATATAAAATAAATATATTCCTTTTAAATAAATTGGAGAAATTGTCAATCTAAAAAAGTAATTTTGATGTAAAATAAATAAATAATCAAAATCCCTTAGAAATACACCAACATCCATATTAAAATAACAAGTGTATAGATTATCAATATTTTCCAAATAAAAAAATGGAATAGTTGTTGGTGTAAGAATCCATTAAACTGCCACCATATAGAAAAATAGTTATAAAGTTAAGCAAACAAAATTTAAAATCAATCGACGTATGGAATATTGATGAGAACCCATTGGTTAAAGGGTAGAAAGATATAGTTTTCACAATGGAATTGAATTAGAATCAAAATTAGGCTTATAAAAAATGAATATTTGGAATGATAAAGGAAGTGATGGATCTTTTATTTGATGAAATTAACATTATATAATCCATCCATATAAATAATATGAATTATATTATTTCAAAAATATTCTTTATCAAGAATAAGATGTATTAAGCGTAAACTAAATTTATTAAAAACATTTTTTAAGAGTTTTTTAAATATAAAATTTAAAATAAAAAATACCACTGATCATTAAAAATAATTTATTTTATAAATCTACAAATATAACGATTTATTTCGAAAACCATGAATTATTATATTGGAAATTTTCATTGATTTGAAAAATAATTTGGAATGATGTTTTTAGAGAGATGAAAAATGAAAAAATTTATTTTAGAAACCATTTTTAATATTATCATGAAAATAGAATGTTTTTGGAAAAATTAAAAAATTATATTAAAAAAATATTTAAAAAATTTAAAACATTCACTTTTGAATTATATAATTATATAATAGATCATAAATAATATATAAAGTATATTATAAAAAAATTATTAGAATAAAAATAAATATATTTTAATAGAACCGAAAACCCATTTCAATATTTGGAAATATATTTTTAAAAATACCACATCATAAACAGTGTAACAAAATTTTATTTTTATAAGGGGAAGGGAAATATGAAGGTACTTGAGATAACACATTATTATGTCATGAATTAATAAGAAGTTAATTTTAAGGGAAATATTGACATGGAGGAAACAATATGTTTGAAGGAATTAGAGATATTATTTCAAACATCAATGTTTTATTTGAGAAGGTATTCATCAAAAAAGATATTAGTTAAAATAATTAAATTAAACTGAGAAAAAGATAAAATAACATTAAGAAATAAAAGTGAAAGGAAAATGGGTTTTTAATATCCTAATCATGTAGATAATTTATGACTCAAGGAGAATGAATATTAGTTGAGAAGTTTGTTACATCTTGAGTAACATTTAAATTGAAACCCCTCAAATGATATTATTTCAAATAGAACAATAAATATCATGAATAGTGAGAGTATAATTCTAAATAATATTATTTTTTTCAATAAAACATTCAACAGAAAATATTATGTATAATATGAAATTATTCTCAAGGGGTGAAAATTTTGATGATTAAGCACTTACTGACATTTTTAAATACAATTATAACATAGGAATCTAATATATAAAAAAATAATTATCATAAATTAATATGTTAGAATATTTTTAATATCTATTACCTTTTATAAACTTTATATATAATTATTCCCTATATGTATATTAGTTATTTTTTATATATTGTTAATATTAGGTGGGAGTTGTCTTGATCATTTTGAACTAAATTTATAATAGTAGTTTTTCTCTTCATTATTAATCCAAAGGTAATCATTGCCTAAACATATAAGGTACAATAATTTAAATTTTATATTTATTAAAAAAAATAATTTAATGGATTTTTTATGTTTTATAAAGATAAAATCAGTGATCATTATGTTTTGAGGATTTTTCATGAACATACATTGATATCCTAATTATTTAGTTAAAATTTAATGCCCCCATTCGAGTGAAAATAACTTCATTTTTTTAATTAAATAATATATTTTCGTTAATTTTGTTCTTCTAGTAAACCATTATATTATTTTATAGAATATTTTAGGTTGGTGGTTAGCCTGCTAAAACAAGAACAAAACATAATTAATTGATGATTATGATTATGAATGTGGTTTTTTGGAATAATATCACTAATACAAAGTAATAATGAAGTTATTAAGATAAATTTATGTTTTTGATTTTTACTATAATATATTTTAATAAATAATAATTAAAATATATAAAAAATATATTTTAATACGTGAAGGTGGTAGTCTGCACAACAGGTGGTTGACATTTTCATTACTTGAAGAATGACTGGTAAAAGGTGGATTATAATTTTTATCTTAATAATGTTATTAAATATAAATATTTAATTTCATTTCTTAAATTTATACCTCACAATCGTGAATTTATAGGTGTTGGTGAAAATAAACTTCATCACATAATGGAGGCGGTAGTTTTCATAATACACGATTGACAATTTCATTTTTCATAATAGAAAAGTGAGATAGTGGTAAATTGTTTTTATGAATGAATATTAAAATTTATTAAAAATCAATATTTAATTATATATGAATTAGAGATTTAATTTTGAAAAACTGATATAGAAATGTATATATGTTGGGTAAAATGAATTCTCATGTTTAGAACATTGTGTTTTCCTAAGAGGATTCCTCAAAAGTTGAGGTCTTAAGGCAATATATTCGAACAAAAGGCTTAATGAAAAAGGACATGGTCATATAGGAATTAATAAAGGGAGGATTTTTAAAATGAACCTAATTTTTTGGATTTATCTTGATGGAGTGATGAAAGGCACCTTTTATAAGGGGTTGAAATGGTAGTTTTATAAATATTTCAACTTAATATGCAGATAGTGACTATTTGACATGTTAAGAAGAATAAAAAATAAAAAATAATAGAATTAATAACGAATTAAAGGTTAATATTATATCAAACATTCATTTGAAAACATTTTTTAAATGTATTTCTAATCTCTTTACTCTTAGATTTCTTAGTTTTTCCATTTTTGGATTCACTATGTTACCAAGTTTTTACCTAAGTAATTTACATATGATGGAAAAAAATAAAATGGACATTATTACAAAAATTTTACCTTATAATTAAAATTATGAAAATAATTTTATAAGATATAATTATTTCGGTTTATAAAATCAATATTTCATATTAGAACAATTAATGCGTAAAAATGTGTTTTTTTAAAAGATCGTTTTAAGGTTAAAATTTATGTGTAGGATAAAATTATCAATGTATATTAATTTAATTATATAAATTGGTTTATTATAACAAAAATATTATTTAAGTGGATTTAAATAAAATTCAAAACCAAATTCTAATAATATTATATTAAATTTAAATAAATAGTCAAAAATAGTTTATATTTTAAAAATAATTGTTGAGTCCTTAAAATGTTAATCATATGTTTTCAAAATTCCTCTTCGTATTTATAAAAATTAATAATTTTATTCTTAAATATATATTTGATCCATTAAATATTTTTTCAGTCTTCTAGTTCTTTCTTATATAATGATAAAGTCATTAAATCTATCATTTTGGTAAAAACATTATTTTAACTATTCAACTAAAAATATTCTATTTTTGAAAAAACCTAATAATTCATTTTAAGGTAAATAAAAAGTGAAGTTTATTTTTTCATAATAAAATTCTAAAATTTTAGAATTAAACATATAAATAAAAATAGAAAATTATAATAACAAAATTTTCATAGGAAAATAGTTTTTAAAATTATTAATTATCTATATTATTGTATACTATAAATTAATAATCCAATTGGTGTTAATATAATATTCATAACAACAATATATTTTACCCACAATATATTTAGTTTCTTAAAAAATACATAAAAATATATTATTTTAAAATGTTATATTTTAAAGAAAAAATTTGTCTTATTAGATATTTAACTCTGTTATTTTAATTTTTTAATGCCTTATCTTGGACAATGACCTCTATTTTTCTATATATGTTTATTAATTTGGTTAAATGTATTTTTATGTTCAAATTTTGTTCCATTATTTTAATGGTTATATACTTTTATTTGGATCGTTATGATTTTTAGTGGCATGTTTTAGACAATATCGAACATACAAGGTCTTAATGAAATATATCCAACCCTTTTGATCATATGAGAGATATTCAATCCTCTATAATAAAATATACATTACCCATTATAAAACTCCTATAAGACTTTTGGGAATTCAATTTTATTGATGCAACGAAGAAGGAATATGTTAAAGATATTTCTATCCAGGACTTTCTCTAAATTTGGACCATCAGAGTGGATGAAATTTCCTTCCCATCTAGTGATCTTTTCCAGATCAGCCTAATGTGATGGAATCATGCCATTTTAATGATACTCAACCTTGTGTGTCACCTCTTTGTTTTTTTTCATCCATTTTAGGATCATTTTCAGGTCCCACCTGGGGGGAACCAGTGTAGAGATGATTAACCTTTTGACATTCCTCGTCAGGTGCAGTGTGGGCGATCAATCTCTAATATGCCATATCAGGGTTCATATTTTTGTAGTTTAAATCAATTATGTATACTTACATGTTTTCAGGGACCTCCTATGGATCATTATATTAAAACATGACATGATACACCTTCGTATTGAAGGGAAATTCTACCATATACTCACATGTATGCTTGAGTAAGGGAATAAGCACCTTATTTGTCATAGTATAGTCACTAGTGATTTAATAGATAACTAAATCATAGTCTTTGTTATCATGAAATCATGGGACCTAAATATTAAGGGAAAATACAAGGCCGTTAAGGAGGGCTTGTTACACCACCTCAATATTAGTGAACCACTTCAAAACAAGAAAATATATCTCCTAAGGGGCTTTGATGGAGTGTTGAAAACCACTCCAAGGGTGTCTTTATTGACATTATAGTTTTTCAGACTCTTCCCAATTTGGATTTAGGAGTAACATTAAATGTGTTTATTCCATTATGGTCTCACTACATTAATAAATAAAATGATCTAATTAGGAAACTTTTTATCTTTGGGAAATTCCACTAGTATTAGGTGTGTGGAGAGGAATGTTTCCATTGTGTACCCCTCCATAGCCTTCTATGGAATAAAATTAATCTATAACTATTGAAGTATCACATCATACCACTCTAACAATCTATTCATCATGGAGATTTTAATTATGTACTTCATTGGGTATATGAGGTAGATCGATTAGAACTTATAATATATTAAATAATGTTACAACATTATAACCATAAGAAAAAGTAAATTGTAGTTATTTTTAATAGGATAATATCTTAAATTCATGTTTATCATTATTTGGATGAGGTAGTATGGGATTTTCTATATTCCATCACAATTGTTATAGGATATTAGTGAGGTGAGATATCAATCTAGGGATATTTTATAGAGGCTAAAAGGATTCCAATGAACATGAAACATTAGAACTGGGGGTGTTATAATTATTTCATCATATCATCAAATGAAACCAAGAATTATTCATCCCATTGAAATTAGGTTCCATTATTCTTCAATTTTTAGATGGAATTATACATTTCCTCCAAATTGGGGACACAAGATTAGATGTAAGTCATATGCCATTGAAATCCACTTTGTTCTCTTAGATTGTATATAGGGGAATCTCACAAATATCCTTGTTATTATTTAGGATGATATCAAAGCCTTTATATTAGAAAATTAAGGAAATTAATATCCTATAGTTGACTCTGAATACACACATTGATGGGTTCTTCTTCAGATTGGGGGTATGGAAAAATCCAAAAAACTTTCTAGAGATCTTTTTTTTTCTAGAATTGGCAGGATTTAACTACCAAATTTTCAACATATCACCCCACAATGGTTCCTAATTGGGGAAAAAATATATGATGCACATCCGGATAGTGGTTAACTCCTACATTCATCTTGAAAACGGGTATTTCCCTAAAATAATATTATCTAAATTGTTTCCTAAATAAATTAAATTGTTAATCTCTGAGGGTACTCTTTATTTTATTGTATTTGCAATAAATCTATGTTGTATAGGGATTAAAATATGATGTATACAATCGTTAGTAAACCTATTTCCAAGATTAGAATGTTTTCCATTCAAAATTTGTAGTTAATGTATCAAAAGTAAATAGAGACTCTGAATTTCTCATTATTCTATCTACCAAGGAAAGTGTTACCCATCCATGTGGGGTTTTGGACATCCCTAGTTAAGTAGGAATTAGTTACCATGTCAATTTTATCTTCAACCATGGTGCTAAGGGAGTGATTCATCCTCATTAGAACCTACTTATATCCATAGTGACCGATAAAAATGATGAGATAGTGGATGGTGATTACGAGATTAATCCCATGAATCACATCATAGTTCATTGAAAAAAATAATGATGTTTCCTCAAGAACACAACATTTTTATATTTTTCAAAAGAATGTATAATGAAACTACTCAAAATTGGCCTTGTTTCTTCCTATATAATTAGTTTTATCTGGGTCATCACATTGATTGTGGTGATGAAAAACATATTCAGAAGTAGTAGGGGCGTCATCCATATCTTATTGATCAGAAGAATGGGTTTTTGAGCAAGGATATTATTACTTAGGCACAAAGAGTGGAGTATAATCGCCATTATATATAGGGGTAAAATCATTAATCATTGAATCTTTTACTTATAGTTCTAAAAACCATCTTGGATGACACTATATCTCTCATTCCATAGGATCTTTATCTATATGGTTCACTTGGGATATGAAAACTCCATAAATCAATATAACACTAGTTCTTCATTCCTTTTCTCCATTACACATAATGGAGAAATAAATTTTCTAGAATATATTGAACCATTTGATGTAGGCTATGATAGGTATTCCCCATTATTGAGATTACCAGAAACACTTACGTGTAGTAATTGATTTGAGATAACTCTTTTCATTCTGGGACAAACTATTTTATTGATTTCTTGGGTTATCAATTCTATATAGTGTATTGGATTTTGAAAACAACACTTTATGTCATTATGAGGATTGACTGAGGGTTTCATAAATTCATTATGGAGATTTACGCACATAGATCCTTTTGATTCTATACACTCCTTTTTAATACCTAACATCAAGGTAATAGGTTTCACATATTTAAATGGGGGTAGCATCACCCTTAGGTACCATACTCAACTATTGTGGTAGTATTTTGAGGTATTGATGATATTATGAGGTAATGGATACAAGCATGTCTGTCATGTGACTCCGTAGTAATACATTAAAAGTGGAATATTTTTATAATACCATTTAATTGGTTTTGGATACCAAATAATACATCTAGTAGTTTTGCTAGATCTAACCGAGTGACTTTCATTCAATCATTTCATATCTATAGATTTATGGGTTCGATGGATAAGTATTTTCCTATGTATACCCCATATTATCAAGGATATTTGTTTCAATATGGATTATACTAGATACATTTTCCACTATAAATCAGTACACAATGATGCTGATGAGTAGGCCTGAGTGGTATATGTAGTTTATTGGAATTATATGACTTTGACATTGTCTTTCACAGAAAATGTGACAATGGTCTAGAGATCCTCATGTTTGTATTATTTTTTATGGTAGGATTCAGTGGATGGTTTTTGTTCTCAAATTCTATAGGTATTTTCAAGGCCTCCAAGAGGTAATTAAAAAGTGACTTTGACATGTGAATCACATCATTGATTGGTTTCTTCATAGGGATATTGGGGAGATGCTTGGTCATTTCTTACATCTAGGATTGGGGGAATATTTTTTCATCCAATGTATTATTACATTAAATTCTACATGGGTGGACTAGCTAGATGGGGAGGAGGTGACCTATTAGTTTTCATTGAATTAAACTAATAGGTTTAGTGTCTATAGTTGGTGAAAATGTTATTCTTTCTGAATGGGATCTATAGCTATAAAAGAATATATCACCACAAAATGTTATTCATACTCATCTCAGTGAGTCACATGACACCTTTTAGTAGAACTTAAATTTTCATTTGGGATAGCACCCAACACATTGTTCTTTCATGAGTAATGTCTTCCCTTTACCTGACATCATCAGTTTGGGGATCCTAGAGTATTTTATAGGGTTTCTTTATTCATGGGTTTAGTATAGTATTCTTCTAATATGACGGGATTAAGAGAGGAATACTGATGTTCCTCATTAGATGATTCCATGATCACCTGGTAGACCATATAATTCCTTCCCAATGAAGGGGGAATTAAATCAATGAGTATGTTAAACTTATTCTCCATGTAAAAAGGTCATTTTCATCTGTTCATGGTCTAATATGGATCCTTTGAGCTTTTTCCATTTTCAAATTTAATGGTTACAATGGATTAGATGGGTTATATAGGGAGTGTATTGTATTATTCGTCTATGCACAATGATCTTATGACATCAATAAGTCCATTTTCAAGTATTCCAAAATCAAACATAAGTGATTCTCATATCAAGACCCGATGTCAACACTAAAAACATTGATCCTTAATTAGGGTGGTTGAAATTTCATGTAACATGCACCTAATGATTAAAAAATCTAGTATTCCTTGATCAACCAATAAATAGAGACAATAATTAATGAATAAGTTGTCTTGGATGGTGTTTCTAAGAATCATTTAGTAGTAGTAATACATGTTGTTTTATTCAACATGATTTAATGCACCCTTCTAATTGTTCGAAGACTTGGAGAATTATTTTCCATGGAATATATAAATATTCTAGGTAATTTATCTTATTTTACAGATATGAACTTGTGGTTTCAGTCATTGAATGGTTTAACTAAATTTACTAATCGAGATCCTTGGGAAACATTCATATCTTGTGCATGTTCCAAACAAGATTTGTTGAGTAAGGAAACATGGAGGAAAATTGGTTGAGGGTTTAGAGTCTACATCATAGGAGTTGTATATTATTTCTAATACTTTTATATGGTTCATGGATGTGGCTGATGAGATTATATACTTATCTATATATATTCTTCAATAATTTATAGCCTCTATATATACTATTAGATTCCACATTTCTATTTTTGAGAGATTAGAGTTGGTAAAAGATCATCCCGGTTGTTCCCTACCCACATCCCTAATAAGTATTCCTATTGTAATTTGATGTCAAGATAGAAAATCATGAAATTCGACCAATTAACTATGTTAGATACACATTCATCCTCTTATTTTTGTCACATATAAGTCTAGTAAAACTTTTTCTATTAATGGTGAATATAAACCGATAGGGGATATTTTTTTAGAGATCCTCCCATCTGGTGATAGATTGTAATTCAATATTATTATAGAATAGAAAGGATCGTCCTTCCTGTATATAAACGGATTTGAAGAGATTGGTTTCCTCCTCCTTCATTAGGGTACCCAACATTAGACATCACTCATAGGTAATTTGTGAATGTTTCTATCCTAGATATCCCATTTTATTTAATAATTAATAGCACATGTTGCAAAAGTTTTGTTGAATGGGGATGGTTTCCGTACACTATGAGTGAAACTTCTTATTGGGCTATAATGAATCTTTATTCCTATCTATTATTTTATGCAATTAGTTAGGTCACTATTATTCTTATCATGGGAATATTATTCATGATTTTTCCCCCTTATTGTTCATCTCACTCATCATGTAGTGTTGTCATAGTTTAGCTAGATAAAATCATCATACTAATTACGAGAGAGATCCTCAAGAAATGTTAGACTATTCATTGATTTATAAGAACACTGTGTCTATGTTTTGGTTAATCTAATAAGGGTTATTAACTTTCGAGGATCCCTGTGAGATATAATAGGATCATCTTGAGAATCATACTAATTATGATGGTATCCTCGGAAGAGATTGGCATTTAGATTCTATTAAATTTTATGTTCCTTTAGAATGTATATTATTAAATCATACGAGGTATTTTTATTAGGGGTTTTAGGCCTACTATAAATATTTTGAATTATATTTCATTTTTTGAGGTTTTTATGGGTGTTTGGGATAGTTATGTTATGTAGAATCCCATGTATTATAGAATGTATCAAGTGGTTGTTATGGTCACCTTAATCGGGGTTCGCAAACAATGAAAGGAAATGTGGGATAAAATTCTATTTGCCGACTTAATCACTAGTATCACACTCAATAATATCATTAGGATTTACTCTGAATACATTCTTGATGGAATTGGTTTTTGGTGGTGAATCATTATTGTTATTAGGACAATATTTTGGAACCTTTTTTCATCATATGAGTAGAGTGTTATTTAAGGCATCATACTTCCACCAAACACTAGTAGTCATATAGGGGTATTCTTATATGATGATCCAACATTATACTAATGGATTTAATTATATACTTACATGAAGTTATGATGGAATCCCCTAGAACCAATACGTTTAGGCGTTGAAAGTATTATGGGGTTTACCTTTAATTTATATTTCTTGAGGACCAAAACATTGTTAGTGATTTTAGGGTATGTCACCATAGATCGATGAAGGTAGTTATATATCACCCATATGTTTTTAGAGATATTATGTATATATCTTAGCAATAATCTTTGAGATGGAGAAGTTTTTTGTAGTAACTTTCTTTGACATGATAAAAATTTAGTTTATGGATAGGGTTTCATAAACGTTTTCAGCATTATCATGTTCTGTTTATAAATCGTGATATAACAATCTCTTACCCTATAAATCAACATAAGGTAGGTAGAAAACCATTTGTGGGAAATATAAAGATCTTCACTTCATTAGATCTTCATAGTGAAATTTAATTTTTAGGTCAAAACAGCCCAATATTTTGAAATAGTTCTTATAATATATCTTGGGTTTTAAAAAAATTATATAGGATAGAGAATCTACATCCTTGTCTTAGAGAAATTCATTGGGTGAATATATCTTGAGCATATGTTTCTCCACATCTAGAATTTTAGGATTGATCTGAAAATATTTTATAACTCTAGTGTAGAGATAAATAAAATGTATTTTAAAAATTCTAGGGATAGAATCACGATCAATCACTTGAAGGAATATGAGATATCCTAAAAATTTCAGTACATACAAAGGGTCCTTCAGAAAATGTTTACTTCGGCCATGAGAATGGAAATTGTTAATATTCAATATCTTAGCCTTATATTGTTTGGAGGGGGGATGGGGTAGGTATAAAGATCACCTTAGAATACTTAGTGGTTTGAAATACAAAAATATCAAATGGGGGCCACTGTTAAAAACCCATGTTATGCCACCAATGCTAATGTGGAATTTATTTAATCATGAAATTATCTATGTCATGGGGAGTCCTTCCACAAAAGTTTTTATTGGTGCCATGGGGAGGACCTTCATGATAGATATTATTTCATTTTTGGGTTGGGATTATAATCCTTCAATTCACATTTTGGGGACAGGGTCTTTATCCCTTTATAATCGGTCTATTTTCATAACTGATAGTTGGGATGGTAGAGAGTATTACAACTGTTTTGGTTTCTGTGGCAGTGGAATCTCATTGAGTGTGGATGGTGATAACCCATCACATTAATATTATTTTGTTTGTTTTATTCTGGCATAAATGGGATTAATCTCATTATTTATAGTCATTAGTTAGGTCAATGTCCATTGATAGTAATGGAGTTTTGTGGGATCCCTTATTGGAGAAACATCGGTGGAAATGGGGTAAGTATACCTTGAATTTATCCTAACTCTTCAACAAATGGTTATGTAGCTTTAGTGTACTCTTGGGAGAGGATCTTAAAATAGTTGGAAGTGGTGGATGGAGGTAAATTCCCTCAACATGATCATTATAGTTGTGGGCCCTAGTCTGGTTTCATCACTTCAAGATCATTTAAGGTATTCTACTAAGATGGTATGATGCCTTCCTTCTCATAGTAGTGAATGATATTGTTGATAAATCTTTTCTAAAAAATATTCAGTGGTTATAGGGATTTGGACACTCAGAATCCATGGTAGATAAAAGATTCCTAACTTAGGATTAAGTATATGGGATAATAGAATATTTGAATCTATGGGAGTCAGAAATATCCTCTGAAATTATCAGTCCCCCACACCTATTAGTTGTGGTTCAGATACCCCTCTAATTTGGTTTTGTTTTTTAGAAATTCTATAAGAGTATTTGAAACCAATTATGAGTTTATTATTATTGTCATTAATTCTTGAAATATCTCATAATACTCATTCTCTCACTATTTGAGTAGAATTGATTGATATCTAGTAAACTAATATATTTTTTGAAACTTTATATTGGGACAACTACATAGTATTACTTGGGAATGGTCATGATTTGAGTCCAATATTCCAAATTTATAAAGGAAGGTTCCCTACCACCATCGAGGTGATTATGATGAAACCTTTGATTGGAATTTTGGGATGGGAGGTCATCACATATATCTAATGATACTATTTTTTATCTTGGGACACCATTATAGATTTAACACATACTCATGAATCACATTCCAAAATTAATTCTTATGAAGAAATTTTATAATTACATCACATTCTACTATTGATAGAAGATAAACTTCTAGTTTGATGTGATGTGTATGTCGGGTATTTTGGTGATCTTAATCATCTTGTATTAGAATTTATATATCACACTCAAGTCAGGTTATTTGGTAATATTACACTCATCATGAAATGGAAAAGGGATGAATTGCAGTTTATCAATAGTAAGGTTATTTTATCTTCATCAGGTCAAGCCATACATTCGTCTAATGATAGTTACATAAAGCTTTATAGTTTCATCAACCAATGAATCCTAAACTCATCACATAAGGCATCATTGGATCATAACATAAGTTATTGTTGGTTTCTCAACTAAGGATTAATAGTCTCATCAATTAATGAATCTTATGTTCACAACATAAGCCATCCAAGAATCATCACCTAAAGTATCCAAGGATTCTATCCAATGCATGAGTTTCTGATATAGTAGAAAGTGGATTGTACTATTATTATTACATAGGGTATCTTATTCTCTTCAAATAAAGAAATGGTGGGTCTTGTTATCCACATCACATAAGAGTGTTTGATCTAATTATGATTTCCAGATTAGGGAGTTTATAGGGATTACCCCAAAATAGGAGGTATCATTGGAGGCAATTTTCATTGGGTGGACTGGGTGTAAGGTAACCAATATGGACATGGTTAGAAAATATACCTAAGAGTAGGTCTAGACATTTCATGGGATTACCAAGGTTATATGTAGGGATTATGAAAAATTTTCCTAGTCCATGGATGTTATAGAGAGTTTGGAGAAGGGAGAACATAATTCTAATTGTATATATCATGTTCTCATGAATGTGTCTAGATTAGGTAGATGATAGACCCCTATTATTCAACTCTTGAAGAAATTGATCTTATAGATGATGCACTAGATGGGGTTTTGTGGTATCATTTTATCCTAAGAAAGTTTTTAAATAAAAACTTGGCTTCTGTGAGGCTTCAAAATTTTATGTTTTTCATTTTTTCATGGAAATAAGTTTTGAGAAACATTTTCTTGTTCTTTATAATGAATTGATGTTTTTTTGGAAATTAACACAATATTCTCACATATAAGAGTTTATTGTGGATTCATAGATTGTATGAGGTGTGAAAATTGTGGATTTAGGAGCTGAGAGACTCGACTTCCCAAAAATCCAACATCCACAGACTAAGACATTAAAATAGAGATTTGATATTTGTTTATATCCCTATATCTCACAAAATATAATGTTTCCCAAAATATAATTTCACTTACATTACTTCCAATTTTAAAGATGCTTCAGGATATGTTTCATAAAAATGGCTGTATGTGAAATTTCCTTAATGATGAAATTTCATCAATTCTCCTACATGATCCATCTTGGTTAAATTTTAATGAATAAGAAATAATTTATTCTAGTTCAACTCAACCCTTGTAAAAATATGAATTATTTCTTTTGTTATTTACATATAATAAATTGTGGGTTGCCTCAATTTAAAAAACCTAATTATATAGATTAACGCTTGTTTTTAATATTGATATTATTTTATAGAATCATATAATATTATGTTTTATGGGAAATTTTACAATATTATCATTAATTCATCATGATAATATGGGTTTCATGTCAATTAAAAAATGAATTTGTTTGATATATTCAATAAATAATGAACCCTAATGTGATGAAATTCAATATTCTATGGTTGTTTTATACCGTAGATTTTGATTTACATTGAGGTGTTCATTATGAGTAATATGTTAGGTCACTTATTCTATTATCCTACATTAATTATCATATTGTTTATAGTTTCTAAAACATCTTATCATTATTTCTATATGATTAAATGAATATTATAAAATTTTAACAACCACTTAATAAATTATGTATCCATTATAATGGTTATAATGAATGGAGAAATATAATTGGATAGTTCTATAATATTTAAAACAATATGACATCATGTTGATCCTTAATTTAATTAATTATTTCGATTTAAATGGAATTTTTGGATCAAATTTTCTATAGTGTAGATCATTCTCTAACAAGATATATCTCACTCATATTATATCCAATACAATGGAATTATAGGTGGATCTAGTATGAACTTTGAAAGAGAACGGATCTTACCAAACCATTAAGTAAATAAATTTTATCAAATGGATACCTTATGAGGTAGGACTCATTTTATTGGTTCTCAGGTATCTCATTCAATATCCCATATTAAATAGGTATGAGGATCGATAATGAGGTTCAACATGTTTTATATTTTGTATTTAAATTTACCCCTTCTTTTCCAAATTGATCATGTGGATGGATTTTGTTTTATATTACCTTATAGTTTATAATAAATATATCCTAGAAATCATTTTTATATCAGAGATAGTTATAGTGATTAATTGATGAGATGAAGACTAAAAATGTGAAATTCAGTTTAGAGTATTTCAAAAATCAATACCTTGGATTATTAATCCACATTATGGTTAAGGTAGCCTTTTTTGAAAAATAACATGTTGTTTGAAAAATAAACATATTTTCCTGAATATGATTTTTTTGATAATGACATGTTTTCAAAACACATTTTTGACTAAAATGGTCATGGTTCATAGAAAGTAGATTTTAATATTCAAAATCTTCTACATGGAACATATTAATAAGTCTTGATTCAAGGTATAACCTTTAAAAAAAATTATTTATCCTAAGAAACCATGAAGTTGTTTTAGGAGTGTAATTTGACAAATTATTTTCCCAAAGTTTATTAGGAAAATAATTCACATCATGGTTTATAGTAATGATTTTTTAAAAAAAATTAAAAATATTTTTTGACATGGTTTAAAAAAAAATTATAATTATCATATCTTGTATATAAGAGTAATATTATTTATACTATATGAATATTTTTTTGAATTCAAATTCATATTTTTTATATTTTGTGAATATTTGATAATAATGTATGATTACTATTTATATATTTCTGGTACTAGAATTTTTCATATGATTTTAAAAAATTACATGAATGATTTTCATTTAACATATACATGAGTAGCATTTTGAAGAGTGCGGATATAATTAGCTATTATTTTCTATTAAATAATACAAATATTATGTTGTATACGGTGTTATAAATCAATATATATAGAATATTTTAATTTTTAAAATGAAATAAATTAATAATTAAATATCTTGAAGCATACATACATATAATAATTTCATGAGATGAAATGTTTTTGTATGATGAAATGATATGAAGAAAATGGATATGGAAATACTAAGACAAGTTAGACCCTATAAATACTATGAATTGAATTTATTCTAATGAAATACAATTCCAATATAACCCTTATAAATAAATAACATGTTAATATATTAATTTTTTGTCGGTAATATTAGAAATTTGTAATCTATAGGTTGTTGTGTGTAAGGTATGGTAGATGTAGCTAACCCAAAAAGATGTCAAATCATACCCCACCATTAGTTTTTTGTTCAACATAGCAACATAAACCTAAATGGTTAGTAAACAAGGGAATAAAATTGTAATGAAATATATAATGAAATTAGAAATATATTTTTTTCACCTAACATACCATTAATCATATTTAAATTGATTTGTATAATGGTCCTCCACTATTAATATGAATCATGATGACACTAAATCTTGAAAAAAATCAAAGTGAAATATGGATATTGTTCCAAAAAGAGATATGATTTTTTTGTCATCATTTTAACAGGAGTATATTATTTTAACCACAAGTACTAACGTATCCATATGAGTGGGGTTAATTAGGGTGATAAAATTTTCTTACTGAAGGGATATTATTTTCTTCATAACAATAACATTAGAATACTTCAAATAAATTAAAAGAAATAAGTAATCCAGTCATTAAAAAATAAAGTACAAGAGTAATGTATTTTATATAGTTTTTTGAAGTGAAATATATATAATAATCATACACTAGTGATGTGTCTATAGGTTCTGGGTGCAATAGAAGCATAGGAGGGACGATTCCCATCATTGATTTTTGCAACGTTCATTTATCAATTTGGGATATATGCGATGATGAATGACATGATCCACATAATTGAATCAATGAAATATGACAACATAAAAGAAACTTAGAACCAAGAGATAGGATCAACATATTTTGTTTAAAATTAATTTAATTAAATATGAATTACCTCCTAGGTGAATCATTCTTCATTGATGCGTTCAGCCACAGATATGAAGGTGTACCATTATTACATTGTAGAGATCGAGGGTAAATTTATTTTAGAGGTGATCCATACTTTTTTTTACTTATCTACGGATGTAACTGAATGAGACTCAGAATGATAGAATATAATATCCTTATAATTTCAATGTACGCATTCAATTTCCTTGAAAACCGCTTCCAAATCATTCTCCTTGATTCGGTGAAAGAGGATCTCTCTTATTCTTGAGAGAATTCTTAGAGAGGGATGATCTTTCTAGGTTTGAGATCTTTTCAACAATTTTTTATGTAACTCCCCGACCCTGGTTACCCAGAGTCGGTGCATTATTTTAATACATTTGCATGATCACAAGAAAGATCAATTCCCAAAGGACCGATTAGTTTAGCAGTCTTAGAAAATAGATTACATACATGGATGTTACATTACACTTAATAACATACAAAACAACATAAATAATCCTTTATTAATTCCATTATTCCCTTGTCTTAACCCTACATATCAATCACAATATACTTCTTTGAATCCTGGGAAAAATAAAACATAGAAAGGGGTGAGCTCAAACGCTCCTTAAGGGTAAGCAATACAGCGGAAACTTTCATAAATAAGCATAAATATTTAAGGTAATGTATAAATAAAACAAAATCCTTTTAAACTTAAACTTAAACATAGTATGAAAAAAATGAAATAATTCCATTTACTTATTCACATGGATATTCTACTAATCAAATAATCACATGAAATATCAATAACCACTTTCATAATGATGGAATGCATAATGCCAGACTATCATAACCACATAGCCAAGGCCTCATTCCAAGACTACAAATAAGATTTTGTCAAGGCTTTGTTCCAAAACACTTGTTTGTCTCATGAGACCTACCGTTGCATTGAGTAGATATAGCGGGCTCCACCCGTCACATATTAAGTCCAATGCATTCCCATATGAAAAGGTTTAAACATAACATAAACATTTATATTAAAACTAGCATACGAAATGTAAATACTTCATCCATAAACCATGAATGGTATAAAAATAACACATCCATAGTCAAACATTTTAAAAAACCTTCAATAAAATATAGAAGTTTTGTATTATAATAAATCATCATCAAATAAGCGTAAAATCCATCAATGGATGTTGACATAGATGAAATCAAAACTCTTTTTAGAGAAATATATCTTTCTATTTTGAAATCATTTAGGAGTAATATATTTATAAAATAAAACATTTTCTTTTAAAATATTATTATAATCTTGTAATGGAAGCTTCGACAATTTTATAACGGCGGAAAATAGCTGCACCCGCCGTATAAGTTAAAAAAACATACTTACCTTAATTCTGTCAAAAAGGTTAAAAAGGACCTTGTTTGGAAAATGATGGAAAGATTACTTTATAAACCAATTATAAAATTCAACAAGGGTATAAATTAATTTAACCCATAGTAAAAATGTTTTGAAATACATTTTTAAGAAACATGGATGTGGATGATAAAGAAGTCCCAGTAGATTATTACGTATAAACAACCTCGGATAATGAAGAGATTGTGAAATAAACCCTTACCTTGAAATTTTCCTTGTTTGGGGGTAGGTTAAACTCCTGTATAATGGTTAAATAATTGTTATTAAATTATACAAGAATCATATACATTAATATGATATCATATATGATCTTTTAACATTGCTTTATTAATAATATCTTAGTATTATCGTCGTTTCGGGTGTTAACTTACTCGTTTTCTTTTATATGTTTTGTTACATAAGCCATAGTTTTCATGGATAGGTTGTATATTATTCATATAAAAAATTATATCATGTCCTTAGAAATTATTTTTAAATCATAGAATGATAATTATACTTGAATGGATACGATGGAGAATGAATCTCATCACGTTCGTGGAGACGGTAGTCCCTATGTATGCATGAGCGACAATATCATTCTTTTGATATTAAAAAAACATTTAATTGGATGTTATATCATATATACAGAATAATTATCATGTTATATTTATTATTTACATGAATTACACATCATTATTATACCCATCCAAATAATAATTTATTGAATAACAATTACATCACGACGTGGAGACGGTAAGCCGTACGTACGCACATATGGTGACATGTCATTCAAAGGATGGATAGAATACTGAATATGGTTGTACCATATTTATAATAACATCACAGTATATATAATATAATGGAGTTATTATTTTAGAATGGGAATAACAAAGAAATAAGAAGTTGAAGAAGAAAGGAACTTGAAAGAGGGTGGTGAAAACATTATCTCTTCTTCAGGTTCTTCCTTTTGATTTGATTAAAAGAGCTCCATAGGTTGGATTTCTGATCATAATAAGGCCTCTAGGTTGTATTGAGGGAAGTTGGGAGATTATTTGGGCCGGGGTTGGCCGATCCAAAAGGCTTTGAAGGTGTGAATTAATGAGAAGGAGGAGAGACCTTTTATAAGAGGGGTGAGGGGCAACTTTGGAAAGGCTAGAAATATTATTTAATAATAAATTAATATTCGGTTTCTAATGGCTCCAAAGTGGATTATTTAAATTTTAAGGTGTTTATAGGTCTAAAACTACTCAACCAATAGGATTTAGACAGGTTTGGGTTACTATATTGACCTTATATTTAGGTATTAACTCTTAGTTAATTAGTTTTACTTTTACAATGTCTCTTTGTATTTTTATATTATATGGTTAATAAACTTACTATATAAATCCAAGAGACCCCCAAGTGGTCCATTAATGATACACCTATCATTATATAAGTCTCTTGGCCAAACATTAGATTTTTAAAATTTTAATATCAATTAATAAAATAATATTTGTTTTAAAAACTCTTTTATGTCAATTTTGACACTATTCAATAGTTGATTTTTGTAAAAATCATAACAGAATTATTACTTCGAAAAAAGTTAATTAAATCATTACTAACATTTCATATTAACCTATAAAATTAGTTTAATTCATAAAAGGTTTCAAATTATATTTATTTTGGTATTTATAATATCAATTATTTTAATTTTTCACTATTATGGTAATTACTACATCATCATTGTGTCATAAATAAATTAAATTATTTAATGTCTAAAAATTATAAATAAAATATCATTATGTATAAATATTTTTATATTTCTAATGAATATTTATAGTTGAAAATCCAACATATATAACCCTATGTAAAAAAAAATTTCTAAAAGATATATGCTTTTGTTATTTTTGTATTTATTTTAACTTAATTAAAATAATGTGTCCCTATCACTTACAGGTGGCTCCATGGGGTGCCAAAATCGACCCAAAGATGCCCATGTTCGTACATGTATTCACCAATAAGGTTAGGATACGTTTTAGGGTAATTTAGTATGATTATAATATTATTATTTTTAATCCTTATTTACCGGATTTACCCTTTAACCATGGTAAATAAAATATTTACCCAAGTAATTATTCAAAATGTCTAAAAATAAAAGCTACCTATTTATACAATTTGGAAATCATGATTCCAAATATGGAATCCATTTTTCCAAATTCAAAACACATAAGTGGAAGAAATTAATTTAAAATTAATTCCCGCTGTCAAAATAAAAAGGGTGTTTTTAAGATATAATAATTATGAAAAGATTGATACTTGTTTTTGTCCAGTTTAATTGTGAAATTATGTCCAATGACCAAAATTGTATTAAATGGTAAAAATATATTATAAATATACTTTAAAACCACTCAAATTCGTAATTTATCACTATAAATTATTTTGATCAAAAAAGTTTTTTTTAATTATAATTTAGTAATTTTCACTATTCATCAAAATATTAAAGTTATCCGGAAAGTACCAAAATTTCACCTTAGGGTAAATTCGATACTCTGAATCCAAAAATGAAGTCCATTTTGAGAGATAAAATTTCTAAAATTTTAAAAAGTAGGTATTACTATTCATAACGGCTAGTTTGATTGGTTGTGGTATGTTAGAACTCGATGTTGCGTACAACACACGCTATTGCATTATTCAAAGAGAAGCATATCATAGAAGCTTGGGGTGTTACATTCAACCCTCCTTCAATAAATTGCGTCCTCGCAATTTGATATTGTTCTTTGAATATAATGGTTGAAAATAGAAAATATCTTTGTGGGAAAACCCACATCAGAAATTTGGTTAATAAATTTTAGTATTAATAAGATGAAAAGAGAAATGAAAGGGTCACCACAAAATTATGATCTCGATTAGGAGGACATTGGTTGCAATAAGAGACATATAATTGGATGAAAAACGTAAATATTTATAGGTATTGATTGAGTTAATCAATCAAAAAAATGTTTAGAATTGAGGTCCTTAAATTCATCAATCTATGATGATTTAAAATACCATCGGTTCAACAAAACATAAGGTATTAGGATAACACATTTTTGAGGTTTCAAAATATCTTAGTTGAAATCCCACATCAAAAAAATGAATTAATGAGGCCTCTATTTAAAATAAAGAGTGGAAAGTATGAAGATTACTGAAAATAACACATACTAGGGTTCCATGTAGGAAAATATGGATATGGAAGAGAAATCTAACCATCAATTATCTGACGGAGAGTGGTAGAGAACATGGCTATGAAAAGGCCAAAAATCCCAAAGCCATAAATTAGTGATGATCTAAGGTACCATCTAGGAAAACAATTTTGTTCTAAGTTCCTTTTCTTAATGTTGAGGAATTTATTTATGAGATTGGCTAAGATCATAAGGAGAAATACTTACTTTATAATTAGAGTTTTATCCATTAATAAATTTCTACCACAAACTCATCTTTCACCCCAAAACATAATACATCTCAAAAATACTATATTTTATCCTAATCGTACAGGGTTCCAAATATAATGAATTTATAATTCACATATCATACCATTTATGTAAAGAAAATACATTATACCATCCAGGAACTTCATGTAGCACAATGGTAGGTGATAAATCCCAATTTCACTATGGTTGTGGGTTCGATTCCCACAGCTTTGTCCAACACGACGGGTCGTCACACAGTCTGTGTGTTGTCCTTTTATAAAAATCCAAAAAAAAACTTTTCAAACTTAATCCATTCCAACCATTAGATTTATCCAAAATACTATTATCCAAACTCACAGTCCAAAATTTACAAGGAAGTTAAACATAATGAGGATCCTTTTTTCCAGGTAATAACATGTGAACACCTTCCTCGTATATTCTTTTACAACACCGCAACATCCTGAATTACCAAAATCAACCATCTCTTATTCCAAAATCACTACCTCAATATTAGGACCATATTGAGGTTTATCTTTCCTTCAACCATGTAATTTCTAAAAATATTAACTCGATGTAGAGTCACTTTTCTTAGTACCATAAAATCTCAAATCCTTAATTAAATAGTACTTCAGTATAATCCTTACTTATTTCCAGAACATCATTGATACAACACTTAAATTAAATAATTCTAAAATAAAAAACATAAGAACACTAGTCATTCATCTTCATCTGTGGTAGTATCATAACTTTATTATTACCCAATAGCATCATTTTCGGCATAGTCTGATGACTGGGACATTGGTTCGCGTAGTGTCCATACTTCTTGCAGTTGAAGCATTGTACATTTGAAACCTTTTTCTTACACTTGCAGTCACGTACTTGGTGTCCTTTTTTCACACTTATAACATTCTCCCATTCCCTTCAAGCATTTTCCAAGGTGATTCTTTCTATAGTTATCACATATGGGAAAAACACTTGTTTAGCTTCTTCCCTTTATCTGTCCTTCTCTCTACCATCCTTTTCTTCTCTGGATTCCCTTCAAATCCATAGGACTCCGAGAATTCTTTACTCATCTTATCAACACGTGATACTATTTCTTCATATGATGATAATACGTGGGAGACTATTTCCCTTCTAAATTATATCTTAGGACCATGAAAGATATGATCCTTCTAACTCTTTGGATCATACGTATTACGGGAGTTCACATTCCTTATACTGGGAACCATTTCTATACAATAGCATAAACTAGATCAGTTTATGAATTGCAATGAATAATTACCAAACTTGTAAAATACCCAACACAAATTGAACAGTTTATGGATATAATCCATAATCATAAAAATGTTTTCTTGAGTAAGTATATACTCATGAGCCCTTCATAATGGTTTGTAAGGAAAGTGAGAATTATCCTAAGCATATCCCTCGAGAGTGTCGTAACCAAGAGTGTAGCAAGGCCCGTTGTCATGCACCAGTTCCTGTTCGAGTCTAGATCAAAGCGGTGTTTTCGAGTTTTACCCCTAGGTACATCTGTACCAGAGCCACCTCTACCTGCTCGTATCTAGACAGGGATGTATTTGCTCGAAAAACTCACAAAATCTCTACAATACCAAAATTCTAGGAAGTTCTTCTATACTAATCCTCAAAGTCCATCTTAAATCTATGTGCTCTAATCAGATTTTATCTAAATCTAGTTTACAAGGTTTGTACTAAACTTCCTTTGATACCAACTGTAATGCCCCGACCCCAGTTACCCAGAGTCGGTGCATTATTTTAATACATTGGCATGATCACAAGAAAGATCAAGTCCCGAAGGACCGATTAGTTTAGAAGTCTTGGAAAATAGATTACATACATGAATGTTACATTACACTTCATAATATACAAAACAACATAAATAATCCTTTATTAATGCCATTATTCCCTTGTATTAAACCATCATATCTATCACAATATACTTCTTGGAATCCTGGGAAAATTAAAACATAGAAAGGGGTGAGCTCAAACGCTCCATAAGGGTAAACAATACAGCGGAAACTTTCATAAATAATCATAAACATTTAAGGCAATGTATAACTAAAACAAAAGACTTTTAAACTTAAACTTCAACATAGTATGGCAAAAAATGAAATAATTCCATTTACTTATTCACATGGATATTCTACTAATCTAATAATCACATACAATATCAATAACCACTTTCATAATGATGGAATGCATAATGTCAGACTATCATAACCACATAGCCAAGGCCTAGTGCGAATACTACAAATAAGATTTTGTCAAGGCCTTGTGCCAAGACACTAGTTTGTCTCACGAGACCTACCGATGCATCGAGGAGCTATAGCGGGCTCCACCCGTCACATATTAAGTCCAATGCATTCCCATATGAAAAGGTTTAAACATAACATAAACATTAATATTAAAACTAGCATACAAAATGTAAATACCTCATCCATAAACCCTGAATGGTATAAAAATAATACATCCACATTCAAACATATCACAAAACCTTCAATAAAATATAGAAGTTTTGTATTATAATAAATCATCTTCAAATAAGCGTAAAATTCATCAAAGTATGTTGATATAGATGAAATCAAAAATATTTTTAGAGAAATATCTCTTTCTATTTTTAAATCATTTAAGAGTAATATATTTATAAAATAAAACATTTTCTTTGAAAATATTATTATAAGCTTGTAAGTGAAGCTTCGACGATTTTATAATGGCGGAAAATAGCCGCACCCGCCGTATAAGTTAAAAAACATTATTACCTTAATTCGGTCAAAAAGGTTAAAAAGGAACTTGTTTGGAAAACAATGGAAATATTCCTTTATAAACCACTTATAAAATTCAACAAGGGTATAAATGTCTTTAACCCATAGTAAAAATGTTTTTAAATACATTTTTAAGAAACATGGATGTGGATGATAAAGAAGTCCCAGTAGATTATTATGTATAAACAACCTTGGATAATGAAGAGATTGAGAAATAAACCCTTACCTTGTACTTTTACTTGGTTGGGGGTAGGTTAACCTCATATATAAAGGTGAAATAATTGTTATTAAATTATACAAGAATCATATACATTAATATGATATCATATATGATCTTTTAACATTTCTTTGTTAATAATATCTTAGTATTATCATCGTTTCGGGTGTTAACTTACTCGTTTTCTTTTATATGTTTTGTTACATAAGCCGTGGTTGTCATGAATAGGTTGTATATTATTCATATCCAGAATGATATCAAGTCCTTACACATTATTTTTAAATCATCAAATGATAATTATACTTTAATGGATATGATGGAGAATGAATCTCATTGTGTTCGTGGAGACGGTAGTCAGTACGTACGCACAAGCGACAATATCAATCTTTTGATATTAAAGTAACATATAATTTGATGGTATATCATATATACAGAATAATTATAATTTTATATTTATTATTTACATGAATTACACATCATTATTATACCCATCCAAATAATAATTTATTGAATAACAATTACACCACAACGTGGAGACGGTAAGCCATACGTACGCACGTATGGTGACATGTCATTCAAAGGATGGATAGAATACTGAATATGGTTGTACCATATTTATAATAAAATCACAGTATATATAAGATAATGTAGTTATTATTTTAGAATGGGAATAACAAAGAAAGAAGAAGTTGAAGAAGAAAGGAACTTGAAAGAGGGTGGTGAAAACATTACCTCTTCTTCAGGTTCTTCCTTTTGATTTGATCAAAAGGGCTCCATAAGTTGGCTTTCTTATCAAAATAATGCCTCTAGGTTGTATTTAGGGATGTTTGGAGAGTATTTGGGTAGGGGTTGGCCGAACCAAAAGGCTTTGAAGGTGTGAATTAATGAGAAGGGGGAGTTCCCTTTTATAAGAGGGGTGAGGGGCACCTTTGGAAAAGCTAGAAATGTTATTTTATAATAAATTCATATTCGGTTTCTAATGGATCCAAAGTGGATTATTTAATGTTTAATGTGGGGTAGGTCGAAAACTACTCAACCAATATGATTTAGACAGGTTGGGTTACTATATTAACCTTATCAATAAGTATTAACTCTTAGTTAATTAGTTTCACTTTTACAATGTCTCTTTTATTTTTATATTATATGGTTAATAAACTTACTATATACATCCAAGTGACCCCCAAGTGGTCCATTAATGATACAACTATCATGATATAAGTCTCTTTGCCGAATCTTATTTTTTTAGGAATTTAATATCAATTAATAATATAATATTTGTTTTAAAAACTCTTTTATGTTAATTTTGACACTATTCAATAGTTGATTTTTTTAAAACTTATAAAAGAATGATTACTTCGAATGAAGTTAATTAAATAATTTCTAACATGTCATATTAACCTAGAAAATTATTTTATTTCATAAAAACTCTAAAATTATATTTATTTGGGTATTTATAATATCAATTAGTTTAATTTTTCACTATTACGGTAATTAATGCATCATCATTGTGTCATAAATCAATTAACTTATTTAATGTCTAAAAATTATAAATAAAATATAATTATGTATGAAATATCATTATCTTTTTAATGAATATTTATAGTCGAAAATAAAACATATATAACCCTATTTAAAAATTGTTTTTCTAAAAGATATATGCTTTTGTCATTTTTGTATTTATTTTAACTTAATTAAAATAATGTGTCCCTATCACCTACAAGTGGCTCCATGGGGTCCCAAAATTGACCCAAAGATGCCCATGGTCGTACAAGTATCCACCAAAAAGGTTAGGACACGTTTTAGTGTAATTTATTATTATTAGAATATTATTGTTTTAACCCTTATTTACCGGATTTACCCTTTAACTATGGTAAATAAAATATTTACCGAAGTAATTATTCAAAATGTATAAAAATAAAAGTTACCTATTTATACAATTTGGAAATCCTGATTCCAAATATGGAATCCATTTTTCAAAATTCAAAACACAGAAGTGGCAGAAATTAATTTAAAATTAATTTCGGCTGTCAAAACAAAAAGTGTGTTTTTAAGATATAATAACTATCAAAAGATTGATACTTGTTTATGTCCAGTTTAATTGTGAAATTATGTCCAATGACCAAAATTGTATTAAATGGTAATAATATATTCTAAATATAATTTAAAACCACTAAAATTCATAATTTATCACTATTAATTATTTTGATCAAAAAAGTTGTTTTTAATTAAAATTTAGTAATTTTCACAATTCATCAAAATATTAAAGTTATCCGAAAAGTACCAAAATTTCTCCTTAGGCTAAATTCGATACTCCGAATCCCAAAATAAAGTCAATTTTGAGAGATAAAATTTTTAAAATTTTATAAAGTAGGTATTACTATTCATAACGGCTAGTTTGATTGGTTGTGGTGTGTTAGAACTCGATGTTGCGTACAACACACGTTATTGCATTATTCAAAGAGAATCGTATCTTAGAAGATTGGGGTGTTACATTTTATTAACTAAAAAATATGTGTTTCTTGGCTTGACCTGGGATAATGAGAGAATAATATAACCAGGAATTAATTTCACTAGGGTAATAATAAATAATTTACGCAGGTGTCTTTAATTTTTTTCATTAATCATATAGAAACCCATATGTCAAATAATACAAGAAATATTAATATTTCCTAACATTAACTTATCATGAAAGTTATAATTAAATATTTTTTAAACAAATAATATTCAATATTAGTTTTTATCACTGGACCATTAAACATGGTTCTCCAATCCTCCTCAATATTTATTAATTATTCCACTCACAATATATTCCCTTGAATAACTATTGACAGAATAAATGTGATCAGGAATACATTAATAATTATTAAACAAAAACTAGGAATAATATTTATTCAAATTGTCAAATAACATTTTATTTAACTTCAATACTGGATACACATAGAGTGTGACCCTCTATGCCTTTTTCTTAGTGGAATTAGGCAAACCTACCTAAAGTCCAAGGTTAGAGTCTAGCAACATTCCAAGGAACCCATAGAGAAAGAAGTTAACTCTACAATGAAATGTCACCTTATATGAATTCTTAACATGTAATATAGTACTATTATCACCATATCTCTAATCGAGTAGGATTAATGATAGTGCCATCACCCAATATGATCAATATCTCTTTCTCTGAATTTTCAGAAATAGAACTTTCCTATTGATCACCATGGACTTGGATTTATTTAGGATATATAATTTCTATCAAAGGGAATGAGATATTATATTCTATTAAATAATAGAGGGGATAAATCCTTTATCAAGTTATTCATTAATGAAATATTACTTATAATGCACCCAACATAACCTACCTCCCTGCAAATATTTTTTGTCATAGTTTTCATCAATACATATAAGTGCATGACTCAGAATATCCATTGATAATAATGTTAAATACTAAGGACCAATGCACACATATGCAAAAATGATCAATCAATGACACTTATAAATGTGGTTTCCTACTATTGGTTCTCATTCCCATTATATCCTACTAGATATCACCAAGGGCGGACACCCTGATAAGGTGCCTCAAAGTCCTATTAGTTTCCACCCCTGAAAGCCTGTATCATTTGTGTCCCTCAAATGATATCATCCAGCTATATAAAATATAATCACGAAAAGGGTCATATCACTTCTGGGTTCTCATCATAGCAGGTACCCAATATGACCTTTTAGTGCAATAGTTGCTCTTATGACATTATCACATAAAACTTTACACATAATAATTATCATGATTTGGTAAGAAGCTTATTAATATTCAAAACCATTAATATAAGTTATCATGAAGTAAAAAATAAGTTGGTTCTCGTGAACCAGCTCTAATAGACTCCCTCTTTCACTAGATCCAACTACAAATGACATTTACTCCAATAACTCTCACATGATACTCATGTTTTAGCTGAGATAGGCCGTTAGTCAATGGGTCCTCCCTATTCTCTTCTGTGGATACTATTCCTACTAAAACATCACACATTTTATAAAAATAAATCAAGAGGTGATACTTCTATATTAAATTCATTGGTCACTGATGTGACCTTTTCTCTTCTGTAAGAGACACCACTATAGAATTATCAGAATACAATGTGATTGGGTCTTTACTTCTAGGTACTACAACAGACTCTTGGACAATGTTCCAAATCCAGATGGATTCCTTGGATTTATCAAAAGATTATATACCCGAAATCCACGGTATAATCAGCTACAACTGTATTCGTTGAACTATTCCATCTCATAGCTCTGTTTTTGAGATATAAAACATATCCTGATTGGAAATTTAAATCATTCTGATCTATCTGAAAACCAGCATCAGCATACCCTCTGATGAAAAGATCTTTGTTTCCTCCATACACCAAGAACATATCCTTAGTTCTTCTCTGATACTTAAAAATAATCTTAAGAGCATTCCAATTTTGTTCTCCCAGATCTTCTTGATATCTTCCTACCATGATCAATGTATAGGAAACAGCAACCCTAGTATATAACATGTCATACATGATTGATCCTATTGCAAAAGTTTATGGGATCTTATTCTTTCTATCTTTCTCTTAATGTGGATGGAGTCACATTTTCATAGGATGATGTAAACCATGTGACACTAGAACCAATACCCTCTTGGATTTTTTCAAACTATAGCTCATTAGTATCATGTCAATATATATACTTCGTCTTAGTCTAAGAAGCCTCTCAGATCTATCACGAATGATTTTTATCACTACAATGTAGGCTGCTTCACCTAAGTCCTTCATGGATAATAACTTGTTCAACCAGTCCTTAACAGATTATAAAACTGGCATGTTATTTCCAATAAGTTATATGTCATTAACATATACTACTAGGATCACAACCGCATTCCCATTAAACCTTTTTTAAACCCATGGATCACACTCATTTTTAATGAAGCCAAATTCTTATATGGATACATCAAATCTATTATTCCATAACCTAGATGCTTCCTTCAATCCATAAATGGATTTTTACAACTTTAAATTCCTTTTTTAATCACCTAGTGTCAGAAACCCTTCTAATTGTGTCATATAGACATATTCCTAAAGGTTCCCTATTAAAGAATTCAGTTTTTAAATCCATCTTCCAAATATCATAGTCAAGGTAAGCTACTATAGAAAATACGATTTTGATGGATTTAATCATGGAAACATGGGAAAAGGATTCATCGTAGTATATTCCTTGATGTTTTTTAAACACTTTACCCACTATACTTTCTTTATAGTTACTCACTTTACCTTCCAGGTCCATTTTCCTTTTGAATAACCATTTTCAACAAAAAAACTTTACATTATCTAGTGCATCAACCAAAACCCAAACATATTTTTGATACATGAAATCCATCACATAATTAATATATTTTATCCATATTATATCTTTTGATATCTATAATACCTCTATATAGGAGATACTTTCATCATTGTCCTATAATAATGAGTAACTATCATTGGTTACTAGAAAAACATATCTTTTTGGATCCCTTACCTCTCTTACACTCCTATAAAGTACTTGTGTTTTATGAACTAATTCTTTCATGGGGACCTGGGGGGTGTGTTCCAATTCCCACTCATTTTTATATTGAGCATCAGCTTCATAAAATTAAATATTTCTCCCACTGTCCTTTTTGAGTATATTCTCCCTCTCAAGAAAGATGGTTTTTCTAGCAACAATTACTTTCTTATATGAGGGGTTATATAAGTAGTATCCCTTTTTTCCTTGGAATACACTATAAATATACACCTCACTCCCCATGGTTCTATTTTATTTCCTATGAAATACATAAAAATTCCTCGCTACCCCATACATGTGTATGTGACATAACGAGATTCCTTCCAATCCATAACTCGTAGGGAATTCTGTTTTCCATTTTTGTTGGTACTCTGTTTAATGTGTATGCCATAGTTTTTAATTCATATCCCTAAATGGATAATAGAAGATATTCATTATAACATTTTGCTACCATTTTATTAGGTACTCCCAATACCTATTCATGGTTTTCTACTCCTTTGATATTTAGAGGATACATATAATGGTGACATCAAAGATTTGTTGGACGGTTACTAATAATTGTTCATTTCTGCAGGATTATGAATAGTTACATGCCATGTAACTATGTTACACGCCATGTAATTAGTACAGGATGTAAGTCATGAAATGAAATATCCCAATGTGAACTAGTACATGTCATGAATGGTTATTACACGTCTTTTATGGTTTCAATGCTAAATTTTTAATCCATGGCAATGGGTTTTTCGGTGTATGTGGGATGTGAAATTAACACATCATGAACCTGGGTTACAAATTGTGTAAAGGTCCATGTCCAATATTTAAAGATAGTGTTTTTCTGATTTATTTCAATTCCTTCACTGGTTCTTCATGGAACTCGGCCTAAGGCAGTTATAGAGTGTTTTTGAGTGCCTCAACCCCTTCTAGATTGATCTATTCAATGTCTGATCTCCATTGTGATTGTGGTGCTTCTCTTCGTGTACATTTTCCTTATTTTTCTTCCTTGATTTTGATCATGGTAGCTCCTTAGGGTTGTGTCATAAAATCCTTTGGTTTAATTTTTATAGTGATTCATGGTTTCTTCTAAACCTATTGTGTAATCTCATTTGGAATGCCTTTTATTCCACTGGTCGTGGTGCAACAAGCATTCTTCTTTGAGGTATGTGGGTTTCCTCTCTTCCACTAACACCTTATCTTCTAAATTTAATAAATCATGATGTGTATTGGATTCTAGTTCTTTCATTGACATTGTTAGGTTTCATTGATTTTTTATTTCCTTGTAGGTGAGTGCAACTCTAGTTTTCATGTAGGTGGTTCCATCTCTAGCCTATGATAATAAAACTTCTTGAATTTTTTGAAAACATTATTCATAATAAATGATTGGCATTATTTTTTGTGTACGATGAAAATGGGTTTTCAATGAAAAATGTGTTTTCCCTAGTTATTAGCTAATGAAATGGATTTTAAAATGATTTTGAATAGTTTCCCAAAGAATTAAGAAGGAATTATGAGAAATAGTTCATGGGTTACCTTGGGTACTTAGGTGGAAGGTTTAGATTGGTGCCATAATCCATTGTTTTGTTATTGTAAAGGAGGTTAGTCTAGGGGTATTCTTCTATATCCTATGCATGTTGTTCTAAGGGAATGATATTGACATTTTTGTGGTTTACTCATGGGTTATTCCTCTAGTTCATAGGCTTGTGTCCCGAGATCAGATTTGTGCACATGATTATTATGGTATTAGTAGTATATGGCGTAGACCTATTCTATTCTGGGGTGTTGTGACACCTGTGATTCTATTTTGTATTTCTTCTCTTTGTGAGTTATCCTAGATATTCGTGTTTATTATTGTAGAAAATGATATGGAAAATATTCTTGGAAATTGATATACCTTCTTTTATTTAGAACTATGGAAATAGGGAAATGTTTACCATGTTTTCTATAAAACTAAATTTCTACACATTATGCCATTTTTTTACTTAAAATGAGCATACCAGAATTATTATATAGAGACTAGTTATGGAACACAAGGGGGGGATCCTATTGGTCCTGTTATATCACACCCTGCACACTTCTTTGATGGTGCGTAGAAATTTGTTTTTCTTCATGTCTAGTGAAATGTAAGTTACCGTAGTGAGGTGTCGGGGTTTGGGTTATCTAGTTCAATAGATGGTGGTGTGATTGTGGGAGTTCTTCCATATAATCTTTTTGAGTAGATGTGTGGATTTTAGGCCATTATTGTTGGACTTGTCTTTGAGTTTTTGGAAACTTTAGCTAATGTCTATTTCTATTTTATCCATATAGTTATGGAATATGTATTCATTAGTATTCCTATATTTCATTCATGATATACATATATATATATATATATATGTTCCATGTGGTTATTTAGGTTGGTAGAAATTGTTCCCTCTATTGTGTTGTTCGTTGCACGGGTGCTTGTCACCCACCCATGGGGATCAGGAATGCCCTTTCGATATGTGAAGGAATGAGTCAGGTGCTTGGATTGAGGGAAACCTAGGTCAGTCCATCATATTTTGGTATCATAGTGAGGTTTTTCCTCAGGATTTCATGTCTTTGGAAATCTTTTAGAATTAATATAGAATTGTCGAAACATGAGAGGTATGTTGCAGTAAGTGCATTGCCAGCTCTTGTAATAACAAGACTCAGGTTTCCATGGGATGTTGGGGTGTGTGTCTCATGTATTGGATTTTTCTTTAAAAATACCATTTTTTCTGTATGGTTTTTCTAGATTGAACTGATATTTGTTCTATTGTCTGATTTTTGTTGTGTTTCAGTGTGCAGCAGTATGCTTCTAATACAACTTCCACAGGTTCCTCTAGAAGGTGTTGCTGATGCTCCTAAAGGGAGCCCACCTATAGATCAGAACCCCATAAATACTATCATATAGGTATTCTATGATATCAATCAGGATGTCCAACATGTCTATAATATAGTGGTTGAGGTACATCCAGGAGATGCATGAGAGAGAGATCAATTGCTAGTGTTCTTATAGGATAAACCAACACCCTTTAAATGAACACTTGGACCTCAAGAGGCAGAAGATTGAAATGATAAGATATATCAAATCTTCAACTTTTTTGAAACACCAAAGAAAATGAGGGTGATGTGTGAAACATTCAGACTCTAGGGTATTGGAAATTGATTTTGGGATTCTATGGTCGAGGAAGATAGAAATGTGGGCTTCGATTAGAAGGGTTTTAAAACCTTGTTCTTTCATTAATTTTTTCCAGAATTTTTTGATTATAGAGAATTATATGGAGTTCCTATCATTATAGTAGGGAGATTATTCGGGGTCGGTGTACACCAATATTTTTCTTGAGCTAGACTTTTTTTCACCATACATGGTAAACAAGGACCTGTTGAAGGTGCAGAAGCACCAACAAGGTATGCAACCAAATGTCAGATCATAAGTGATTATGTTGAAACTTTATACCAATGTGGAGATGGTATATATGATGAAAGAAATTAATATGGAACAAATGTTTGGATTTTTTCCACCTCTTCTCTTCCATCATATCGTAGCTTTAGTGGTGTGCATAGGAAGAAGAGGAAGTGGAAGGATCAATGCATATCCGGGGGAGGTGGGTCTCAACAACGAGCCTCCTCTACACTGTTCTTCATAGCTTTATGTGTGCCTCTTACATTATATCAGTGTAGTAAGGGAGGACACACCATAAGTTCATTTCATATTCCCATGAATTTGTGAAATAGTTATGGACCAATTGGTCATCTACATTGCTTCTATCAGGATTTGACCAAACCTTGGTATGGTTAGGGTTTGTCAACTCCAAAGGCTATTGTGGAACAGTCATAAGCTTTAAAGATAATAGGACTCCAGCCACATGCTTTAAGAGTGAATCATTTTCACATTCTAGATGAGTGTCTAGTGGAAGTTGATGCATATCCATAAATAGTGAGAGGTACAATCCTTATTGTATCTTTAGTATAAATTAATTTATTTTATAATGACCCCCCACTCATTTATATTTACATGTTTTTTGATTTTCATAAACTATTAGTGGAACTTATTTCCTTCAAAATGGAGTTAGAAACACCTCTTGGTATGAGGAAAGAGAATGGGTTCAGTTTTCCTTCTTGTTTGTTAATGATAGCTGATATGGAGTTGGTCTGGGATTTTCTCATTCTTGATCTGGATCTTTTTTATGTCATCATAGGTATGGACTGTCTTCTCTCTCATCAAGCTAAGGTTGATTGCTATCATTAATGTAATTTATTTATTACTGCATATGGGAGCTCTCATGTGTTTCAGGGGGAGTGGGACCTGAGGTCAGGTCTTGCAGTACCATCCCTCCCAATGATCAGGAGTTTTATTTGCTATTGTGTTTGAGAAAGATTAAATTTATTATACTAATGATCTTCCCATTGTTGTTCAATAGTTTCTTTACATTTTCTCAGATTATTTGTCAAGTATTCCTTCAAAGAGATAGGTAGATTTTATGATTGATCGGGTGCTAGGTACACATCCAATATTGATACCTTCTTATCATATCGAACTATTGGAGTTGAAAGGGTTCAAGATTCAGTTGGAATACCTGTTAGAAAAAGTTTTTGTTCTCCCTATCATTTAATCATGGGCATCCCATTTTCACTTTTACAAGAATTTAGATGGTTCAATTCATTTATGTGTGGAATATAAAAAGTTTGACAGTGTAAAAGTTGAGAAAAAATATCATTCTCCTTGTGTAGATGGTCTCTTTAATAGTTAAAGGTGGGAAGGTGGTTTTTGAAGATCGATCATTTGTCAGGTTATCATCAGCTCAGGGTTCGGGAGTCTAATATTTCAGATACAACCTTCAAGAGAAGGTATATCCATTATGAATATCTTGTGATTCCTTTTTTTTACTAATGCTTGGGTAGTGATTATGGCTTTGATAAATCAGATATTCCACGAACATCTTGATAAAATTCTCATAGTTTTCATGGATTATATTCAAGTTTATTCAAAATATGAGCATGAGAATGAGAACCATCTATTATCGGTCATATAAATCTTTAAAAATCACCATTTGTATGGAAATATTTCATAATTCATTTTCAAAATTCAAGAAGTGAAGTTCATGGGGAAATTTTGTTAAGCATGGATTATCGGTTGATCTAGAGAAGGAAAAAAGATATTTTTTCATGGAAGGAAACACATAATGTATTTGAAATCAGGTGCTTCCTGGGGATTGTTGGATACTACCAATGGTTCGTCAGGGATTTCTCTATCCAGGAATCACCTTTGATTGCCCCCACTAAGAAAGAATTGAAATTCACCTGGGATGCAATGTTCCAGACTTCTTTGATGAATTGAAAATGATTCTGACATCGGCTTCTTTTCCGATCTTACCTAATCCTAGAAAGGGATATGTGGTTTTTTATGATGCTTCAAGTGTTGGTTTGGGATGAATTCTTATGCAATATGACCATGTTTTAGCTTATGGAAATCATTTTCTTTGACTATAAGAGAATAATCACTCCACTCATGATTTAGAGCTTTCTTCAGTCGTGCATGCACTTATGTGTTGTTGTAACTATCGTATTTAGGAACGTTTCATGGTCTTTTAGGATAGTAAGATTCTTAATTATGTCATTTAATAGAAATACATGAATCTCAGAAAAAGGAAATGGGCAGAATACCTTTAGATATTTTACTTTGGAATCACCTACACCCATGGAAATGGGTATTTTGTTGGGGAAACTCTTATTAGTAAAGTACCATCACAGGCCATGTGCGAATCAAAGCAGAAGTGGAATCATAATGGGATTTTCACTTAGTTGCATATAGATGATCAGAAAGATGTTTTAGGAACTATTCTGGCCAGTATTCGTTTTCCACCATCTCTCTTGGAGTCTGTCTTGTAGAGTGAGCCATAGGATGATGAGTTTCATAAGACTCGAGAAAGCCATTATGGTGGAGAAACCATTTGGGTTGGTCTCCCTCTTTAGATGGTATGCTTCACTTCAAGAAAATTATTGTTATCCCAACATCTGTGAGGAGTTTAGTCTTTTCTGATTGTCACATGTCTTCATGGTCCCTACATCCAATCACTACGAAGATGAATTCTGACTTGAGGTGGTGATTTGGGTGGATGATATGAAGGATGACATCGTGGAGTTTGTTTCCCTCTGTTAGACCTGAAAATGGATAAAGGGATAACACTTGTGTAAGAACTCGGATCTTTTTTTTAGGTATGTTTTCATTTTCTGGTCATTTTTGAGAAAAATATGAATTTCTGTAAATTTTTTAAGAACAAGTTGTGTACTCGGTTGTGGCATGAAGCCGTGTGTTGGCCGTGTAATGGCCGCACACACATCCATGTTGGGGTGACCTGGAGGCTGCCTAATACAGGTCACAAAAATGGAAAGTACATATCATGTACTTCCAAATTACATGCCGTGTATTTTCATTTTTTCATTAAACGTACAGGGGTTGTGCATAATCACCAGAAAGGCCTTCTTCTCGACCTAGTTTTTCTGAGAGCTCCTATACAGCCACAGTCTTTTTCTGAGCACCCGACCGAGCATCTGACCCCCAATTTTATTATTGTCGATTATGTTGGAATCGTCTCAGTAAAATCTTCCTTCTTTAGAGCTTCGTTTCATGATTCTTCCTCTTTCTCAAGTTATCCTCGGTTGAACATTTAAGACATTCTTGTAGATATACCATGTTCTTGTGCGATTCAAGGCTTGAGGTTCACATATATCGATCCTACAACACCGATTTAGGTGGTTTGTGCCTTTTTGTTGAAGGTATTTGAGTTATATGTGAAAAAGTGCCCAATACCCTTGAATGGGGTATTGTGTGTTTACTATTTTAGCCCTGTTGATTTCCTGCTATGCTTGTCTGCCTGAATAGAGGTTAATTGAATGAGAATAGGGTTAATTTCTATTCTTTGGAGGTGTTTTCCCATGCATGTTTTGGTTATGACCTTTTAGTATTATTTAGCCTGTTAGGCTGCCTTGTTTTTCTCATGCATAGTATTGTAGTATGGTGTGACTGTTGTTCAGACATGATGTTATGTTGTATACTGTTTATCCAAGTAGTTCATGAGGTTTACTTCAGCTAATATGCACTGCTATTCTTGCTTGACTTACACAGGGTCTTGAGAACCTAGTGTAGTAGACTATAGGGAGAATGGATGGAAGGGCTTCTCTAGAGTGTTTGTTTTTTCTTACGATGAGAGTCCACATGGGGAATCGACGTAAGTACTTCCTCAAAGTGTCTATAGTTCCTCGAAACATGACATAAGGGTAATGTGATGGGAGTGCTTCCCTATAGCACCTTTAGTTACTAATACGAGACTATAGGTGGAATGGATGATGAGTGATTCCCCATAGAGTCTATTCTGAAGCTGAACCAGAAGGGTTAGGCTGAGTGTACTGCCCATAGGGTTTGTTGTGTTACTAGGCAGGAACGGAGGGGATAGGCTGTGAGTACATCCCATAGGATTATCTATTGTGTTATCTTCTTTCTTGTGTTTCTAGGTAGGACTAGAGGGGAAAGGCTTCGAGTACTTCCAAGAGGGTTACCTGTTGTGTTTTCTGCTTGCTTGTGTTGCTATGAAGGACCATAGGGGATAGACTGTGGGTACTTCCCAGAGGGTTACCTTTTGTGTTTAGCTACTTGCTTGTGTTTCTAGGTAGGACTAGAGGGAATGGACTGTGAGTTCTTCCTAGTGGATTACCTGTTTGTGATTAACTTCTTTGGTTAGATGTTACTTGATATATGAAACTGAATTCTTTGAAACTATGTATTGGTTACTGGTGAGTGCTTCATTGTTTACTACTTCCTATTATTTATTACCTTTTATATACTGTTAGGCACAGATTTTTTGCTGGTTGCCTACTAGGATTTAGTCTCACAACCAATTTGGGCAATGCTTTTGGGCCCAAACAGATTATATTGTTGCAGGCATAGATAAGGGAGAGAGCCCATCTAGTTTAGGTACTTGATTGCTGAGGAGCTAGAGAGCATAGGACCAAGCTGAGGATTTTAATGCTGAGGAGTTTACTATTTTCTTTTGTACTTGGGTTTTGTATTATATTCCAGCATTTTGATTTGTTTTTCTACTTTCCTAGACTTATGTATCATGCATCATTTATATATATATATATCTGTGTGTGTGTGTGTGTGTGCTCTAGTTGTTTCTTCATCAGTCTTCCACTGTTTACTTTGGGGTGGTATTGTTACTACTTCTGTTATTGTATATCTGTTTTACATTCGTTGTTTTTCTCTTGCAATGAGGGCATTGTTTCCCCACTATCACACCCAAGGCCCTCGCTGCTAGTCAGCAACCTATGGCATTTGGGTAAATATGCTTGAGGCCATGTGACCAACTGGGTACGGAGCACCTCTTGGTGGCTTCCGGAACCAGGATGTTATAAAGTGGTATCAAATGGGTTACTTTTATTTGACTTACTATTTGGATCCTATATTTGGGGATAATATGGAATAGGTACTTTGTAATAAGTTGTTCTTAGGAGTAGCTAACCCGTGTATAGGGAAAATCCAATTTACCTCATATTGCAATTCTTTTGGTATTTCAATTTTACAGTTGATTTGATTTTCACTGTTGGGTGACTCACATGTATTGTGCAGTCATTGTTGATGTTTTTGAGGTTCTATTTCTATTGCAACCTGATGATATGAGGGTATGCCATTTCATGAATCATATAGGCACTTTCTAGAAATCACATGTCATGCATACTTACCATGCCATTTAGGATCCATTAGTGATTTCATGTTGTTATGATAGATGTTGTGCTAGATATGCATGTTGTTGTGATAGATACCTTAATATAATTCCTATTGTTTGTTAGGGAATTTTTGGTGTATGTTTTTGTTTGGATAAACACCAAATTTTGGTTCTTGAGGTGTTATGGGCCCTCATGGACTGGAATTTGGTGGATCATTTCCCTGTTATCCTTGTTTATAACATTTATAAAATGAGAAAAATTGATTCGAGTGGAGTATGGGCCATCAAAGATCAGAATATGGCACTTTGGTGTTCGTTTCAGTGTTTTTATGGGTTCCGGAGTAGTTTCTGAGGCTTACTGTCCAGAAAAACCCTGAATACACACTGTGTAGTTTTGATTACATTCCATATGTTCTTCAGTTCAGGAAGAAAATATTTTACTTAAGTACTCTCCATGTAACTTATGTACATGTCGTGTAGTCTCTAACCATGTCATTCACCATGTGGGAAGAGACACGGGATAGGGAAATTCTTGTTGGAACACGCCTTGTACCGGTTGTACACGTTGTGTTGTGTTGACATTGTGTCTGCTCGTGTGACAAACAACATGGATGGAGAAATCTTAGGTTATATACATCGTCTCAGTTCTAAACACTCCGTGTAGTGTAATCTTGGAATCTGGCCGTGCAACTAACAACACGAGTTGATGTTATGTTTTTTAGAACATGCCATGTCTGTATGGAACATTTTGTGCCGTGTCAACTGAGTATCTGGCCGTGTCACGAACAATACGGGCCGGTGAATCTTGTCTAGTACTGTAACACCCCGAGATTTTATGAGATATATTATTTTTAATTTCTTTGAGGTATTCTATTATACACTACACCAAGATAGGCTTTTACTATACGCAACACTGTGTTAGCTTGCAGTATACACAACACTATTCTTGGCTCGTGTTACACACAAATTCAAGTTCATTTTGTGGAAATTATTCTACGTAACATTAAGTATAGATTTTGTTTAATGTATAAATGAAATAAGTTTTTATTATGTTATACGCAACACCAAACAGAGCTTTCACTACACACATCCCTGACTTGGCTTGCATTACACGCAATCAAGACCTTCTTCGATAGCGTGTGTAGTACGCAATACCATGTTTTACTAAATGAGATATTATTATAATATTATTATGAACTAGCCGTTATGAATAGTAATAACCAATTTTCGAAATTTTATTTTTCAAAATGGACTTCATTTTTGGATTCAGAATATCAAAATTATCCTAGGGTGAATTTTTGGTATTTTTTTGAAAAATTTCAATTTTTGATGAATAGTGAAAAAACTAGGTTACTATTTAAAAACCGACTTTTTATTTAAATAAATATTTATTTTATTTAAATTTATTTTATGTCAAAATTGATACATAATACCTATATAAGTTCAATGTAATTCATTGAAGTCATTTTATAATAATTTTAGATATATAAAAATTTTATTGAAGTTTTCTCCGTCTTTTACCCACCTCCTAGGAGAATTTGAAAATTTACATAAAACATAATTTTACCGCTTCTGTAAGTGGATTTTAGAAATTCTAAGAGACACGGTTAATATCAAGGAGTAAAATGTGGTTCAATAAGATAAAAATAATTTTTTGTGAATAGTAACTTTTACTTTTTTTTACCACGGTTAAAAGTAAATAGGGTAATTAAGCATAAAAATGATATTATTATTACCCTAAAACTTGTCCTAATTCTATTGGATAGGTTTAATTCCACCAAAAACATCCTTAGGAATAAAATATGACCATTTAGGTCCACTTGGATTAGATTAGGATATTTATTATTATTTTATTTAAAGAAGAGTTAAAATATTTAAAATCAAAGTTTAATAACTAAAACATTTTTAATATAGGGTTATACATAAGATAAATTCGACAATAAATATTAATTATAAAGATAAAGTTATTTCCTACATAATGGTATTTTATTTATAATTTTTAGACATTAAATAATTTAATTTATTTATGACACAATGATGATGCAGTAATTACCTAATTAATGAAATATTAACATAATTGATATTATAAATACCCAAATAAATGTAATTTGAGACTTTTTATGAATTAAAATAATTTTATAGGTTAATATGACATGTTATTATTTATTTAATTAACTTTTTTCCAACTAATCATGCTGTTATGATTTTCACAAAAATCAATTACCAAATAGTGTCAAAATTGACATAAAATAGATTTTAAAACAAATATTATATTATTAATTTTTATTTTATTTTAAAAAATATAAGGATTCGTAAAATGACTTATATAAGGTTATATATATTAATAATGAACAACTTGGGATTCTTTTGGCTTGTTATAGTAAGTTTATTAACCATATAGTGAAAGAAAACAAGAAGACACTGTAAAAGTAAAATTATTTAACTTAAAGTTAAATCTAAATGATAAGGATAAAATAGTGACCTAAACTTGTCTAAATTCTATTCTTTGAGAGTATTTCGACCCATACCCACATTATCTTCGAAATAAATCAATTTTTAGCAATTATAAACAGAATATGACTTTATTATAAAATAATATTTTAGGTTTTTCCAAAGGTGCCCTCTCCTCCCTTATAAAAAGGGCACCCCTTCCCTCTTCTCTTCACACCCTTTTGAGACTTGATGCTCGGCCAACCCCTACCAATTAATCTTCTAAAACTCTCTATTTATATCATAGAGGTTCATGTCTTCTCAAAAGACCAACTTGAGTGCCCTAAGAAGATTTTTAAAGGAGGTGCGTTGAGGAAGAGGTAATCTCTTCTACCGACTCTTTCAAGTTTCTTTCTTCTTATACATCCTCTTCTTTAGTTGTTTAATTATAAAGTAATAGTATAAGTATTAATTATATACTGATATGTTATTATAAATATTAATCAACCCTATTTCACCTTCTATCCATCCTATAGAAAATGAAATCACCGCGTGTGCGTACGTATGGAATACCGTCTCCACGCCGTGGTGTAATCAGTTTTTCCACCACCACCTTACCTGGATGGGTATAATGGTGTAAAGAATAACTATATATGATTATTATAACATCATACTAATTCTATGATATTATATCATCCACTCCTATTCCATTCAATAAATATGGTTACAATATCATCGCTCGTGCGTACGTACGGATTACCGTCTCCACGACGCGATGAGATTCATTTTCCATGTTAAAATTTCAAGAATTATTATAAAGTATATATAATAAGTAATCATTAAATATATTACATAATAATTATACTGTATTTATTTATATATATATATATATATATATATGTATGTCATCTACTTAATTCCATTCAATTCAATAAGGAAACAAAAAACAACGTTCATGCGTACGTATAGCCTACCATCTCCATGAACGGTGTATTTCTTTACATTTATCAATCTATTATATATATGTATATTATGAATATATATTATATATAAATCATGTTTTATATTCTGGAATTAATTAATCATGATCTATGTAATCATATTAATAATTACAAGTCAAAACACGGACGATAAATGAAACGATTTTACCCAAAACGCTACTTTAACATGGAATTGGCAAATGAACAGATAATCTAAAGTAATAAGTGAATCATATATGATATCATAAATATTATTATGGTTTTTTTACAAGTTAATAATATGTTTAAACCCACTATACTGGAGTCTCGGACACATATGGAAGAAATTGGACATAAGGTAAGGGATAACTATTCCAAACTCGTTCTTATCCGAGATTGTTATTCGTAAGTATTTACTGGGGTAATTGTTATCATCCATGCCCATGTTTTCTAAAAATGTTTTCATGTATTTTTAAAGTCCTTTTTTACCCATTTTTGAAATTTAAAACATGTTATGAAAGGAATCTTACTTTTGTTTACCACACGGGGAACTTTTTGACTTTTCTGAAAAAAGTACGAGAAGAATGTTATTATTTTAACTTATACGTCATGAACGGATTTTTACGGTTTCATAACTCCTTATTTTTAAGAAGATTACTATACAATATTTCATGAATATTTTCAACAGAATCTATTTCATTTAAAATTTCACGGCATTTTGTAAAAAGAAAATGATTTTGAAGAAGAGAGGATATTTTCCTCAAGTATCCATTTCAAGTGTTTTATCAAATCCATTTTCCATCCAAGATGACATTATTTCATATGTGTATGTTTCAAGTATAATGTCTCTATGATTTACTTGGTTCCACTTTTCTTATGATGTAATGATATCTATTTGTTCTATATGGATTATGTTATGATGGGATGATGTTTATGAAACTCATTCTTATTATTTGGGTTATGATGAATGGTTTATGTTTATGTTGTGGTACAAGTAAGAATTATTTCATTATGAGATGGGTGGGACCTATATATCCTTCCATTGAAATAGGTAAAGATTTACATCTCATGAGATAAACATGGCTAGAACAGTAAGTTAATCTGGTTCAGTGTTACAAGACTAAAACAAGGAGTGAACTTGATTCAGAAAGGACATTTTCCACTAAGATGGTCTTGGCAGTAATGCCTTGGCTACTATGGAAATAATATCATGTTCTTAATGGTTTTCCAAAATTAAATTTTTTATTCCCATTCTATTTTATCATGATTAATGTTCTTTTATGACCTATGCCTTACGTACTTCCATGATTTATTTCACAACTCAAGATTTTGATGTGTAAACTTTATGTTCGTGTTTTGAAGTTCAAATGTATATGGTTTGTTTTATTTTCACCATGCTTACCCTTAATAAGATTTTGAGATAACCCTTTATATGTTTTCTTTTCACCAGGATATAAAAAAAGGTTTTAGGTAAAAAAGCAATGAACTTTATGGGAGATGTTTGTCACGACCCGTCCTCGGGGCCCATGCCGTGACTACCCCAAGCCCGCCTTCCATAGGCCAGGGGCTGACGACTAGCACCAAGGCGTAATTCCTGATAAAAAGGGAAGGCATTGCCTTTGTAAAGTAAACAAACACAACAGAACAAGAAAGTAGAAGTAAACACTAAGTAAGCACTGGGTACAATAGTAAGTGCAGAAAAAGTAAGTGGGCCAGAATACAAACCCAAACTAAAAGTAAAGTACAACTAGAAAGGGAAAACATCAAATGAAAGTAAAGCTGCAGCCTCAAGCCATCCACTGGAAGTCCCAACTGAAGGGTGAGTACAGATAGCCTCCACAGCTCCTTGGGTCCAGCCGTCCGCTCCGTGTACGTCCTGCCCAATGGTCCACCTCCAGGTACCGACCTACTCCACAAGCCTCAACCACGATCAGCGCTGTCTGTCGTCTACAACCAACATAACGTAGTGCGGGCATAGCCCGTGTAGGGGTGAGTATAAGATACTCAGTAGGGACCCTGAGACCCCCAAAGGTCTCCTAGAACCCACAAAGGATAATCCAAAATGTAAAGATACAATCACGAAGTAACATCCAGCAGTACTTAGGTATATTCCCATACATATACCTAAGTCGTCAATTCTCGTTCAGCTCCAACATCCAAGCTCAAGTACAACCCAGTCCACACAGGAAACCACAACCCAATCCACACAGGAAATCATAACGTAATCCACACAGGATATCAAGTCAATAATATTGAAGATAAGGATTGAAAATTCAAGTTACAGCTCACATGGGTATACTTCTTCGTATGATGATAGAGATGATCAGATATAGCCACTGATTCATCTAAGCCTTCAGACCCACAAAGAATCGATAGGTACTAACCCATACAATGACCCAGAAAGGATTTGACCCACACAGGATCGATAGGTAACTAACCCCCGCAATGACCCACACAGGATCGGACCCACACAGGATCTCTAGGCGCTGGCCCACACAGGACCACTGAGCGCTGACCTACACATGATCTGACCCACACAGGATCGGTAGCATTGATCCATGTAGGATCGCTGAGTGTTGTAGTCATCTCCATCGAATCCACTAAGGATTTCTGCATAGTCTTCATCGTCATCGCATTCGCAGCCAGCTCTAGGGTTCCAACACACAGCAAGCTCATTCGGGAGGGTTCGCTCCATGATCCGAGGGGATGATACATCAAATGACACATAGTCCAGATTTGATGTATCCAAAAGTTCAGTATCATCAACAGGAACTCAACGTCACAGACGGAGCGTCAATCAGACGCCCCGTCTGAGAGTTATTGGTTTTTTCATTCTAGGGGCCCGATTGGTTTTTAAGTCAAAATCAACCCGATCGTACTCCAACTACATCCAAACCTCGAGCGGAGTAAGAAAAAAGGTCTTTCTCACTAATAGGAATCCAACAAAGTCAACGGCATGTCAATCTGACATTCGGAACTCAAGTTATAAGCGTTTCCGCTCCGAGGGCCTGGTTGGTTTCGTGTACGAACCAACTCGGCTGAACCTAAAGTACTCCGAAAGCTTGAGTGTAATATACTGAAACAACTGTCTCGATCCAAGGATTTTTATGCAACTGACGGTGCGTCGATCGGAGGTCTGTAGCCCATGTTATGGGCAACGGACCGAAAAGGTCTGGTATTTGGGAGGGGTCCGGGGCCGGTCCGATCCGGCCTGGTACCCCCTGGGTCGGCCCGAACCAGGTCGACCTGACCCGGGTCCGGGTTCGGCCCTCTTGGGTGCGGCACGACCCGGCTGGCACGGCCCGGCCCGGCCTGGGTGTGGCCCAGCCCGGCTGGCGCGGTCCGGCGCGGCCTGGGTGTGGCCCGGCCCGGTTGGTGTGGCCCGGCCCGGCCTGGGCGCGGCCCGGCATGGCGGTCCGGTCGGGCGGCTAGGCCTTTTCGGTTGAGCGGTGCAGGTGGGCACGCTGCACCCCGCCAACATGTAACCGCGACCCCCATGGGGGGCCGCTCCTTGTCAACGGACGCGGCCGAGCGCCGCGTCCTGCCTCCTTCGGTCCCGCGCGGTTGCGGAACCTGTGGCCCATCTCGGTGTCGCACCGGAAGAACGTTCCGCGGACCACCAGACGGGCTCCGGTGGTCGAATTTACCTTTTGTCTTCGCCAACGGCCCTCCTGGGACAGGTTCTTCACTTCGAAGACCTCACAACGCCCATGCGGCCTGCTACATCATCGCCCGCCGATCCGCACACCTAGAACGAAGAGACGATGGGTTCAGACTTGTTTGTTGGTCCGCACCCACCTCGTTAGTGGTTTAAAAAGGCTTCTGAAAATTTTAAACATATGCCGAGGGTATAAATCACAAGGATTTAATTGAATCAAAACCCCTACCTCAAGCGTCAAATTCGTTGAGCGAGGGTTCGTCGCGGAAAAGCACGCCGCGGAAGAAGGCGTCACGGAAGGGGGATCGTCGTGTCGCGGAGAAGTGTCGCAGAAGAAGCTTCGTTGCTGTCACGGTACATGGCGTCGCGTAGTCGATCTCCGAGGATTTGGCGTTCTTCAGCGGAGATCAGTGCGTTCTTCTCGTTCTTCGCGTTCTTCGTCGAAGAAGACGACTTTTCTCCAAATCCTCTCCACGCAACAAGTTCCAACCCATATAAAATAATTGTTGTTTTATTTTATTAACACTCAAACCATCCCTTTGAAATTCAAAAAGAAAAGAAACGATCAATTAATTGAGGAGTTTAAAACCGCCCAATTAATGAGACGTTTAATATCTAGATTAAACGTAAAAGTTACCTTCATTAAAAAAAAGGGGTGTGGGTGCGTTACTTAAGAAGAAAAGAAATGGTGGGGATCATGTGGGTCCCACCTCACAAATATCCTACAAAGTGGGTAGGATATTGTGGGTCCCACATCATCCACTTAACATAGGTTAAGCGACTTAAAATTAAATAAATTGGTCGCACCATTTTATTTTAATCATTTACTTAACCCGAAAAAAAATTTAAAACCGCACCCGAGAAAACGCAACTCCGGAAAAGGTGTTCCTAAGCAATTACCGGCGCTGAAAATCCATCAGTGCCCTCAGAATTCAATTCTGAGCACCGGTTCAAATGTTAGAAAAACTCACTCGTTCGTTCACTGAACGTACCCGAGCTAAACTTCAGAAAATGATTCCGGGCACACCGGCCTCGGAATCAGGTGCCGTCAGAAACTGCGTTCTTGTAAAATCCAAAAGAAAATTAAGAAAAAAATTTCCATTGAATTTTATAGGTCTTTACATTACTCCCACATCAGGGATTTATGTCCCCTTAAAGATACATCAAAAACTAGGGGAACAAAGTGGGTACTGATCACGCATCTGAGGCTCCTGCTCCCAAGTGATCTCCTGGAGGTTCCCGTGCTACCATCTGATGCGCACTAGAGAAATCGACCATCCATGTAGGACCCGCTCCTGTCGATCCTCAATCTCCACCGGGACCTCGTCAAAAGTCGCCCCATCATCAACGTCCAGCTCCCCATGGTCAATGATATGCGTCGGGTCGTGCACGTATCTTCTCAGTTGAGATACGTGGAAGACGTCATGCACCCGGTGCAACTGAGGTGGTAGAGACAGGTGATAAGCCACCTCACCTATCCTGTTTAGGACCTGGAAAGGTCCGATGAAGCGCGGATATAACTTTCCGCCTCAGCCAAATCTCCATAATCCACGTCGAGGTGAGACCCGCAAGAAGACGTGGTCACCATCCTTGAAATCTAGTGGCCTCCGCCTCCTGTCAGCATAAGACTTCTGTCAGCTCTGAGCTGTCCTCATCTGCTCCAGGATGACCTGGACCTTCTCTGTCGTGGCCTGGACCATCTCCGGTCCCACAAGTGCTGACTCCCCAGGGTCTGTCCAGCACAGAGGTGATCTGCAAGGTCGGTCGTACAATGCCTCGTATGGTGCCATCCCGATGGTGGAGTGGTAGCTGTTGTTGTACGCGAACTCCACCAAGGGTAGGAGGTCCTCCCCGCTGCGACCAAAGATGAGGACACATGCGCTGAGCATGTCCTCGAGAGTCTAAATGGTCCTCTCCATCTGACCATCCGTCTGAGGGTGAAAGGCGGTGCTCAGACGCAGCTGCGTCCCAAACGCCTCCTGCAACCCCTTCCAAATTCGGGAAGTAAAGCGAGCATCTCAATCGGAGATGATAGATGATGGAACACCATGAAGCCGTACAATCTCCTGAACATTGAAACGTCCCAAGCTCTCCACTGGGCCCTGCTCTCTGATGGGTAAGAAGTGATCCGACTTGGTGATTCGGTCGACAATCACCCAAATGGAGTCGTGACCCCTGGAAGTGTGTGGAAGTCCAGTCACGAAGTCCATAGATATCCCGTCCCACTTCCATTATGGGACCTCCAAGGGCTGTACCAAGCCTGCTGGTACCTGGTGCTCTGCCTTCACCTGCTGGCAGGTGAGGCATCGAGAAACGAACTCTGCCACAACCTTCTTCATGCCCGGCCACCAGTGATGTCGTCTGAGATCCAGGTACATCTTCGCCACTCCAGGATGTACCGCCAAAGGGGAAGTGTGAAACTCTCTCAGCACCTCCTCTCGTAAAGAAACTGGTACCAAGGTACGTCCTCTGAAAAGGAAATCGTGCTCTCCTCCCATGGAGAATCTATCAGGTTCCTACCCTGAGGATATCTGTGCACGCCACGTCTCACAGTCGGCGTCCCCACACTGTGCCTCTCTGACCCGCTGCAGTAGTAGAGGAGTGACTGTGAGTGACTGAAGGAAGGTTGCTCCATCTCTATCCACGAAGGATATCTGCAAAGCGGCTAGCTGCTCTGTCGCCTCCCCAAGTAGCTGAATGCCCATCCTCCTACTGAGAGAACACTACTAAAAAAAGTCCATTAGCGAACCCCATTGGCGGTCGCATCTGCTCCGTCGCTTTAGGGTTTTAGCGACCGCCAATGGAGGTCGCTATAGGTGGTCGAAATGCCGCCTTAAGCGACCGCCTGGCGGTCGTTGTAGGCTGCCTCACGGGAACCATTAGTGACCGCCATTGGCGGTCACTAATGCTGCCTGGACAGCAGGCTAAAGCGACCGCCATTGGCGGTCGCTAATACTACCTGGCAGGCAGGCTATAGCGACCGCCAAAGGCAGTCGCTAAACTTGAATTTTTTTTTTAAAAAAAAATTCATACCAAAATAAATAAATATATATATATATAAAATAATGAAAATATTTATATATATAATATTAAATAAAATATATATATATTTATTAAATAAAAAATATATATATATATTAATGAAAATATTTTTTATATAATATTAAATAAAATATATTTATTTATTTATTAAATAAAAAATATATATTTATTTATTAAATAAAAAATATATATATATATTAATGAAAATATTTATATATATAATATAAATTAAAATATTTTTCATTTTTTTAATGAAATGTACAAATTGTGTTTTTTTCTTTACGGTGGAAAAGCAGACATAAAACAAGGTAACAATCATAAAAAATGGAAAACAATTTCAAATAGCATAAACATCAAAATCATCATAAATGATAAACGTGCTTCAACGATCCGAGCAGGTCCATCGATTTCAATCTTCTACTTCAAAACCTACAATAAGACAAAAAAAATAAACGTAAATTGAACATAATTATTCAGTTATTATATACATATAATAAAATTAAATCTGACATCAAATCATGGTGATAATTTAAAACCCCCAATTTAAGAAATTCTATCATTTCAGGTGATTCAGAGCACGTTTGCTCCAAATTCGACCGTCTCACACCGTTTTTGATGTATTTTGACACCGGAAACGCGTTTCTGGTCGCCACGGTCAAACGACACATCTGATTGATGTGTCGTCTACTCGACCACGTCAAAATTCACCCACCCTTTGATGTCGTCTGATTTCAGGGAATTCGGACCTCGTTCGGCCCTTTTGGACCCCCCCCACGCGTGTTTATCAAGCGCGTGCAACACTTAAAGAACGCATAATGAGCCCTACCGCACAGACCACACATCCTATTGATGTTCCGTCTGCGTGTACACCTCAAGAATAATAATTAGATTGTTTCCATGTGATTTCAGGTCAATCTGATGTCGTCCGCTGTGACTTTGAGCGTGAGACGCCCGTTTTGGCCGTTTATGACACAGGAACGGCGTTCCCAGTCACCGCGGGCACACGGTGCGTCCGATTGACGTTTCGTCTAGTCAACCACGTCACAATTTACTCACCCTTAGATGTCGTCTGATTTCAGGCCATTCGGAACTCGTTCGGCCCATTTGGACCCCCCCCCCCCACGCGCATTTATCAAGCGCGCACAACTCTTAAAGAACGTATAATTAGCCCTACCGCGCAGACCGCATGTCCAATTGACGTGACGTCTATGCGTACACATCACAAATAATAATTATATTGTTTCCCTATGATTTCAGGTCATTCCGATGTGGTCCGCTATGACTTTGACCGTCAGACGCCCGTTTTGGCTGTTTGTGACACCAAAACGGCGTTCCCGGTCACCACGGGCACACGGCACGTCCGATTGATGTGATGTCTGCTCGAAAACGTCACAATTCACTCACCCTTTTATGTCGTCTGATTTCAGGCCATTTTCACCTCATTCGGCCCATTTGGACCCCCCCACGCGCGTTTATCATGCGCGCAAAACACTTAAAGAACGCATAATGAGCCCTACCGCGCAGACTGCACATCCGATTGACGTTCCGTCTACGCGTACATGTCAGAAATAATACTTAGATTGTTTTCCTGTGATTTCAGGTCAATCTGATGTCGTCCGCTATGACTTTGACCATCAGACGCCCGTTTTGGCCGTTTATGACACCGGAAACGCGTTTCCGGTCACCGCGGGCACACGGCACGTCCGATTGACGTGTCGTCTACTCGACCACGTCAAAATTCACTCACCCTTTTATGTCGTCTGATTTCAGGCCATTCGCACCTCGTTCGTCACATTTGGACCCCTCCCCCCCCCCCCCCACGCGCGTTTATCAAGCGTGCACAACACTTAAAGAACACATAATGAGCCCTACCGCGCAGACCTCACATCCGATTGACGTTCCGTCTACGCGTACACGTCATGAATAATAATTAGATTGTTTCCCTGTTATTTCAGGTCAATCCGATGTCGTCTGCTATGACTTTGACCGTCAAACGCCCGTTTTGGCCGTTTATGACACCAGAAACGAGTTCCCAGTCACCACGGTCAAACGACACATCTGATTGACGTACCGTCTGCTCGACCACATCAAAATTCACTCACCCTTTGATGTCATCTGATTTTAGGCCATTCGGACCTCGTTCGGCCTGTTTGGACCCCCCCACGCATGTTTATCAAGTGCGCGCAACACTTAAAGAACACATAATAATCCCTAGCGCACAAACCGCACGCCCGATTGACGTTACGTCTGTGCGTACACCTCACAAATAATAATTATATTGTTTCCCAGTTATTTCAGTTCAATCCGATGTCGTCCGCTATGACTTTGACCGTCAGACGCCCGTTTTGGCCGTTTATGACACCGGAACGGCGTTCCTGGTCACCGCGGGCACACGGCACGTCCGGTTGACGTTCTGTCTGCTCGACCACGTCGCAATTCACTCACCCTTTGATGTCGTCTGATTTCAGGCCATTCGCACCTCGTTCGGCCTGTTCGGACCCCCCCACGCGTGTTTATCAAGCGCGCGCAACACTTAAAAACGCATAATGAGCCCTACCACGCAGACCGCACGTCCGATTGACGTGTCTTCTATGCGTACATGTCACAAATAATAATTAGATTGTTTCCCTTTGATTTCAGTTCAATATGATGTCGTCCGCTATGACTTTGACCGTTAGATGCCCGTTTTGGCCGTTTATGACACCAGAAACGCGTTCCCGGTTACCACGGTCAAACGACACATCCGATTGACGTGCTGTCTACTCGACCACGTCACAATTCACTCACCCTTTGACGTCGTCTGATTTCAGTCCATTTGGACCTCGATCGGCCCATTTGGACCCCCCCCCCCCTCATGCGCGTTTATCAAGCGCTCGCAATACTTAAAGAATGCATAATGAGCCCTACCACACAGACCGCACATCCGATTGACGTGTTGTCTATGCGTACACCTCACGAATAATAATTAGATTGTTTCCCTGTGATTTCAGGTCAATCTGATGTCGTCTGTTATGACATTGACCGTCAGACGCCCGTTTTGGTCGTTTATGACACCGGAACGGCGTTCCCGGTCACCGCGGGCACACGGTGTGGCCGATTGATGTGCCGTCTACTTGACCACGTCAAAATTCACTCACCCTTTTATTTCGTCTGATTTCAGGCCATTCGGACCTCGTTCGGCCCATTTGGACCCCCCACACACGCGTTTATCAAGCGAGCACAACACTTAAAGAACACATAATGAGCCCTAACACGCAGACCGCACGTCTGATTGACGTGCCGTCTACGCGTACACCTCACGAATAATAATTAGATTTTTTCCCTATGATTTCATGTTAATCCGATGTCGTCCGCTATGACTTTGACCATCAGACGCCCGTTTTGGCCGTTTATGACACCGGAACGTCGTTCCCGGTCACCGCGGGCACATGGCACGTCCGATTGACATGCCGTCTACTCGACCACATCACAATTCACTCACCCTTTGATGTATTCTTATTTCAGGCCATCCGCTTCTCGTTCGGCCTGTTTGGACCCCCCCACGCGCGTTTATCAAGCGCGCACAACACTTAAAGAACGCATAATGAGCCCTACCGCGCAGACCGCACGTCCGATTGACATGCCGTCTATGCGTACACGTCATGAATAATAATTATATTGTTTTCCTGTGATTTTAGGTCAATCCGATGTCGTCCGCTATAACTTTGACCGTCAGACGCCCGTTTTGGCCGTTTGTGACACTAGAAACACGTTCCCGGTCACCACAGTCAAACGACACTTCCAATTGACGTGCCTTCTGCTCGACCATGTCACAATTCACTCACCCTTTGATGTCGTCTAATTTCAGGCCATTCGGACCTCGTTCGGCCCGTTTGGACCCCCCCCCCCCACGCTCGTTTATCAAGCGCGCGCAACACTTACAGAACGCATAATGAGCCCAACCGTGCAAACCACACGTCTGATTGACGTGTCGTCTGTGCGTACACCTCAAAAATAATAATTAGATTGTTTCCATGTGATTTCAGGTCGATCCGATGTCGTCCGCTATGACTTTGACCGTCAGACGCCCGTTTTGGCTGTTTATGACACCGGAACGGCGTTCCCGGTCACCGCGGGAACACGGCACGTCCGATTGACGTGTCGTCTGCTCGACCACGTCACAATTCACTCACCCTGTGATGTCGTCTGATTTCAGGCCATTCGCACCTCGTTCGGCCCATTTGGACCCCCCACGCGTGTTTATCAAGCGCGCACAACACTTAAAGAACGCATAATGAGCCCTATCGCGTAGACCGCACGTCCGATTGAAGTGAAGTCTGCGCGTACACCTCACGAATAATAATTAGATTGTTTACCTGTGATTTCAGGTCAATCCAATGTCGTCCGCTATGACTTTGACCGTCAGACGCCCGTTTTGGCCGTTTATGACACCGGAACTGCGTTCCTGATCACCGCGGGCACACACCACGTCCGATTGATGTGCCGTTTGCTCGACCATGTCAAAATTCACCCACCCTTTTATGTCGTCTGATTTCAGTCTATTAGGACCTTGTTCGGCCCGTTTTGACCCCCCCACGCGCGTTTATCATGCGCGCAAAACACTTAAAGAACGCATAATGAGCCCTACCGCGCAGACCGCACATCCGATTGATGTGCCGTCAGCGAGTACATGTCACGAATAATAATTAGATTGTTTTCCTGTCATTTTAGGTAAATCCGATGTCGTTAGCTATGACATTGAGCGTGAGATGCCCGTTTTGGCCGTTTATGACACCGGAACGGCGTTCCCGGTCACCGCGGGCACACGGTGCGGCCGATTGACGTGTCGTCTGCTCGACCATGTCACAATTCACCCACCCTTTGATATCGTCTTATTTCAGGCCATTCAGACCTCGTTTGGCCCATTTGGACCCCCCCCCCCCCACACGCGTTTATCAAGCGCCCGCAACACTTAAAGAACGCATAATGAGCCCTACCGCGCAGACCGCACATCCGATTGATGTGCCGTCTGCGCGTACACGTCAAGAATAATAATTATATTGTTTCCCTATGATTTCAGGTCAATACGATATCATCCTCTATAAATTTGACCGTCAGACGCCCGTTTTGGCCGTTTATGACACCGGAACGGCGTTCCCGGTCACCGCGGGCACACGGCACGTCCGATTGACGTGCCGTCTGCTCGACCACGCCAAAATTTACTCAGCCTTTGATGTCGTCTTATTTCAGGCCATTCGCACCTCGTTCGGCCCGTTTGGACCCCCCCCCCCCCCCATGCGCGTGTTTATCAAGCGCGCACAACACTTAAAGAATGCATAATGAGCCCTACCGTGCCGACCGCACGTCCGATTGATGTGCCGTCTACGCGTACATGTCAAGAATAATAATTAGATTGTTTCCCTGGGATTTCAGGTCAGTCTGATGTCATCTGCTATGACTTTGACCGTCAGACGCCCCGTTTTGGCCGTTTATGATGCCGGAAACGCGTTCTCGATCACCATGGTCAAACGACACATCCGATTGACGTGCCATCTGCTCGACCACCGTCACAATTCACTCCACCCTTTGATTTCGTCTGATTTCAGGCCATTCGGACCTCATTCGGCCCGTTTGGACCCCCCCACGCGCGTTTATCAAGCGCGCGCAACACTTAAAGAACGCCTATGAGCCCTACCGCGCAAACCGCACATACGATTGACGTTCCATCTGCGCGTACACATCACGAATAATAATTAGGTTTTTTACATGTGATTTCAGGTCAATCTGATGTCTTCCTCTATGACTTTGACCGTCAGACGCCCGTTTTGGCCGTTTTTGACACCGGAACAACGTTCCCATTCACCGCGGGCACACGGCACGTCCGATTGACATGCTGTCTGCTCGACCACTTCACAATTCACTCACCTTTGATTTCGTCTGATTTCAAGCCATTCTCACCTCGTTTGGCCCGTTTGGACCCCCCCACGCGCGTTTATCAAGCGCACACAACACTTAAAGAACGCATAATGAGCCCCTACCGCGCAGACCGCACGTCCGATTGACATCCCATCTGCGCGTACACGTCGAGAATAATAATTAGATTGTTTTTTCCTGTTATTTCAGATCAATCCGATGTCATCCGCTATGACTTTGACTGTCGGACGCCTGTTTTGGCCGTTTATGACACCGGAACGGCGTTCCCGGTCACTGCGGGCTCACGGCACGTCCGATTGACATGTCGTATGCTCGACCACGTCAAAATTCACTCACCATTTGATGTCGTCTGATTTCAGGCCATTCGGTCCCTCGTTCGGCCCATTTAAACCCCCCCCCCCCA